>CM065598.1:93882179-94462179 GCA_033119425.1 Bufotes viridis | reverse complement strand
TATGAATTTTTTAAATTAAATTTGCGAAAATGCTCAAAAATATAGTAAACATCCTTCTGCCAGGACATAAAGATGTCCAGGAATTCAGTGAAGATTCTCTTGCCAGGACATAGAGGGTTAACTTTTTTAAGCATGTGCACATCCAAATGTTTCCTCAGCCAATGTCGCTGGGTATTTAAAGTGTCCTCGCCTGTAGTAGGTTGCCTGAGCTTTAGGTTTCCTAGTCTATAGTAACCAGCAAAGATATATTCTCTAACTGGCTACTACTCCAGCCTGACTACTGACTCAGTCTTCTAGCCACTTGACCTGACCCTGGCCTGTTTTTCGGATGGCCACCTGCCCAGACCTCAGACTTGTCTCGCCGCCTGCCCTGACTAAGGCCCGTCTCCAGATTTCAAATATTGCCTGACCCCACAGTGCTTCACATTGGTTGTCTGACTCATGTAGGTCAGCCGCCAACAACACATAGACTATCTCAAGAGGGTGCAGCCTGGTAGCTTCCCCGCAGCAAAGTCTAGATCCCCTTATAAGGGTTAAAGGTTGAATACGGGGCGTTTGTTTTTAATATTAGGGGCTCAAATGTTTTAAAAATTGCATCAATGTTCCCTCTTTAAGCATCTGCTAATGTACAGACTTTTGAGGCGCTTGTCTGGGAGCTTCGCCTGAGCGCACTTCATTAGAGCTACTGCTCCTCATTTGCATTTCTGCACTAAGGATGAGATGACAGACATTGTCTTGAAGTTTGACTGACTCCAGAACTCCTGGATCTCATCCCTCCTCCTCCTCCTCCTCCTCCAGCAGCAGCAGCCAGCCTTCTCCTTGTCACTCTCTGGTGACACGCAGATACCAGAGTCTCATAGACAAGACGGTAGAAGGGACCCTAAGCTGTCAAGTGCTAGTCTGGGACATGTAAAGATAATTCTACCGAAGGGTGGAAGGTTCCTTGTCTTGGCTAAGTGTCAGGGCCTTATTCTTCCTTTCCGTCTATCGTTATCACTCAACGGATTTTTAGATTATTTATGATGGATCGTGACAATTTCTACCAGATCCATCAGAAAACTGCATCCATAATCCACATCCATAACACAGACATGTGCAGTCTATCTATTTATCTATCTATGTCTGTCTCTGTCTAGCTAGTATAAAAATGAATAGCACCCTCTGAAAATGATGAAAAATAAAGGGGGTCACTTTCGATCTGAAGTATGCAACTTTTTGTCGTACTTTTCTCACAGAAGGGGATTTGCAGCTGTAACAATATTAATTCAAAAGACTTGAGAATGAATAAGCTTACACAGGCTAAGTGAATAAATATATTTACTAAGTGTAATTAAATATAGGATACAAATCACATACAGATTAATAAAAAGTAAATAAAAATCACTGGCCTAAATATGGGGTAGGGATCGGGTTTATCATGATATAACACATGGCTGTCTACCATGAGATAGGGCAAATCAATACTTCTGTTCCACCTAGAAGGAAGTTCCAGGTGGAATCCCTAAACATATGCGTGTCACGGAGTTTAAACATGTTAACCCCTCCTCCAGTGTGCAGCACACATGTCTCTTAGAACCAATCACTACTTAAAAATACCCTTACAATACAGCGGCTGAATCTACAACTTTTCTCCCCTCACGCAACTTTTTAGAGGTGGAGGAAAAAGTGGGCATGGCATTGGCCGGGAAGGGACCTGGCGTGGTTTTAAGCTAGTCGCATGGCCAGCGCCCCTTCATAACTTTGGTGCATCAAGTGTCAGTATCAGTAGGGGTATCAAGACCGGTGTCGTAAAACACCTCAAATATCTATCTATCTATCTATCTATCTATCTATCTATCTATCTATCTATCCATCTATCTATCCATCTATCTTTCCTCCTGTACAATGTATCATATATTTGTTATTCACCTATTTTATCTTGACACAATGTATTTTTCATGAATTACACCAACCACCACCGCTGATAAGAGAACTGATAGCTGTTATATTACTGTATCAGTGTCTGCAGATGACTATGGAAAATTCATTCTTTCTATTTTCTATTTTTTTTTTTAACAATTTGACCTCTTGAAAAGATGCAAATTCTTGCAATTATGTTTTCCAAGGTGTTCACAGGCGCCGGTGAAAGCCGCCATACCGTGCCTCAACAAAATCCATTTCTTCTTGTTGTCTTGCTGTGGACTGTAGTTCCATTTTCCGTTATAAATAATGAGCCTATAGCGCGGCCGATGTCTAATTTCTTTGTTCCCCCCCCCCCCTCGTGTGTTTGTGCTTTTCACATTCTTGCCTTTGTTCTAAGCAGCCAAACTTGGAATAAATCTACATAATTCCCTATTGACCCGGCTTCTCGAAATCACCGTATTTGAAAAACAATGAATAATAATTTCGCATTACTTGGAAGCAAATGTTGCCGGTGGAATATGAAGGTAATTTCGGCGGGGGACGTAGCTTAGCTGGACTTAACCTGCATTGTTTTCACCAGTCATATGTAATGCTCATCTTGTGCTTTTACCATGGCAATCATATCTGATCCATTGTTTTTTAGTCTTCCCTTACAATGAATGTTTTATTTTTAACAATTGCAGGTAAAAAGTAGGTGCTTAAGAGTCAATCTAGCTACGTGCGCAAGACCTGGGGGTCCCTGTGGCTCCTGAGGTCAACTAGTGCCTAGAGAATTGGGGCGTCTCAGGAACAGACACGGGAAGCTGTACTGAAAGCACCAAAAATAAATATCCTAAGCATGAGCAAGCTGATTTTAACGGTAATTGTTCCAAATTTCCCAAAAAGTTTGGATTCCAACGGACCCACATTTTTGTGATTTGCTTCAGGTAAATAAAAGAGTGCGGGCACGAGAGAAAGAGAGCCACGTATGCTACTCTGGGTTTCTGGGCAATATACATGTGTTATCTGGAGGGTACTCTTTCTCATTATGGAAGGCGTAGTACATGTAAGGCAATGCTCCTCTAGATTTCTGGGAAAGATGAGCGAGCTTTCCTAAGCCTATCTCATGCCAGAAGATGTAAGATGTGCTAATTTTCATTTGTTTTTCCCAGAAACCGAGAGGAACATTGACTGACTTCTGTCTCTCTCAAAAAAATATAATTCCTAGGAGGCTCAGAGAGTGATGTATACCAAGTTTTAGGGAAATTGGAGCAGACATGTTTTGGGTAGAATAGGTTTTTACCAGAATTGAATTTTTGAAATAAAATTCAGCGAGTCGGAACCAACAAGAATTTCTAGAAATTCGCTCACCGTTAAAATATTCCTTTAGTTTTGGTTTTCACGCAGTCATGAGTCCCATAAAAACCATACAGCTGCTAATATTTCATATGCCCTTGGGGTCCTTGTATGTAAAGGCTCAGATGTCTAGACCTTCTAGAACTCAGTGTTACTCTCGAAGCTTCTAGTGGGCGTCTCTCCTTTCTATATGCCCAGCGGCTTTTGATTTCTATGATAACTGGCACAGCCTGAAGATATCTCCGTAGGCGGCATATTTAGTGAGAAGGAAGCACTTTTTTGTGCTAATTTTCTGTACATGATTATGGGGCAGCCATCTTAGCTGAGCTGCTGTTAACAGCATTCAGAGATTAGGACCAGCAGGACCATAAGAACCTGAAAACTGTAGATGAGCCAATGACTATGGGAGAGTGGGCATGCTTTGTGACTAGAGATGAGCGAACTTTAAAAAAAAGTCCGGTGTTCGGCATTCGGGTTGTGGTAAGTCGCGCATCCCGTTATGGATTCCACTATCGCGGCATATGGAATCCATAAGGGGCAGCTGCCACCAACCCGAACTGTTGAACAGCCGAAGGACCTGGGGTGACGTCACCGTCATGTGATCCGTGCAGGGGGTGTGGCTCAGCACGGGATCAAATCCAGTGCTGAGCCACGCCCCCTGCACTGATCACATGACAGTGACGTCACCTCAGGTCCTTCGGCTGTTCAACAGTTCGGGTTGGTGGAAGCCGCCCCTTATGGATTCCATATGCCGCTATAGTGGAATCCATAACGGGATGCGCGACTTACCACCACCCGAACGCCGAACGCCGGACTTTTTTTTAAAGTTCGCTCATCTCTATTTGTGACTTGTGCAGAGGTCACTGTGCAGGTGACACGCTGTGACATAAACCATTGTGAATGGTGGATCCAGTCCTATCATACATTAGATGCTATCCTGCCAAATAAATATATTTTTGCAAAAGGGCCACAAAGAAGCAAGGTCTTTCTTCAAAAAGGGTTGTTTACTGACTGAATAGAGGCGGGACTTAAATGTTCCTCGACTTGGTCTTCAGTGTTGGTAAGTGTAATTGAACCCCTGGCTTCATCCTGAATATCAGTGACGTTTCGCTCCTTCAGACTTACTCCTCGGAACCTCTTGATATTGACCTTGGCTCCATTTTCTGGCTTTGCTTTTTATCTTCATTAGCAATTCTGCTCAGCGCCAACCGCGTTAATGACTCACCCTTGGGTGTCTATACTTTCGTGAGGGGTTTGGAGGGACTAATGGTGGGTCCATTAGATCCAGGTCAATATCGGTTTCAGTACTGGAGTTTTGACTTTTGGTGAGCGTCATCACACAGATTGGACAATGAGAGACTTATTAATAATAGGGAAAGCAATGGAAACACGGGGAAAAGGCTTGGTCAAGAACTCACCTTGGCCAACTTCTAGAATGTAATGGGCAACCACATTAGAGAGTTCACCACCACCACTCCACCGAATCCGTACCTCCATCCTTTCCTGCCATAAGGAGGTCCTGGTGTTTCTATCAATCAAGTGCTGGTACAATGCTCGCTGATAACTACAGAAAATCTGTCCCTAACAGCAGATCTCAGGGGCCACATGTGAGAACCTTTTTAAGAAGGAAGAACAGGAGCTGAGCTGAATCATCTTTCGGAGGGAACCATAATCTAGCAGCCATTCCTTCCAAGGACGATCGCTGTCTGAGAAGATTAAATATCATTATAGTTCTAAGAAATGGGAAATTCTGATGGAACCAATGGATAAAAACACATTTGACTTTTCTATTGGAAAATGCCATTTCTTCAATTTTCATGGCACGTTACCTTCTACGACATCCACCTATAGAAGCTGGGCCGGTGCTCCATGTATACCTAGCAATCATGGCGGATTTACTGGAGAAGGAGGTGATGGTCCAATACTATCTCGAGAATGGGAGACAAGAGATAAGCATCACAAAATCCCTTTATCTATTTATCCATCTATGTAGACAAAAGAAGCAGCAGGATATCCATCCATGGAGTGATTATCTATCTATCCATCTATCTATCTATCTCATATCTATCTATCTATCTATCTATCTATCTATCTATCTATCTATCTATCTATCATATCTATCTATCTATCTGTCTGTCTATCTCATATCTATCTATCATATCTATCTCAGATCTATCTATCTATCTATCTATCTATCTATCTCCTATCTATCTATCTATCTATCTATCTGTCTACGATATCTATCTATTTAATGTCACTGCTTGGGAAAAGTCCCAGTAAAAGGACCGAAACATCACTTTGGTGATTAAAGAACACTACCTTTGAATCACATCTGTTGGAGTGCCATGGAATTTTTTTATTCTATCTATCTATCTATCTATCTATCTATCTATCTATATTATTTCTATATTTTTATCTATCTATCTATCTATCTATCTATCTATCTATATTATTTCTATATTTTTATCTATCTATCTATCTATCTATCTATCTATCTATCTAGTCTATCTATATCTTGTCTATCTATCTATCTATCTATCTATCTTATTTCTATCTTTTTATCTATCTATCTATCTATCTATCTAGTCTATCTATATCTTGTCTATCTATCTATCTTATTTCTATCTTTTTATCTATCTATCTATCTATCTATCTATCTATCTATCTAGTCTATCTATATCTTGTCTATCTATCTATCTATCTATCTATCTATCTATCTATCTATCTTATTTCTATCTATCTATCTATCTATCTATCTATCTATCTATCTAATGTCTATCTGTTTATCTCTGTATCTATCTTTTATATCTGTCTCCCTATTTTCAGTCTCATCTTTTTTCTAGGTCACCTTTATCATGGAAGAATATGAAAGTACATCTGTAGAAAGCCGTTTTAACAGCCCGTAGAGGCCACAGCCCCGTCTCTTGTTGTGCTGCTCTACAAAGTACTTATTATATCCAAAATTCCAATTTGCTTTCACTTATTGCAATCCACAGCCCAGTCGGTAAGTACAGCTTAGAGGAGGGCCGGCCTGCCCAGGTTTCTTTGTGTGACACTGCTGTCCCCGGGGCTGAATGTCTTCTGACTACAGATACTGGAGCAGCTCGGTGACACCTAGAGATGTGCGAGAGAGAAGCGCTGGACTGGCCCAGTGACCTCTGTGCTGATCCAATGTGGCCTGATTGTTCTAAGTCACAATTATAGACAGATACAATGTAACTAAGCTGATAACAGACAAGCAGTTCTGCCTTTTATTGAGCAAATGGAGTAAACATTCACAATAAAGGGAGAAAAAGTAAGTGAACCCTTGAATTTAATTGCAATGTAGTTCGCATTTTCGCAGATATCGCCTCCACCAATTCTTTGATATAGATGTGAAGAAAAGTGCACAACATTGAGTAGAAGCGGCGTGTTTGTGTTCATCAATATTCCTGAGATACCTTGTCTTCACAACCTTCTTGTGCCGTTCCAAGAGACAAATCTACTTCTCTTTCCATTCTTTAGTTGATTTACTTGTCTTCTCTGGGTTATTGTCTTGTTTTGCACAACCCCTTTTTTCTCCAAACATAGCATTGCATAGGGTGACCATTAGGGATGAGCGAATCGGCTTCGGATGAAACATCCAAAGTCAATTCGCAAAAAAATTTCGTTTCAATACTGTAAGGAGCAAGCGCTTCGTACAGTATTAGAATGTATTGGTTCCGATGAGCCGAAGTTATTACTTTGCGCAGTGGTACCTTGGAACCGAACCCGAGTTCGGGAAATGTTTTTTTACAGTCTAAATAAATTTCTGAACTTATTATGCAAAGTCACGCGAAACTTCACATCGGAGCCAATACATTCTAGTACCGGAAATAAATGGGTAGGGGGGGGGGGGGAACGACACATCCAGGGTGAATGTATAGGAGTCCATGGGGTCTCTCAGCACATATTGTGCAGCTATGGCCGCCGTGTTCTCCTGCCCCAGCAGTATGGAGAGTCTCTCTTCCTCCTCCATGGAGGTAAAGTCTGGGCAGAGATCAGACAGTCTCCTGAAGTGAGTGTACCTCACTGCTGAGTATTTGGGGCACATATCTACTATCTAAGTATTATAGAAGATGTTTATTAAGACTGGCGAATTATACACACTGAGGCTGGATGTGCCAAAGTTAGGTAGAGGTGCAGGCCTCTATATACCGTAACTTTTGCTCTTGATGCCGCCGCCCATTCAACATGCATTGAACTATGCCAGCTTGCTGGCGTAGTTTGAGGCCATTTTCTACGTCATAAACCAGGGTGGAAAATGTTGAATGTGATGGCAAGGCCTGCCCTCCCTTTTCCTCGCCCACACGATACCCCCTTTTTCTGTCACTTCGCAAAACTTGCATGAGCGAAGTAAAGCCACAGATTTTGTCGCAAAACACCTTTGCGATAAAATCTGTAAGCTAATTATGCTACAAGCTGGTGTAAATCAGATAATCAATGACTGCCTATCCCCTATCTCCTATCTATCTACCTATCTATCGATCTCTTTTGCATAGAAATTATTCTACAGTCTTTTCTTTTTTCCTCTACATTTTTACATAATG
This sequence comes from Bufotes viridis, assembly GCA_033119425.1. Classification (NCBI taxonomy): domain Eukaryota; kingdom Metazoa; phylum Chordata; class Amphibia; order Anura; family Bufonidae; genus Bufotes; species Bufotes viridis. Next base: position 94,454,374 of record CM065598.1, on the reverse strand, counting down.
CTGCAAAGGGCAAATTTTGGACACAATTCACCAGCCAGTAGAGAATCCTCCGGTTTGCAGATAAGATTAACAATGGCGCATTTCCAGAGACGTGGATCTCAGCCAGTCTCTGATGTGAATACAAAGTGCCAGCCAAGCATACTGGAAGTTGGCAGAGTTCTTTTAGTCCGGGGTCATTGCTATCAACAATGATAATCCACAAATGATGGGAGACCTTTTACCGCCATCTCCTTATATCATGGACCCTTTAATAGATCAGAGTTATTGGACGAAAAGAATCTAATAATATTGACATTCAATATGAGTGAAGTTCATCCTCAGATTTACACTAATTACCTCTTATACATTCATCTGCAAGAGGGGGAACTGCTCAGGGATCCTCTCTATGTCGCAGAGACCATTACTGGTCTATTGTTCTAGATATCCATGCTCCTCGCACCACAGAAATAGCAGCTCCGCTCTGTTTTCATAACTTAATGTTCCAGCATATTTTGCCTGGCACGTGGCAGGCCTTTGGCTCTCGGTTTTATTATCTTTCCTGCTCTTGTAAATTACCTTGTTTACTCTTAATTATATTTACAACGGTTCCTAAGCCTTTTAAAGAAACCATTTTACAGTGGAGGAATATGTTTATTCACCTGAAAACAATGCTTAGAATGTGAGTAATCCGCTACAGGGATTTGTCGTACTACTAGTCACAGAATAGCATACTGGTTACCAAGCAAGGGAGGTAGGGGTAGTATTATAACTCCTATAATCCTGCCTCCAATGTACAAGAATATAACTACTATAATACTGCCTCCTATGTACAAGAATATAACTACTATAATACTGCCTCCTATGTACAAGAATATAACTACTATAATACTGCCTCTTATATACAAGAATTTAACTCCTATAATCCTGCCTCCTATGTACAAGAATATAACTACTATAATACTGCTCCTATGTACAAGAATATAACTCCTATAATCCTGCCTCCTATGTACAAGAACATAACTACTATAATACTGCCTCCTATGTACAAGAACATAACTACTATAATACTGCTCCTATATACAAAAATATAACTACTATAATACTGCTCCTATGTACAAGAATATAACTCCTATAATCCTGCCTCCTATGAACAAGAATAAAGCTACTATAATACTGCTCCAATATACAATATAACTACTATAATACTGCCTCCTATGTTCAAGAATAAAACTATTATAATACTGCTCCTATGTACAAGAATATAGCTACTATAATACTGCCTCCTATGTACAAGAATATAACTACTATAATACCGCCTCTTATCTACAAGAATATAACTACTATAATATTGGTCTCTATGTACAAGAATGTAACTACTATAATACTGCTCCTATGTACAAGAATGTAACTACTATAATACTGCTCCTATATACAAGAATATAACTACTATAATACTGCATCCTATGTACAAGAATATAACTACTATAATAGTGCTTCTACTTACAAGAATATAACTACTATAATACTGCTCCTATGTACAAGAATATAACTACTATAATACTGCTCCAATGTACAATAATATAACTACTATAATACTGCTCCTATGTACAAGAATATAACTGCTATAATACTGCCCCTATGTACAAGAATATAACTACTATAATACTGCTCCTATGTACAAGAATATAACTGCTATAATACTGCTCCTATGTACAAGAATATAACTACTATAATACTGCTCCTATGTACAAGAATATAACTGCTATAATACTGCTCCTATGTACAAGAATCTAACTACTATAATACTGCTCCTATGTACAAGAATCTAACTACTATAATACTGCCTCCTATGTACAAGAATATAACTACTATACTACTGCTCCTATATACAAGAATATAACTGCTATACTACTGCTCCTATGTACAAGAATATAACTACTATAATACTGCTCCTATGTACAAGAATATAACTACTATAATACTGCCTCCTATGTTCAAGAGTGTAAGTCCTGCATGGGTTTCCCGTGCTGCGGGGAGCGGGGACTCTGCTCTCACATGAGAGCCGTGGCCCCACTTTAACAGCCCGGACCTGCAGGAGTGCCGATCCGGGCTGTTTAACACTTTATATGCCGTGGGCAATGGCGCCCATCGCATGAAAAGTGCTGACAGAGGGAGAGGACTCTCTGGCGCAGCCTGCTGGTCAATGTTAGAATAGCATTGCCATTAAAATCCAATGCACTACTACTGGTCCCGCAAAAAACAAGCCCTCATACAGCTATATAGTTGGAAAAATAAAAAAGTTATAGCTCTTGGAACGCAACGATGAAAAAAGGAAGAAAAACGCTTGGTCAGTAAGGCCCAAAACAGGCTGGTCACTAAGGGGTTAAACTACTTTGGATGTTACGATTGAGGTGGATGATGTCATATTTTTCCGCCAGATGATAGAACAAGAAGTGTTTCTATGTTGTGAGAACCGTCTTTCACATCTTTATTTTATCCTGGGTGCGAGATGGTAAAACTGTGCTCCGGTGCCTTGTTAACTCATTCTAAGCCAATATACCTATTTAAAGGGGTCCTCTGTAGCAGCAAAGCCCTTTAATTTTATACTTTGGTTGAATATTCTCATTGTCTCTCTCTAGTACGGTTTCAGAATTACAAGCTGAGCCTCTCTGACAGATCTTCGTATGCATGTGGTACAAAGAGACCTCCAGGATGTGAGCTTGATTCTTACACTTTGTAGACTTGTTCTACCTTGGAACAAAAGAGATGAGATCTTAGCGTTGGTTGCTCCTCAGCCTCTGTGGGGAAGGCTTGCAGCCTAAGAAAGGAGAATTCAGCTTTTGTTCTAGAAAAACAAAGATGATGAAGCTTTATGCTTTTTTCATTTTGTCATGTTGTCACCAAATGAATGAAACAGAATTTGGAGGCACACAGAGAATCCAGGAACCGAAAGCCAAAAAATGTCTCAATGGAGATAACCTATCCGAAGACTTAACTTCTAATGGGACGATTCAGACATTCACATTCACAAGGTCATCCCTGTCTTGGGATGGGAGTGAAGAGAGCTAATCGTGTCTCCGTAGGACGAATTACGAGCTTGGGGTATGTCCATGGTGGACAACGTCAACAGATAGAGCCAGAGGCACCAATGTCTTAGACTTTCAGACTAAGTCGTTATGGTTATGGTCAAATTCCAGTGTTTAAAGGGCTTTTACTGCAGCCGGGAGAGGCACCAATGTCTTAGACTATCAGACTAAGTCCTTGTGGTCACATTCCAAGGCTCAAAGGGCTTTTACTGCAGCCGGTTGACAAACACCAGGTCATGCATGTCATCCATTGAACCCTTACCTATTATTAGAACAAATCCCCCATGACCTGTGATAATCAGTTGACCAGTGAGAAGAACCACATCTAGGTGGAGACTGGACAGAAAGGTGGACATGCTTGTGCTCGTCTATGGAACATGGATCTTTTACAGAATGTATTTCCAGGTCTATACCTGCAAATTAGGTAAACAAATCCCCCATGACGGGTGATCATCAGGTTGACCAGTGACAGCCACATCTAGGTGAAGACTGGACAGAAAGGTGGACATGCTTGTGCTCAACTACGGGACATGGCTTTTTTTACATAACATACATTTCCAGGTCCAACTCCCTGTTTTTTTTATGTGACTGTCCTACCAACTGGACCTCAAATGGATGGGCAGAGGCAAATTTGAATTAGCACAGGAGTTTAATTTCCGTTTGGAGGATATTCCTTGACAAAGCAGGGGTGGGGCTTAAAATATTTTTGGAGCTTAAATGGTGGAAAGTTTGGGCTGGACAAGACAACTATTCACAATCAGCCTGTAGGCGTAGACTAGAGGAAGACTCCCATGGTCCTTCAGATTGGTAGGGGCCAGGTAAGTATAATTTTGGGGTCCAAGCATTGGAGGTAAATTTTTTGAGCTATCAGAAGAAGATTTATCAAGGATCTTGTTATCATCAAGGGAAAGAGAAACTTTGTAACAGGAAGAACCAAAAATCAGAAGACTCCTTGCATATGTTTTATTTATGCGGCTGGATGTATTCATGGTGGAATATTTATTACGCTTGGCGCCATCATCTATTTAGTCGCCCGCTCTTGTAAATGAGCTCCGATCACCGGTACGTCTCTGCCTCTACACCGGTAAACGTCTTGATCTATTGGGCAGTAAACGTATTTAGCGGTTTGCGTGGCGCCTCGTGCTTTATTGGTCTTCCTGTTGCGTTCAGGTGATGGCGGCTGTATATCTGTTTAGTGAGTCGCAATCTTTTATTTGACGTCGGAGGTTATATGCCTCTCCCGCCTGCCCTTAAAACAGATAAATAAAGCAGATTTGTATTTGGAATCGGACTGTATTTCAAGATTTGCAATTATTTCCTGCATAAATTTGCTGAATACAATTTTTTTATTATTCATTGAACCGCGTAAGACTCATTTTAAATCCATTTGTGACATTTACTGAGTAAGAAGAGGCTGTTTTTTGTTTTTGTGCATCATAATGATTGCATTTAAAGCAACCTCCACCCACAACCTAGATGGCAAACGTTACCTAACATTCTAAATGAAATATCACAATTTCTTCTTTGGCAGCTGCAGATCCTGATAGTTTTTTTGTGTTTTTCCTTCTCTCTAATGTTTTATATAAACAGTTTATATGCTTTGTGCTCTTAACCACTTAGATGCCCTGCTTTCTCCCCCCTCTCACAGCATGCAGTCTCACTGGCAAACTAAAGAAGAAATTGCAGGTGTATTCCCCTCCTCTTTTCCTCTCTCACAGCATACAATCTCATAATTGCCCTGTGGGAGTGACACTGCACCTGCATCCCCCTCCTCTACTCCCCTATCACATCATAATCCCCACCTCCCTTCCTCTCTCACAGCATACAATATCACAGGAAGACTGAAGGAAATACCACAGCTGTATCTCCCTCCTCCCCTCCTCTCCCACAGCCTACATTCACACAGGAACATTGAGAGAGACACTGCCGCTACATTCTCCTCTTCCCCTCTACTCTCACAGCCTACATTCACACAGAAACATTGAGAGAGACATTGCCGCTACATTCTCCTCTTCCCTTCTACTCTCACAGCCTACAATAACACAGGAACATTGAGAGAGACACTGCCGCTACATTCTCCTCATCCCCTCTACTCTCACAGCATGCAATCTCACAGATACAGTGAGAGAAAGACATTGTCTGTACATCCCACTCATCCACTCGTCTTCTCCTCCCTGACAGGATGCAATCTCACAAAGACACTGCAGCTGTATCTCCCTCCTCTCCTCTACTCTCACAGCCTACATTCACACAGGAACATTGAGAGAGACACTGCAGCTACATTCTCCTCTTCCCCTCCACTTTCACAGCATGCACTCTCACAGATACAGTGAGAGAAAGACATTGTCTGTACATCCCACTCGTCTTCTCCTCCCTGACAGGATGCAATCTCACAGAGACACTGCAGCTGTATCTCCCTCCTCCCCTCCTCTCTCACAGCCTACATTCACACAGGAACATTGAGAGAGACACTGCCGCTACATTCTCCTCTTCCCCTCTACTCTCACAGCATGCAATCTCACAGATACAGTGAGAGAAAGACATTGTCTGTACATCCCACTCGTCTTCTCCTCCCTGACAGGATGCAATCTCACAGAGACACTGCAGCTGTATCTCCCTCCTCCCCTCCTCTCTCACAGCCTACATTCACACAGGAACATTGAGAGGCACTGCCGCTACATTCTCCTCTTCCCCTCCACTCTCACAGCATGCAATCTCACATATGCGCTGAGGAAAAACTGCAGCTGCTTTGACTTTTCCTCTCCCTTCTGATAGCTGGTCTCACAACCCACCACAGTAAATTCTAGAACCTGAACTGTTAAATATTATGATCATAGCATAACATTTTTAAGGTAATACATTGTGTTAATAAGCTTTTTGCCCCTTTTCTTTTTTAATAAATGGTTCTAAGCCTTAAGGAAATATGAGGGGAATATTCCCTTTAAGAACCACCTGATCAGACCACTGTTCCCATTTTGTAAGCGTTCCTAGAAAAATGAAATCTGCCATCTGATCGGACACTATGCTCACCACCTCCACTTCATGTTTAGGCTAGCTTTCACAAATGAGGTCCAAAGGGAGAAGAGGAAAACAGAGAGGGTGCTAAAGTCACCAATCAAATAGCTTCTTTCATCATTCAAACTGAAAAGGTAAGAATGAAACCTGGACTCTGATTGGCTGTTGCAGTCGCCTCTGTTTGCCAGCACCATTTCTATAAAAATCATTTTTTATCATTTTGGAAACCCATTCTGTCCCTTCTATATTTCAATGTAAGGTTTAACAGTTATTTCAATTTATTAATTTTTTACATTGGGAAGCGACTGCAATTATGTAGAAATAACATTATACTGGCGGCAATTAGGAGTTTAACACCTATGGTGTCAGATTGGCGCCGAGCGTTACAAATGTGTGCTGACTCCATTTAAAAAGTTTGATTAATGACTACAATTGGCAAATAATTACTTAATCATTACTCACTTTGTTTAACATTACCCAAGGCTTTTATTTTTTTCCCCATAGTGAATGAATGCGTGGGGTCTAATTCATGGCCTCTAAATTTGATGCGAATTCGCAGTGTGTCGCCAATTGCATTGACATTGCTTAAAATGTCTCCTTCATGTGTTATGAACACAGACGTGAACGGATTGACAGGGAGGTTGGGTTCATTCACTAGACCCCGGCACTAAGGCATTGACATAGAGAACATGGGTTTTTGGCAAGCGTGAGGACTCCTATAGAGTGGAACTTACAAAAGCAGCTGGTAAAACATGCACACGTCGTGTGCTGATATACAGAAAATGGGCATTAGACACCAATTATTATGTTTTTTGGGACAAAATTTTCTCCTGATAAATTTAATAGTGTATTTTTTGTAGGGCCAGGGCCTGTTTTTACTCCAAATGCAACACTTTGCTTCAAAAACCCATAGGGGAAAATTTACTAATTCCAAAAAATGAGTGGATGCCGTAAACTTAGCCAGTCTAAAGTAAAAAATTTTCACAGTGGCTCACCTTGGATAATAAATTTTGGTGCACGGCTAGACTCTTTTGTCTAATTTTGCACCAACTATTGGCTGACTTACTTGGTACCAAAATTCTGTGCCAAAATTTTACCAAAGGTGTTGTCCAGGATGGTAGTACTGATGGCCTCACCTCAGGATTGACCATAAATATCTGACTGGCAGGGGTCCGACACACGGCCCTCCCGCTGATCAGCTGTTTCTGAGTAGCTTACTTCAACGGGAGCAGCGCTGCAGTTACTACCTCCGTCCACTAAACATTAGATGGAGCTGTGTAGTTCCAGTGCTACTGTAGAAAATCTGATCAGTGGGAGTGCCGGGTGTTGGTCCCTCACCAATCAGATATTAATATAATATATAATAAACGCCCTTCATTGTGAGAGGTGCAGTGGATTTTCTTCACAAAAATGTCTAAAACTTGATTTGACAGAAATGTGCCAAATAAAATTTGGAATATTTGCAGCCACTGCTAGGTACAGGTCACTGCATCCAAATAAGTATCTGTAGATTCCCCCTAGTGGTGATTTAGACCACTGAACAAAACAAACCAGCACTCCAACCTCTATGTACAGTTTAGGGGATTTCTGGGGAATACATATTGATGATCTAGCCTTAGTATAGGACATTAATGTGGGGTTTCCAGGACCCCCATGAATGAAGTGTACATGTGGTTGTCTGGTACCACACCTGAGCTCCAACACCTTAATTCTGAATTGTAAGGATGACCTTCACCAATCGCACATGGATAGGCTACATTAGGCATAGCCTATCCTGGGGCAGATTGATCATAGACATTACAGGAAAGTTCCCTTGGGCTGATGCCCATGGGCCGCCTGAGCCTTCCTCACGGCAGACCAATGCAAGTTTTTGGGTATGTATTTTGTGCTGATGGGGAAAGTATTTTGTGATAGACTATGGTATTTGGCTCTGTTGGGTGGTAAATTGTGCCATATTAAGGTATTGTAGGTCCAGTCTATTTGTGTTGGCCCTGCCTTCCATCGATTTGGACCCGACTACAAAACAGGGCCACTTTAAGTATTTTTTCCAGGGCCACTTTAAGTTCCCAGTCCACCCCTGAGCCTATCCATGTGGGTTCCTGGAATAACCCTTTGAATCAACACAGAACTGTGAACCTGAAAACAACATAACGATAAAATTGGACATGAGTGTAACCTTAGAATGCTCAAGGTTTCCCCTGTGGCTCAATTTCAGTCAATTACCAGTCTCGACATCATGGTTCCATGAAGATCTGATGATCATTCGATCTGATTCCATGATGATCATCTGATCAGATTATTATTTTTTATTCGTGATGGATCAGAATTCAAATTTTTGGTGATTTGATTTAGATGAATTTTGGAGACAAAGAGAAAATTAAGAAATATTAAAAAAAAATTGGAACTTTTTTAAAAAGTTAGAGACAAAACACTTGGCACTAGAATTTCCTCATAATTTGTTATTATAGAAGCTGTGATGATAGTTATTAACGGCTCCATATTACCACCACATATATTTTTTTTTCTAATTTTCATCTCGGTAAGCAGCTGCAACGTTTTAATGTTCCTAGTGGCAAATTGAGTCGGCCCCACTGATCAGTTACCGTATGGGAGAATCGTTTTTCACGCAATGTATATTAGGTCTAAAAAAATTGAATCACAATTCTAAATAAATTCCCATGGAGCTTCATATTCGTTTGGAGAGAAGAACAGTGACCAGAAAGTGGAGACCATCAGGAATCCAGAAAGCATTGGAACAGGAGCGGAGGGGATCAGTAGGGTGCATATGACTTTTAACATTTTTTTACAGAATAGTTAGGATTTTCCAAATATATTTTTTATCACCTGGACAATCTCTTTTACATGGATACTCGTCTTACATCTTGCAGTCATACCAGAATATACGTCTGTACAATTGCATCAACTAATCCATCATTGTCTACAAGATTATCATGAATGAGATCTTCCTTCTGTTCCTCGGAGGACTTCTTATTTATTCCATGCATTTTGTTGTTGTTAAGAGCTCAGTACCCTGAGGAGATCCTTATGGAAAACGTACATATATACATATAAATTGAGAAGACTCAAGATAGATTATGTTCGATTATGTTGGAGATCTATTGTCTGATCTCCGGTTCAGATTTACAAATTATAGATAGAGTAAATCTGATGTTACCCTGGTGCTGTTTATTTTTATTTTTTTGGGGTGTGTGTGTGTGGGGGGGACTATAGATATGAACTCTTGAATCTGAATATAGGATTCTTAAAAAATAATCTTGGAAGAATCACACCATTGATACAATTTTGGATGTGGTTTCTGTTGATTGTGGATATCTCTTCAAGGTCCTAGTTCTCTATCGTATTAACCTGTCTCTTCTTAATAGGGGTGGTCTACTAACCCTTTTATGCAAGTTTGCCCAATTACACAGTCGGTCTTGTCTTTTTGGGGGGGGGGGGGGTCAGATGTGGCCCTTGGGTGGCAGATGTTATGTCAGTTACAGTAATCTTGCAACATCTTCCGCATCCTGCTGTCTTTTGAGTGATGAATACATAATTATGGTCATGATTTATCATACCTTCACTCCAGAATTCTGGCATCAAAAAGTCCCAAAATAGGGCATTTGCGACTTTTCACACTCATTTTATATTTTGCGACTTTTTTACATGTGTACACCACTCACTCCAGTTTTGCAAAAATGGACGCGGTTAGCCATGTTAATGAGCTTCACTCCAGATGTATCATTGGGACTTTTTAAAAAAGTTAAAATTTAAAAGGTCCATCAATAAATGGACATGTATGCTTACTGTGACTAGAGATGAGTGAAGTTATGAAAACTTGAATTCGCCTGCTTCGCGGAATTTCACTAAGAAATTCACTTTGTGACGACTTAGTTCATCACAAAGTGCATTTCTTTGTAAGTAACGGGTGCAATGACGGGAAGCAGCGATTGCACCGTCTCCATCATTGAAATCCTCAGATGCCATGTTCATCGTTGATCGCGGCATCTGAGATAAAAAATTAGGGCTTACAGGGATTAATCATTAAAAAAAATACTCACTTTATCCATTTGAGCGCCAAGAGGCCACCGTGGCCATCTTGATTAAAGATACCGCGCAAAATCTCGTGTGGTGCGTGATGACATCATCGTGCATGAGGTTTAGCGTGAGATCTTCAATCAAGATGGACATGGCAGCCTCTTCACGCTCAAATGGATGAGGTAAGTATGATTTTTTTTTACTTTTTTACCACCATTTCAGCCAAAATTGATTTGTTACTACGAAGCACGAAGAAATTCGGATTCTCGGCAAAATTTTATTTTCCCTCAAGTTCAGAGTCTACTTTGGATACTTCGATTCTCTCAACACTAACTGTGACCATCAAATTTAATCAGGTCCTTTATGTTAGTATCAATATGGTCTACTGCTTGGTCATTTGGGGACAGCATGACCAAGAGCGAGTAAACAGTGAAGGATGAAGGAATCAATGGTGTAACCGGCCACTGGTATAAGATGTATGTATGATGTACTGTCTATTACGTACAGTAATCTATCAAAAACTAAGGCAAAATAAAGAGTGAACAAAAGTACTTCTGAACTGATAGTCCCGACACGAACATTAGCAGAACATACATCATTCTTGTCCGAGCCTGGTTTCTGGCAGGAGAACTCCACCTAAATATTTATTAAACAGCTGCTCATTCTCGCTCTCATTCCAGTTTTCCGGCTGCGCAAGACAATCACTATGGAAAATTACAGTCATCAAAAGTTTCCAGTGTTTTTCTGTTGAATGCTTTGGCTCACGACCTCTCATAATTTGGCTTTTTGAAGGTAATAATGAAGTTTTGCACCGTGAGATGAGGTTAGTTTAGAGATTTGTAACTTTTATGAATACACTTTTATTGGATTAGATTCCTTGCCATTAGACGGAATTGGTTATTTAAATGAGGGTGTAAGATGCGTTGGTCTTCTCTCGAAGGGGTCGTAGTCATTGCAGTGAGCCCAGCAGACTTGTATCCTGAGGCAATGGAAACAAACAAGTCAAGTAGATGATGACATGCCATGACTGAACATCACAGTGTGTGAAAATCTGTAAATGTAGGTCAAAAAGTGCTTTACATGTTTTACTTGTGTTTTTGGAAAGGATCATAGGTTTCTGGGCTCCATAGTAAGACAATGAGGTTTTTTCTGGTCCTGATTTATGTCTTCCATCTCTTGGTCTTTGATAGAACAAATCATTTATGCGAAATCAACATATCCTTATGCCTAATGCATTTGCATATAGCATTTGTCCACTTATACCCTCATCTCTAATAGGAATGGATGGAGTGGCCCTTTTTCAATGTCTTGGTGCCTGTAGAGGAGAGAAACCTTGCTCAGGTTAACAGTATCTATGAGGAAGGAAGCCAACCAATGTTGCCTTGGGGTTCCTCTATGCTATGGAATAAATACTCTTGCTCATGGGCGTAACCAAGATGTAATTAATGGCTAACATAGAGTGCTCTGGTTCTTCATGGATGAAAGTCATCAATGATATATTCCACAAGGGTGGGAACCATGTTGACAAATTTCTGTAGATTCTCGGGAGCATGGAACAATGGGAGGCCATGACAAATCTGAGTTAATATTATTATCCACATGACTAATAAAGGCTCCACATGGATGAAACCCATTAAATACCTAATCTGAATAATATATTCCAGAATGGTGGGGTCCATACCCAGACAGACTTGGGTTGATGCTAGGGTGCATGATAAATCTAGGCAAACATTATTATTCCTAAGACTAACATAAGATGCTCTGTCCCTACATGGATTACAGTTATCAATAATATCAATGATATATTCCCGAGTGGTGAGGATCATGTTCAGGCACATGTGGGTAGATTCTAAGACTCATGGACCAACAGGAGACCATGAAAATGTAAATTAATATTATTATCCTCATGACTTACCTAGGATGTTCTGAATCTACATGGATGAAAGTTGTCAAAAACTTACTATAGTCCATATTGAGGCAGACTTGGGTATAAACTAGGGTTCATGGACCAATGGGATTGTACGCAAATATTGTTTTTCTTACAACTAACATAAGATGCTGTGGCTCTCCGTGGAGGAAAGTCATCAAATAGTTATACATTATAAATAACAGAAGGGTGGGGAAATATTAGAGCCAACTTGAGGAAATATTAGGGTACATGGACAAATTGGATTCCATTAAAAACCTAGGTAAATATTATCTTCATGACTAACATAGGATAGTCTGGATCTCAATGGATGAAAGTCATTAAATACTTAATATTAATAATGTATGTGGAAATGATGGGGCCCATGTCTAAAACTTAAGAAGATACATCTCATAGATCAATGTGAGCCACGACAATGTAGGCAAACATTATTATCCTCATGACTAACGTAGCATCTACATGGATAAAAGTAATCAAATCCTTAATATCAATAATATATTCCGGAATGGTAGGCTCCATGTAGCTCATGGAACAATGGGGGTCATGACAATCTTTGTAAACTTTCCTTACACTATGCAAGGAATAGGAGGGTAGAGATACTCCTGGAGCCAGCTCTACTGTTAAACAGCATGTATTTATGGTAGATACCTTTGTTCGTAAAAGCTTTTGACAAAACACAAGTGACTACCATTATCAACAATAGGCAAATTGGCTCTGGTGAAGAACAGCCAACCCAATTTTACGCTTTCACAACCGTCTCTGAAGAGTTGTCTCACCATGTGGACTCTACAAGTTGTGTACTGTTGCTTTACTTTGATCTGGCATCCTAACACAAGCCAACTATGACCTCCCATAAAGATAAGAAAAGATCCTATTTAGTACGGCATACCATCACTATGAGTCCTCTTGCTTCGTGCCATAATAAGACATGTTCCTTGTAGGATGAAGCCTTTGACAGAACACAGGAGACCATCATCATCAACAATAGGCTCCGGTAAAGAAGAGCTAACCCAGCTTTAAGTGTTTACACCTGTCTCTGAACAGATGCCTCAACATATGGACCCTCCAAGTTGTATACTGTTTCTTATATTTACATGGAATCCCAACACAAGCCAACTATGACCCCCATAAAGATAAGACTAGACCCTAATCATGGTTAATTTCTGTATGGCTTCATACCCTTACCAAGAGTCCTCTTGTTTCGTCAGGTGTGCCGCACTAGGACATTATGTTCTAACAAAGCTGAAAATTCATTACAAGCCCCCTATTCCCACTGTTTTGATTTCATCCATCTTCATTGGCTAATGAAACCTCTGAGCCAAAAAAAAGACGAGAAAGAGAGAGAAATATCTAGACAATAAGCCGCGATACACCTGTGTATCTGGATGGAAAGATTAAAAGAATAAAAATGTGAATTACCCAACCTCCGTTCATTAAGATTCATTATTTGTCTTCTCAGCTACGTGTGATAAAGTAAATAAATTAGAGCAGAAATTCTTGAGCTGCCGCTAAGGTTATCGTAAAAGAGGCTTGGTGCTGGAATTTCCTCACTGTTTGTTATTATGGAAACTGTGATGATAGTTATCAACGGCTCCATATTACCACAACATATATTTATTTTCTAATTTTCATCTCGGTATGCAGCTGCGACGTTTTAATGTTCCTTGTGGCAAATGGAGTCGGCCCCACTGATCAGTTACCGTACGGGAGAATCGTTTTTCACGCAATGGATATTAGGTCTGATAAAATTGAATCACAATTCTAAATAAATTCCCATGGAGCTTCATATACATTCGGAGGGAAGAGCTGCCGGAGGTCTATTACTGTCAGAAATTATACCGAGCATGCACCTGGTCTTTACAAAATCCACCAGCTATGACCATCAAAACAAGCGTCTGGCGGTAATTAGAGACGTGCGCCTTTCTTTGAAACTGGCTTTTAAAATTACAGTTGTGAAAATAACTTTATTCCAGTTTTTTTTCTGTGCTTATGCTTACCGTGTACAGCGGCCATTTTGAATCCTTTCTACTACATTGTGTTTATTTCGATGGGTATGGCTTCGCATCAAGGTGGAAGAGTGAATGGGCGGGTAAGATGCATGACTTGACAAAATTGTACAACTCACAAAAAATGTACAAAATGTAATGTACTGTATTTTCAAGACAACTTAAAGGGCTTCTGTAACCCCGCAATTTTCATTAGCCGACATTAGCTTTTTGCTAATGTCAGCTGAGTGCAATCATACTTGTCTTACCTTTGTCTATGACTTATTTCTTGTAAAAATCATACTTTTATAATATGCAAATTTCTTCACTTCCAGCAAGCTGGGCGTGTACTTGCTGGTAGCCGCCACATCCTCTGCTTCTAGACACGCCCCATCTCCTCTTGATAGACAGGTCCAGCTAACGCTCTCCTCCTCCCGCTGGCTCTGCCTGCTTCTGAATTCCTATGCCTGCGCCGTAACATTCCACAATCGGTGCAGGCGTACTGAGTGAAGGAGCTGGCAAGCGTCCGTCCTTCACTCAGTACGCCTGCGCCGATTGAGGAATGTTACGGCACAGGCGGGGCCATCGAAAGGAGGAGAGCGCTCACTGGCCCTGTCTATCAAGAGGAGATGGGGCATGTCTAGAAGCAGAGGATGCAGCGGCTACCAGCAAGTACACGCCCAACTTGCTGGTAGTGAAGAAATTTGCATATTATAAAAGTATGATTTTTACAAGAAATAAGCCACAGACAAAGGTAAGACAAGTATGATTGCACTCAGCTGACCTTAGCAAATAGCTAATGTCGGCTAATGAAAATTGCGGGATGACAGAAGCCCTTTAACTTTCACCCTAAAATGGCTCAAAAGTTTATTGGTTTTCCAAGATTATTAAAAAGAATGGTTTTCCGAGTTTGTAAAAAATGTCCAATGAATGGGATTGGCATAAAATAACAGAAGAACCAAGATCCTCCAGACTCTACGGCACCACCGCTCCGGTGGTCTCTGCCTGCCTATGTTTACTTGACTACTACAATTATTTGTCAATCTACCTACATGACCTCTGCAGCCAATCACTGGCCTCAGCAGTGTATGACACAAGGCCAATAAGAACATGTGAGTAGGTAATAAACAAAATACACAAAGACCACTAGAGCATTAGTGCAGGAGTGGGGATGTAACAGCTAAGTGTAGGTTCTTTTGTAATTTTATGCCATTACCCCCATCTGACCAATTTTATGTTGTCCGAAAACCACTTTAACTGAAGGGTGTTGGCATTGCACCTGGACACTGGACCCAATAGGAGCCCACTTGCTCCATGGAAGGAGAATTAGACCAGTGCTATAAATTATATTGTAGTACTGATACAGATTTTTCAACAGGGCACAGGAGCTTTAAGTTACACTTCTGAGTGCAATATGTAATGACCCTTATAGCCACATGATTTCCTCTTGACACCTTTCAAGAAATGCTAGAAAAAGGTGTCAAAAACATTTTGCTTAATAGATATCCATTATTATATTCTTCTACTTTTAATGTTCTTGGTCTTAAAATAAAACATAAAAACTTCTAAAAACCAAGATGGCTGACATTATTGTCCCTCCAAGAAGGGTTCCCTGACTTTACTAGAATCCAGATTCTAATTCACATGTAGTCCCAAAGGAGGGTTGAATGTAGAGGGGGAAGCCACAGGCCAAAATTGGGTTTCCATTGCAAATGTAGACGTATTTGGTGTTCAATATAACCTTCTTCGGTCAAAAAAACCTTGGTTTCCAAAAACACCTGCAAATTCAAAGGATTCTGATGAAGCAACCATGGTCCCAAGTAAAGATGAGTGAACCAATTGAGATTCATTTTGGGTCTGGTTCGCCAATTTTTAAAAAAAAGTTCGCTTTTGCGTTTTGACCAAACCAAAGTTGCTTCAAATGCCCTGAACGTTGGTATATAACCCCCTTTAACCTGTTTTAGGAAAACTTGTTATCTCTTTTCCTTCATTTTTTATAAATTTTTTCCCCTCCCCAAGCTCTGGAACGCAATGACAGCAATAGTAACTGATGTCTGAGTGACACGACATACAGAGCTGAGGGTAAACGCATGTTTGACAGCATTAACATACAGCATGTTTAAAAAAACACTGCACCGGCACATGTTTTGTGCTTTTTCATATTCCAAAGCTTCTAAAAATTGTCCCTTATCAGGAGCAGATGATGTTTAAACACACATGGTGTTATGGGATAAAGAAAAATAAAACAAAGTGCCCTGGGTGACCAGGTTTCCAAAATGTATGCCTTGACAGCGTTGGAATGCCTGCCCGAACTACATGCACAAGTGAAAAAGTGTCTCATTGTGAACAAGCCTAAAAAAATCTCCCTTCTAATTGGGAGCAGCAGCGGCAGAGCAGTGTGGATGTGGAAGGGGTACAGACATAGTGGAATGCGACAGCAAGTGTGGCGGCAGCAGGAGTAGCATAGAATGGTACATTCAAATGCTGTCTATGGGTGGTAGTGGCCATATTAGTACTAGTAGTAGTGATTAGTGTTGGACGCGAATATTCACATCGCAAATTTTAATCGCGAATATCGCCACTTCAAGAATTCTCGAAGATTTAGAATATAGTGCTATATATTCGTATTTGCGAATATTCTAGATTTTTTTTTTTTATCTTAACCCATGATCCCTCACCGCTTCTTGCTTGTGGGCCAATGAGAAGGCTGCAGTGTCTTTGTCTGAGCTTAGCAACATCTCTAGCAACCAATGAGAAAGTTGCCGACCCCTTACTATATAAGAACCTCCCCAGCAGCCAATTTCTGCGTTTTTTTGCAGTTCTGAGAGAGAGAGAGAGAGAGAGAGAGAGAGCAGTGTCATTGCTGTGCTCTGTGCTTTCCTATGTCACATTACATTAGATAGTTAGTTAATTAGTTAGTTAGTTAGTTAGTTAGTTAGTTAGCTTATATATATCATACAGATAGTTAGTGGGAGATAGTCAGTGTAGGTTAGATTGTGATATAGTGTAGCTGATAGGTTCCAGTGCAGGGTGTTAGGTAGTGTGATAGGTTCTGCTGTCCATACATACATGCTACAGACATAGTGCTGTGATGTCACAAGTTCACAACATTACTTAGTGCACCAATCACTAATATGTAGTAAGACCTGCTAAACTGTGAAGTTGCATGTATTGCGCCAAAATATGCGCTTCATTATAGGAGCGCTCTATCTGCATTTAAAGCTATTGTAATGTTCTGCGGCGCCAACCATTTTCTCCAGTCTCAGGAAACTTCGAGCAGCTTGAAAAATGTAGCAATAGTGACCCACGCCTGGATTGAGAAAGCACTGGACTACTGGGTTGATGATGAGGCACTAGGCACATGAGAGAACAAAGCAGGGATGGATTTTTGGGAGAAATAATGCCGGCTAGGAATCTTCCGGCAAGGCTGATCGCACACCATTAGCTCCCTAAAGGCAGCAGGCTCGACTAAATGGTACGGCAGCAACTGCACCTCCAGCAACTTGGCCATGTGGGAATTAAGCATCAGATTGTTGGGTATGTAGAGTTGTTTCCTGGCTACGCATTCTGATATCGATGGCTGATGATGGAGCAGAGGAGGAGTCTGAGCGTGAGAAGCGGAAATGGATGATGACGATGTGAAAGACACCATACTGATCGTGGATGTGGCCTGGCTGGGGGGGGGGGGACAGGGAGAAAGTGGAAACTCCTCCTGCAATGGCTGGCTGCCACTTCTGTTTGTCCACGGGATGGGGTTAATGGAGCTGTGGTGCCTACGTCTGCTACTACTGCTACTACTACTACTGCTACTACTGCTACTACTACTGCTACTACTACTGCTACTACTGCTACTACTACTGCTACTACTACTACTACTACTACTGCTGCTACTACTACTGCTACTACTGCTACTACTGCTACTACTACTGTTACTACTACTGCTACTACTACTACTGCTACTACTGCTACTACTACTGCTATTACTACTGCTACTACTGCTACTACTGCTGCTACTACTGCTACTACTACTGCTGCTGCTACTACTACTGCTACTACTGCTGCTACTACTGCAACTACGACTGCTACTACTGCTACTACTGCTGCTACTGCTGCAACTACGACTGCTACTACTACTACTGCTACTGCTACTGCTACTACTACTGCTTCTACTACTACTGCTACTATTACTGCTACTACTACTGCTACTACTACTGCTACTGCTGCTACTACTACTGCTACTACTACTACTAGCCAGATAATTGGTGCTGCTACTACCCACATTCTGGCTCTGGCCTTTAGTTTGGAATCCTTCCATAGCCCGAACATTTTTGGGCCTCTCAGATTTTGTGCACTACCCTGTGTATTGGCTTAGTAATCACATACAGTATATATGCTGCTAGTGTGAATATAGTT
Organism: Bufotes viridis; assembly: GCA_033119425.1. Taxonomy (NCBI): domain Eukaryota; kingdom Metazoa; phylum Chordata; class Amphibia; order Anura; family Bufonidae; genus Bufotes; species Bufotes viridis. Next base: position 94,435,934 of record CM065598.1, on the reverse strand, counting down.
AATGACTATAGTTAATGACTACACCCCCCCCCCCAAAAACAAAAAACAAAAAAACAATTTACTAAAAACGTGTGAATATACAGAAATGGGTTTGGGCCTAAATTCGTTATCACTCCCAGATAATTTTGTGTACTACCCTGTGTATTGGTGTAGTAATCATGTATATATGCTGCTAGTTTGAATATAATCGACACCCCCCACAAAAAATACATAAGAAAATTGCATTAAAAACCTGTGAATATAGGTTAATTGATTTAGGTCTAAATTCGTTATCCCTTACAGATACTTTGAGGTGCTGGCCTGTGCATTGGTTTTGATCACTTATATGCTGGTTTAATTAAATTGAACAAATACCCCCAAAATTTCAATTCAAACCATGTGGGAATACAATTCACGGAAAAGAACAATTGAGGCCTGACACTCAATTGTTACCCTACCCTGTGTCTTGTAGTAATCGCATATATATGCTGGTTAAATGACATTTTACAATCTCCCCAAAAATGTAAATTCCATCCGTATAGAAACGAAATATACGTAAACGGACGATTGAGGCTTGACGCTAAAGTTCACCTAAAAGGGTAACTGTCATATTTGTTTTTATTTGCTAGGTTATTAGAGCTGTCATGTATACCTGAGTTAGTCTGTCAATTATTGCCAAAAGATCTGTAATTACCTTATAATACAGCTTTCATTAATGTCCTCTGTCTCTTTCCACTGCTCCCTTAAAAGACCGTTGCTAGGGCTTGTCTGTCTTCCTTTTAGTGTAAACAGAAGACAGAGGGGCGGTCCTTCACACTGCATTAGGCTTCAGAGTGAGGAGGTGTGTCTCTCAGTAATCCAATCTGATTGGCTGGCAGGGAGCTGTTGGCTACAGCAAGTGTGTATGTGAAGTGAGGGAAAGCAGTTTTGGCCTCAAAGAACTGGCAGAGGAGCCATCTTGAGAAGGTCCTCATATTGTAAATGTTTAAACTGCTGCAGCAGTAACACATGCTAAATTTTTGATGAAAACATGACAGTTACCCTTTAATACACACTGGTAGACTGCTGCCACACCAGGGGTATTGCTGCAGTAATCATAAATATATGCAGAATTTTTTTTTTTAGATTGCGACCATGTGAAAACTTAATATATGTAAACAGACAATTGAGATTTGACACTCAATTTCTCGTTAATACAAACAGGTAGATCGCTGCTATACCTTGTGTCTTGTAGTAATGACATATATATGCAGCTTAATAAATTTACCCCCCAAAAAAAAGGATTTCTGAGAAAAGGTGGGGGGAGGGGGAGGACTGGGGGGTGAAATTATTTGCTTGCAGGTAGCTGCTTTTAAGTTGTACCTGCACTCCTAATAGCAGGCACAGTCAGCCACAGGTCCTGTCTTCTCTTCCCTGTATGTCAGCTTTCCTGCTTCTCTCTATTGTACACAACACACACAATTCTTCTTTGGAATCCTAGCCTTTCCCTTCACTCTCCCTGGTAATATGCTTGAATAATATCTCACTGTCCCTAGTTGTTTTTTTACTCTCCCTGGCTCCTTAAGAACATTTTCCTGGCAGACACTGTCACACCCAACCACCCTCATATGAACTTGGTTCAGTCCGAACTGGTTTGCTCTTCCTTAGTCCCAAGTACTCCAGTGCATAGTGTCTTCATAGCAGCCAATCAGGTTTGGCCAAGAAGTGAACTGATTGGTTCCTAAAGGAGACAAAAAGTTGTTCAAGAAAAAAGTGAATCGGATCTGTTGCTACAAGTTACGCACCATTAAGCTCCTGAAAGATGTTACCCTCTTCCTCCATGACGGCCAGACGGGGCTTTCATTTTTGGCAATTAATAATATTATCAATTTAATCATTGGTTTTCCCCGGTGAGTAATGGAGACGCTGCCATGAGCCTAATGATATATAACATACATTACCGGTGTTGTTGTCCATCTGCACGTGACAGCTTGTAATTACCTCTAATGAATTGGACCTATGTGTCTCCATTTTCCTCCTTCTTTTCGCCACCCGTTGACCCTTGGTGCGCCATTTTTCGTGAGCGGAGGCTTTTATCAGTTTTTTGTACATTTGCTAAGTCACGAAGAAGACCCCGTTGTATGATTTATTACAGCCCATCTTAAAGGGCATTAGAAGTAATTAACTTTTTCCTCTTTTCTTTTTTTTTTTTTGGTCTCCGTGTTATCCTCCAGTGCTTCTTCATCATATCTCCTGACAGCCGATTCACCTGTCCATCTAACAGGTTTCACGCCGGCCTCCCCTTTTTACTTTCTGTGAGAGCAGGAACGATATAGACATGCAGGCTAGTGTTGAGCGAAGTTCTATAAAATTCCATTCTGCTGCGTCCTCGAAATTTTACCTAAAAATTCACTTAGTGATGAATTACTTCATCACGAAGAGCATTTCTTTGTAAATAGCGGGTGCAATGACGGGTTGTGGGTGCAATGATGGGGAACAGCAATTGCAGCGCCCCACATAATTGTACCCCTCCGATGCCGCGTTCATTGCTGATCGCGTCATCTGACTTTAATATTTAAGTCTATAATTAAAAATAAATAAATAAAATCATACTTACCTCTTCCATTTGATCGCGAAGAGCCGCCGCTGCCATCTTGATTGAAGATCCAACAAAAAAACTTGCTGATGATGATGTCTTCGCATCGGCCGGCGTGGGGACGTCGGCATTTCACAGGATCTTCAATCAAGATTGTCAGCGACGGGCTCTTCGTGCTCAAACGGATGAGGTAAGTATGATTTTTTAAAAATGTTTAACCCCATTTCAGGGGAAATCGATTCATTACCACGAAGCACGAGGAAATTCGGATCGAAGTCCACTTTGTGCACTTCGATTCGCTCAACACAAATGCAGGCGTCTGCAGTACGGAAATTCTGAGCAATGTCATTAAGGAAGGGCTGGACTATAAACGCGCGCAGGAGACCCCGTTGACTTGGAGCGGGTGTTTTACATAGATTCTAAGACTCCCGCAGTGAGAATTTTGTATATTTGTGTGTCAACCGTTCAGAGGAACGCCTAAGGAGACTGCAATCATTTTTGGCTTCTATTAGATCAAAAACTTCCGTAAGACTCTAATAGACTGGCACTTAAGAGTCGGGGGTCAGAGGTCCTGGCATCTTGTAAAGGAGAACTGCCATTAGTCTTATATAAAAGGCTCTTTGTTGTGCAAGAAAACTGTTCTTAAAAACATCTTCTTGGTATCACAATGTGCAATTTTCCAGTCTAGTCACAGAAGAATTCGCACCCGCACCCAAGTAGGGGCAATGTAAGAGCGGCCATTAATGCAGGGGCCTCACCTGGTTCAAGACCCTCTTCAAGTCGAGAGAGGCTACAAAGATAGTCCCTATCTCTCTGGGGATCTGAATAGGCAACATGTAATACTTCATTTCCCCTGTAGTGGCACTGCAGGAAAACTGTGACCCTACAGACAAAACGGGGTTTTCCAAAATGGGGCAACCAGTAAAGAAGATCGGTCACCGCCAATGTTTTAGTAACTACTCGCATTCCCCGGAATATAACAAATCTGGAGTATTTATTCTTAGGACTCTATTTTTCCTACTAGAAGTTGTTGCATTAATTGCCAATGAAGGTACAGCTGGGCATCGCCAGTTTTTGGTGTGTCCCTGCACTGACTGGATAATGTCAGACTCTGCAAGGACACACCCTAACTAGTAACAATTTATAAATCTACCCCTATAGTGCAATTGTCTTAGACTCCAATGCTAATGCCGTGAAGTTTTTGAAAAAAAACAAAAAACTAATGATTGTTGGTTATAGTTCCCTAGGGTAAAAATGTAAAAAAATAAAAAAATTCTAATCACCTCCCTTTCTCCAAAATTAAATTGAAAATACGTAATAATTAAAAAAATTAACATGTTAGGCATCACCATGTGAAAAAACGCTATTACTATTAAAATATAAAAATATTTCTTTCATTTGGCGCAAAATAAGTCAAAATGGCCATTTTGCTGATTTTTAGTCGCTTCACCTCCCACAATTTTTTTTTATAGAAGGTGATCAAAAAGCCATAAACCCCCCGAATCATATCCATTAAAAGTATGGATCGTCCCGCAAAAAAAGAGCCCTAACACAGCTCTGTACACATAAAAATAAAAAAGTTACGGGGGTCAAAATATTGCAATACAAGGAAAATATGTGTTTTTTCCAAAGTTTAATTTATTTTTGGGAATTAAAACGCAAAAGAAACTATACATATGTGGTGCCAATGTAATCGTAGTGACCCACAGATCAGTTTTACTGCAAAAGAAAACCGAAAAAAAAACTGTGGCAAAATGTTTTTTTTATTTTTTATATTCCACTGCATTTGGAATTTTTTCCCCGCTTCCCAACACAATGTAAGCAACCGTAAATGGTGTTACTAGAAAGTGCATCTTGTCCCTCAAAAAACAAGCCCTCATACGGCCATGTGAATGAAAAAGTAAAAAAGTTATGGCTTTGGGAAGACTGGGAGTAAAAGATGAAAATGAAAAAATAGTGATGCTCCGCCTCCTGGACACCTGCAGGAGCAGAACCTGGCAGAAGGAAAGTTCATATTCACACTACTTCTGTTAATATAAGCTTCCTGCTCCCCCCAGTCGCTACCTAGAGCTGTCAGCAGTTTAACATGATCAAAACTGCTGACAGATTCCCTTTAAATAGGGGGCTTGAACCTTATAGCCCCTGCCCATGTGTCCTGTGACAGTATATGGATGTTCAGAGGGGGGTCCCTAGCAGAGCCGTCCCTGTATTAGATAGGTCGCCATCTATCTTCGTGTAATATTACCGCTCTGCTGTAAGCATAGCCCTCCCCCCCCAATAAAATCAACTATTCTGCTGGGGTCTGTCTGCCACTATGACAACACTTCCTGGTTTGTTCAGCCTTGTCACCACCCAACTCAATGAGAACACGTATACTCAAGTAACGTATTGAAACCAATTAGGAAAGTTATGTCAATGTAGATGATAATTTAGATTCCCGCGCTGTCCCTATGACAAGGCTTAAAGAGACAGGGACACAGCCAGGAAGTGTTGTCATGAGGTCCTACGCTTTACTTTCCTGCCTTCAATATCATCTTTTTCACTCCTAGAGATTTTATTTTTTTATTATTTAATCCTGAGATCTTTTTTATCCTTAATCACAGAATTTCGCTGACATGTAAGAGAAAGACAAGGAATGTTGGAAATGTCAGGAGGGGATTTGTGAATGACAGGAGTGACATTTTTAGAATCTGACCTGCTCCTGACATACAGGGAGGTAGATAACTCACAATGTAACTGTGCGTCAGGTTCATCCTTTACCGATCAGTAGCACAAAGGGGTCACGGTGCCCCAGAGAGAGCTGTGGTCCCCTCATTCTGGACAGACCCCCACCCATCATACACTGATGACCAATTCAGAGGATGTGGATCCATCTCCACAAGGTGGCGCTAGCGAGTTGGTTCTCTTTCCTTGGGAGGTACCTCTTTGCATATTGTTTTCCCATGGTGCATTGCCAATGAGTCTCCATACAGGGCTGGTCTCCTATGCTGCATCCGAAGCATCGCACCCAGCCGGGACCGTACTAGATGCTGATGAGGGTCAAGCACCCCGAAACAGCCGTCTACGGAGCGATATTTGGCTTGGCTATTTTCCCTTGACATGTCTCGAGGGGCTAAAAAGTCAGATTCTGACTCATGCCTCTCCACAAGGTGCCGCCAGTGAGATGGTTCTCTTTTCTTGGGAGATAACTCTTTGCCCAAAAACCCTTTAAAGCAGTTTTCTTAGACTTTTCTACTGTCTGCTATTATCTGATCAGTGGTGGTCCGACACCGGAGACCCCGGCCGGTCAGCTGTTTCACAAGGCATCAGTGCTTGCAGTGGCGTCGTGGTTTTCTAGCCACTTAGCCGAGGCCAGTGACTGTGCTCGGTGAGCCAAGGAAGGGCATGGTGCTACTGCCACTGCCTTCTTAAACAGCTGAATTTCTTTGGGAGTGCCATGGAATTTCTTTTACTAGATAGATAGATAGATAGATAGATAGATAGATAGATAGATATGAGATAGATAGATAGATAGATAGATAGATAGATAGATAGATAGATAGGAGATAGATAGATAGATTTGTGATAGATAGATAGATAGATAGATATATATGAGATAGATAGATAGATAGGTAGATAGGAGATAGATAGATAGATAGATAGATAGATAGGATAGAAGGGATAGATAGATAGATAGATAGATAGATAGATAGATAGATAGATAGATATGAGATAGATAGATAGATAGATAGATAGATAGACAGATAGATATGAGATAGATAGATAGATAGATAGATAGATAGATAGATAATAGATAGATAGCCACATCGATAGATAATAGATAGATAGATAGATAGATAGAAGATAGATAGATAGTCACATAGATAAATAGAAGATAGATATGAGATAAATAGATAGACAGACAGATAGATAGATAGATAGATAGCGACATAGATAGATAATAGATAAATAGATAGATAGATAGACAGATAGATATTGGGCAGGGGGCCCTGCTTTTCCAGAAAGGTTGTTAGGTTGGAGAGGGTATGAAGGAGAATTTGTATTTATATTCTTTAGTAATTATTATTATTATTAGTTTTATTTCTGTCGCAGATTCTCCGGAGGTTGGTGACTATAGAAATACCAATAAGATACAGGACTTCTTTTCTAGATGTCTGAGCAGTCCTCTGTGACCCTCCAGTCCTGGTCTGCGTCTGAGGATACCAGATCTGGGAATAGTTGTGTTTTCACCTCGCTATCCCCATCTGCCTGTCTAATCCGGTGCGACTGCGCAGCCGCCGGCCTCAGCCAAATATAAGGGGGCAGGAGGAGCGCCTAGTTCACGCAGAAGACTGAAGTGCACCTTCTCATCTGGGATTGTAAGTGACCAGCTCATAAAATCCTAAAGAAAGGAAACAGATGGAAGAAAGTAACACATAGCTGCAGGATCAGACTACACACGGAGGCTGTAGTCTGTAACCATGGCAACACGTAGGTCTGCATAGGAGCTGAATGCATAAAACGGGTGGAGATGTATAATGAACACTATTTGCACAGTTGCTTCGGTTTTTATTATTTGGAGAAATCTGGAGCAATACAAACATGATCGCAGAAATATACGCGTCCTACTAAACATAAAAGAACAGGGGCTTACGAGATTTAGCCTAGTGGCGAATAGAATTTGTGTCAATATTGCAGTGGCTTTTCTCACAAAAAGCGCTCAGTAGACGCCAATCTAACTCTGTTGTCAGATTCGGGGCACCCCTTCTCACTCAGAATGAGTGCAGTTGTCAGGACATGATGGGAGTTGTTATTTTGCTTAGAGTTAGTATTAATTAAATGGAAAAGATCCAGCTTGACAAAAAACGTTCTGTTTACCTTTATTTCTTCAGTCATGACGAAGGATCGTTATTGTGTTTGATCCGAAACGCGTCGATGTGGTTTGCAACTGGCTTTTAAAACTTGCACTGAAGAAATAAAGGTAAACAGAACTTTTTACGTCAAGCTGGATCTTTTTCATTTATTTCTACTGCACTTAACGCCGTGGTTCCGGGCGTGGTCCGTGCTTGATTTTTTTGCCTAGTATTAAAGAGGGTGTGTCTAAAAGAGGCTAAAATAATATATAAATGTATACATCCCCTTTAAATTTGAGGTAAAGTAACATTGTAACCGCCGAAATGAGCTCCACTGAAATGAATCGCATAAACATTTGGAGCAGAGATATCTTCAAGTCCCAGAGCTGTGATCAAAGCCGGCCTCGGACGCGGCGCGCGCTCTGTAACGACACTTACGATAATGGCTTATTTTAGTTTTGGCAAGAAAAAAAAAGAGCAAAAATCCAAAGCCAATTAAAGGCGCACACAAAACTAACGCGTCCCGGTAGGTGTTATTGGCTGCCCATTTCACACCCCTGGAAAAAATAAAATGGCCGGCCTATATTTATGAGCGTCTTTTGAAAAGCATGCATGTCTACTCGAGATAGCCTTATGGGAAGACAAAGGCCGACCGTCTGTCACCGAGCGCAAGAGAAACGGCACCTCCCAAAAGACCATTCATTTCAGTCACAGCAAAAAAAAATGTCAAACCGAATTGTGTCTCAGACTAATAATATGAGATGGGTTTTCACTTAGGAGGAGATTCATCAAGAGCGGCTCTTTGTGCCTCCGGAGAATGCTGCGAGGTGCGTGCCTCGTCATAAATTAGGCGCACCCCCTTGCAGCCCCGGCACCTAAAAAGAAATCTATGACAGCTCAGTGCACTGGCGTAAATTAAGATACATTTGTCGGGGGAAGCAGGTCACGCCCCCTTACCATGCTTGCCACGCCCCTTTCTGAAAAGTGGCGAAGGCAGCCTAAAAGTGAGAGATGCAACAGTTTATCAAAAAGTCGCAGTTGAAAAGTGGCAAGTACAGAGATTGCGACGTTTTTGCGACGCAATGGAATTGATAAATCCTCCACTTTAGGGCTTGTTCACACGAACGTGCCATATTTTGCGGCCCGCATATTGCGGATCCCCAAAACATGGATGCCGCCTGTGTACTTTCCGCAAGTTGCAGAACGGAACGGGCGGCCCTTTATAGAAAACGGACAAGAATAGGACATGACTCATAATTTTTGCGGGGCCATAGAATGGAGCAGTCCGCATCTTTTGCGGCCCCATTGAAATGAATAGGTCCGCCCCCGAGCCGCAAAAAATGCGTCTCGGATGCGGAACCAAACCCCAGTCGTGTTATTGAGCCCGTAAGGGGGAGATTTATCAAGACTGGGGCTTTCTGCACCTGTCTTGATATCCCCTGCATGAAATCCACATCTTGCCTCTTTAGGCACTGCTCCTTTCTCCATGCTTTTCACTGCTGCTCAGCTCACTCAAGTGGCCGGCTGCCTAACAACACAAACTCACTAGTGTAAGGAGAGCTGCAGCTTTAGGCTAGGTTCACACGACGACAGTTGTCGCACGACAATAAGTCGCGTGACAAATAGAGCACAACTACACTGCAACATTTGTCGCGCGACATTTTGTTGCATTAATGTCGCGCGACAATTTTTATAATGGGAGTCTATGGTGTCGCATTGCAATATGTGACATGCTGCAACTGCGGCACGACAGTCGCAGAAAAATCCATCTTGAATGGATTTTTTGCGACTATCGTGTTGCAGTCACAGCATGTCGCATGTTGCAATGCGACACCATAGACTACCATTATAAAAACTGTCGCGCGACATTAATGCAACAAAATGTCGCGCGACAAATGTCGTCGTGTGAACCTAGCCTTATCTGGCCGTTATAAAGGCATTAAAGGGGAATTCCATCCTCATTTTTTTCCTGCCATTTCAAGTTTAGTTCATATCGGATGTAAATTAGGAAATGAAAATAAAGTTTTGCGTGACGAGCGGCTCCTGACTGTGGAGACTCCGGACTATCTTAAGATGTAGATCTGCTTCTGCTTTCATGTATAAAATCCCTCTGATGAACATGCCCCTCGCAGACAATTAAGAACTCGTCCCAGAAAATTAATCCTCTTTAATCTCGTCCGGGATCTACCTGTGAGCAGCGTCTTATCCAGACAAGAGCTCGGAACTTTCCGGGGAAGACGCCGATGTTTATCTTACAGAAATAGGATGGAGATGAGTCATTTCTAATTTACACAGGATTGATGCTATCAGCGACAGACGCAACCAGACTGGAGCGCCGGCAGATAAGACAGCGCAGAACTCGGGAGCTTAATCCACTGCGCCAGACTATAAGACCATCGCGGAAAGAGCAGTCGGCGGCAGAAACAGAAAAGGGGGTCGCCTGCTGCTTCATGCCATCACCGCCACCTATCTAATGTCTCACATTCTCTTGGCACTCGACCCTTTGGGCATTTCCTTGGTCCCTGTTTGGATCAAGGGGCGTGACCTCAGCTCAGCCGCTTTCCTCATGGACCCCATAGTCATTTTACAGCCTTCCTCGTTGACTTGTTACAATGTATCAGTGTAGGCAACAGTAGCACAAACTTCCCTCCTGCCCTAATGTCCCTTTCACACGAGTGCGTCGCACGCATCGGACTCGCAGCGTGTCAGGGAGAGCACCCGTCCAGAACTCCGGACCACTGCCGGGGTCGCAAAGCGTTATATTGATTTAGGATTCTCTGTAACCCTTACAGTTCTGGAATGTACTGGATAACACTGACAGCAATATGTCAGTGTTAGGGCTCGTTCACACGACCGTATGGTTTTGCGGTCCGTTTTTAATAGATGCGTTTTTGGTTTCAGTAGTGTTTCCGTTTCCATTCCGCTTCCGCTCAGTTTCCATTTGTGATCCGTTTTTTGCAGATTGCAAACGGAAAAGGAAGCATATAATAATGTTTTAACAGTAAGTACATTGAAAAATTGGGCTGGGCATAACATTTTCAATGGATGCTTCCGCAAAAACGGAACGGATATGGAAGACACACGGATGCATTCTGTATGCATTCCATTTTCTGTACAACCCCATTGACTTGAATGGAGCCACGGAATGTGATTTGCGTGCAATAATAGGACATGACTCAAAATGTAGTGGAATGGAAAAATGGAAGTACGGAAGCGGAATGCATATGGAGTACATTGCGTTTTTTTCTACAGACCCATTGAAATGAATGGTTCTGTATACAGACGGCATACTGAACGCAAACAACGTTCGTGTGAATGAGCCCTTATGCAATACATTCCAGACCTAAGTGTAAGGGCTCCTGCACATGATCGTATTTTCTTTCAGTTTCCATTTGGGTTTTTTTGCGGACCATATTCGGAACCATTCATTTCAATGGGTCCGCAAAAAAAAACTGAAGTTACTCCATGTGCATCCGATTTCTGTATGTCCGTTCGAAAAAAATAGAACGTCCTATTATTGTCTGCATTATGGACAAGGACAGGACTGTTCTATTAGGAGCCAGCTGTTCCGATCCGCAAAATACGGAGTGCACACGGACAACATCCATATTTTTTTCCAGATCCGTTTTTTGTGGACAGCAAAATACATACAGTCGTGTGCATGAGCCCTTACAGAGAATCATAAATCGCGACCCCCCCATTAGTAGCCTAAATATTGTGCCCGATATGAATACCCCTACATTACCCCCAGTAATAATAATATAACCGTAGTGTCCCCAGTGTATATAAAGCTCCTCCTGTAATGCCACATGTAGTTCTACTGCCCCCTGCAGTTATAACTCACTATAGTGCACCTTGCATCATATTGCCCCCTTATAGTGCCCATATATATTTATATATCTATAATGCACCCCCAATAGTTCTAGTATAAAATGCTCCCCCCATAGTGCCAGTATATATACGCCCTTGTAGTGCCCGATATATATATAATATTCCCCATGTAATGCCAGTACATAATGATCCCTCCCCCACTGGTGCTCCCAGTAGATTATGCCCCTCTGTAGTGCCAGGTATATATAATGCTCCCCCATTGGTGCCCCCAGTAGATAATGCCCCCTCTGTAGTGCCAGGTATGTGTAATGCTTCCCTTCACCCTTGGTGCCCCCAGTAGATAATGCCCCCTCTGTAGTGCCAGGTATGTGTAATGCTTCCCTCCACCCTTGGTGCCCGCAGTAGATAATGCCCCCTCTGAAGTGGTGCCAGGTATGTATAGCTCCCCCCAACCTCCCACCACCTTGGTGCCCTCAGTAGTGGTCCCGTTTAGTGTTTTAAAAAAAAAAAAAATTCACTCACATTCCCCTGCCGCTGTCTTCTATGCAGGCCACAGCCTGAGCCACGGCCTGTGTTGGCGCATCCTGTCCAGGTGGTTCCGATGACATCACAGCTCTCACATGATAACATGATCAAGTGAGAACTGGCGCAGGAGGTCACAGTGATGTCATTCCACCGCCTAATAGGATTCAAGCAAATCCGTCCGGGACTGAGCCCCCCATTATGCTTAGAGAGGTGGAGCCTCATCCACCCGTCATCCTGGCCTTGATTGGACATGTTGAACCAACAGCCCGATCCTTCTGTCCCCTGATTTCTACCATCATCCGACAGTAGAAGGCCCACATACACATGAGATGGTTGGCTGCCCTGCTGCAAGTGGCTGGTTTGGCTGATTTTAATCTAATGCAGGGGTCTTCCACCTCCGTCACTGCAGCTGTTGTGAAACTACAACTCCCAGCATTCTCCATTCATTTTTTACGGGAGTTCTGAGAAGACCCAAGCAAATGTGCATGCTGGAAGTTGTCATTTTTTGCAACTGGAGGTTGCTGACCCCGATCCAAAGTGTGTGGCTGGGGCTTCACAGCAGCACAGCATTACCCACAATTTGCTGCAAAATCTCTGCCATATTGTGGCTCATGGGACAGCGTCAATAAAAAAAGGTCAAAGGGTTAATTACCACTTTTCCCCATAGGGAAGCATAGATGTTGCCTGCGAATTGTAGTAATGCAGAATTTTCACAAGAAAACATAGGTGATCCCATGGATCCTGAGCCTAAGGACTGATAATCTACCTAGATACATTGTAACAGAATTCAGAAAAATGGATACATTTAACCTGTGAACGTAATCGTAAACAAAATGTTTCCATTCCCTAACAGAAAGCTTCTCGGAAATGCAGAGGAACTCTGAGATATTAGTTCATTAGACAGTAGCCGAATGTGTCCGTATAGAAGGAGTGGATGAGACCTGAGTGCTAATAGCTAGTGATGACATCACAGCTGGATGGTTATATTGATATTGCTCACTGTGCTGTTGCTGTAAGCAGCGGATCTTTCCTAAAGGAGCGTTTTACCCCTGAGCGATCCTCGCCTGACTGTGTCAGAGTCTATCCATTTTCCTCCTGTCATTGTACAGTCAGCCCATCTGATATTCAGGAGACACATCTACCTGCAGCCGGTGACGGCAATGACTGAATTTCCTTAAAATGAGATTCAAGAGCGGCCATAAAAACCATTACATGAATTGAATTGGCTTTGAGAGGTGTTTAGGTGGCACCACAGCACAATGTTATCGCGTTACTCACTCCTTCACAAAAACACAATATTTCACAGGGAGCAATCGAATCCGCGCAAAGAGGTATTTTATTTGGAGATTTCGGATCGCGGTCTGCTCGTCGTGAAGTGCGGATATTGTAAGACGCTAAAGCTGCTGCTGTTCAGAGGGTTCTCAAGGATGTATGTGAAGAGGTATCCTCACCGATGATGGATTCTGGTCTGGGGGGTCCTACTAGTAGGACCCCCAATGAGGAGCTGGTACGGGAGGCTGCCACAAATGTGTACATGAAGCACGTGTGTCTTGGGTATGAACCGTCCTTCGATGTGATTATTTATAGCAATCTTCTTAGAAGGGGGTCAAAATCATGGGGAGCCCCCCATATTTTCTAATAGGAGAGGGGTGGTCCAAACCAGACAACCCCCCCTTGAAAGTCTGCCGTTTATCAGTGATCTTGCAGTTTCCCCTTGGAATATTCCGTAGGAGGAACGGGCCGAGCTTTTCTACCAATCCACTATCTGAGTGGTCGCCATAATGATAGGAGGGATCAGGTAGTTCTGTTGTACAAGAGATTGCCTCATCATGCGGCACAGACTTGTTTGAGGGCCCTCCCAATCAGGCAGCACGACACTTAAAGGGGTTGCATAGCATTTAAAAAAACAAAGACATATGGAGTTATTTATTAGGACCGCCATTTTAGACACCGTTCTTAATAACCCTGCGCTGGCGCTTGATGCGCCTAAGTTATGTAGAGGCGTCGGCCTCTACATAACTTAGGTGCATCCACCGCCGGCCTAAATCTACGCCAGCTCCCTTGCTGGTGTAGATTTAGATAATTTTCAACACCAAAAACAGGTGAAGAAAATGATAAATGAGATGGCCCGGCTGGCCCGCTCCCTTCCCCGTCCATGCCACACCCTTTTTTTTTTTTTTTTAGAACTGGTGTACATGGCATAGATGGGAAAGAAGTCACAGATTTGGCCTGGGGGAAGCATTCAAGGTGGGCAAATCCCACAGGCTGTAGATAGGAAAGAACACACAAAGCAGCTTGCCGGGAGAAGGCAACAGCATCCTGGACACACAGATCCAGCATTCCACAGGAAGTCTGAGGTAAGTCATCTATTTTCTGTACCATCAGTGGGTCTGGATGCAGTCTTATCCCTCCACTATACTTTGTAATGAAGCTCTGCTTCTTCGTTTTGGCTGCTTTTTTTAAGCACAAGCCCAGCACCAACAGGAATTCAGTGCATGGACAGATAGTCCTTCATGACATCAAGGATAGAACGTAACTAAACTACCAGTGAAATGATCCTCAGCAGTATGTGAGCTAGTAATTGTTAGAGCTCCCCTTTAAAGGGGTTTTCCATCTTAACAATCCCTTTTTTGCATTCCCTGCATTGACTATCCCTTCCAGTAAACAGATGGGGGTCAATAAGTGGGAGGACCCCTCTGTGAACTCCATGGGCTTTAATAGGACATACGATATGGAGGGTTTTCTCATGCGACATCCCCTTTAACCCCTTACTGACTGAGCGATTTTCCATTTTCTCATTTTCTGCTCCCTGCCTTGGTCCGCCACTGATTTAACAGTTAAGCCCTTAGGGCTCATGCACACGAACGTATTTTCTTTCCATGTCCGTTCTGTTTTTTTTTTTTTGCGTACTGTATGCAGAACCATTTATTTCAATGGGTCCGCAAAAAAAACGGAAGTTACTTTGTGTGGATTCAGTTTCCGTATGTCCATGTAGAACATGTCCTATTATTGTCCGCATTAGGGCTTGTTCACACGAACGTGCCGTGTTTTGCGGTCCGCAAATTGCAGATCCGCAAAACACGGATCCGCAAAACACGGATGCCGCCCGTGTTCCTTCCGCAATTTGCGGAACGAACGGCCCTTTATAGAAATACCTATTCTTGTCCGCAAAACGGACAAGAATAGGACATGACCCATCATTTTTGTGGGGACACCGAACAGAGCAACGGGTGTGCTATCCGCCTCTTTTGGGTCCGCACACGAGCCACAAAAAAATGCGGCTCGGATGCGGGACGAAACCACTGTCGTGTGAATGAGCCCTTACGGACAAGGATAGGACAGTTCTATTAGGGGCCAGCTGTTCCGTTCCACAAAATACGGAATGCACACAGATGTCATCCGTATATTTTAGCAGATCTGTTTTTTGAAGACCGCAAAATACATACAGTGGTGTGCATGAGCCCTTCCAGAAATGTCCCCTTTATGTGTCTTCTACATATTCAGATGGTTCCTGACACGAGACTCTACATTTCTATATGAATACGCGTTTTAACTTTCTGAATTTCGTACAGGCGAGGTGTCAGAGATTGGCCCAGATGAAAATAAATCCCGTCTGATGTAATGACTTGACTCCAGGATAAATAGAATACATATATTTTGCAATCAGTGTCCTGCCTTACATTTAGATCGCTGTCATTTATCAGCCGATGATAGAAATTGAACCGCTAACGCCAAAAGAAAGAAAAAAAATCAAACTCAATGGAATAATCTTGCGGTATTAGCCAAAGCTGTTGATCGATTTGCAATGAAGGTCCATACGCCAGCACAACCCTATCAATAAGATATTTATTTTTAGATCTTGATTCCCGACGCATTCCCCAAAGGTTTGCATTCCTGAGAGGAGTCTTATTGACAAGCCTATTAGTTTCCATAGCTTCCGTGGCGTCCGCTGTGAAGACCCCTCTCGTTTGTTTCCCTGACATGTTGTGTACAGTCTACTCCCGGGCTATGAAATCCAACATATTTAATATTTCCATCATTGCCCGCAGTCAGCCTTAATGATTATAGATGAGCTTCTCCCCATCTTCGCAAATAAAAATGATTAAAATATGCTGAATCCGAGGATCTGACAGAAAAGTTTAATGCCATAATATATTACGGACGCTCATCAGGATGTTTTATCTTGCGAGAGGCAAACAAAGCTTCCCGTGACGGGTCGACAAAAATTCATTATGGCAGTGGAAAAGGCCAAGGATCTGTATCAAGGTTGACGAGTGAATCATTACTGATTTAATTGGGTTATACATACACCTTTCAGATCCGCAAGAATGATCTGCAGCACACAAGATGCCGCTGCATTGGACGATAAATGGGAGGCTCTGTGGTCATTGTTTAGCCCATCGCAATACAATTCTCTACCAATATGCCCACAATATAAGGTATTAAAACGCACTTATATCTCCCCTTTGTGGTCCTGTCTAGTCTCTCATGACCCCATTGAGATTCGACTTCTGTCCCTGTAGATCACGTCATGAAATCCACATGTGATCTATGCAGGTTGGTGACCTCTCACAATGTATGTATCATTGTGAAGGAACAAAGAAAGGCGCAACATAGGGTAATAACATTTGGAAAAAAAAGGGGGAGGGTGTCGGCCCCAAAATGGAGGCTCACCTTTTTGAGTTGTGCTAGGATAGGCACAACTCTATTGTAGACTTGCCAAAGTTGAAGTCCAGCATGGCAAGGAGCAGGTGGAGATGCTCAGTGCCCTCCAGAGGATAGGTATAGAGGAGAAGAAAGGTACTGCTTTGGTGCACAATGATCCAAGATGGCGGGAGGATGTTTTCAGAGCTTCTCTTTATTGGAAATAAAAAAATAAAAAACAATATGTTTCGGGGATCTACATGTCCTCTTCTTCTGGTTGCCACTATAACCTGAAGAAGGGGACTTGTAGATCTTTGAAACATGTTTTTTATTTAATTTAATTTATTCATTTTCAATTTCCAATAAAGAGAAGCTCTGAAAACATCCTCCCGCCATCTTGGATCACTGTGCACCAAAGCAGTAATGACAACACATACATGGGTCAAGTCCACCATTGCATGTCTCCTGCACATTCATGAACCTTGTAGACCACGCACGAGCACTGGGGTATCGTCGGGTCTAGTGGTCCATACGTCCAACCCTGGAAAAAGAGTGCAAGCGATTGTGAGAACTGTAGGTTGGAGCAGCTGCTCATACTGCATATGTATGGACGTTGTAGACTGGTTATCTTGATATCTGATGGGC
Source organism: Bufotes viridis (assembly GCA_033119425.1). NCBI lineage: Eukaryota > Metazoa > Chordata > Amphibia > Anura > Bufonidae > Bufotes > Bufotes viridis. Next base: position 94,418,903 of record CM065598.1, on the reverse strand, counting down.
CATACACCCAACCCTGGTGAGAACTGTGGTCTGGAGTTACCTTTTATGATGCACAGATACTTGATACTATGATGCACAATGGGATACTTTAATCTCTGGCTGCCCAACCCTAGAAGGAAAGTGCAAGGGATTGTGGGAACTGCAGTTCCACGCTCACCACTAGAGTTGTAAAACACCCGCCAATTGGAAGAAGCAGAGGAAATGTAGTGGAGCATGGCGAGTGGAACTCTGAAAAACAACCCAACTTCTGCGTTAGACAGCTTCTTCTCCTTGCCCCACTTTTTTAGATTCCTGGATAACCCCTTCAAAAATGTTCACTAAGTAGAGACTGTCTGCCATTTATAATATTCCTGGAGATTTCTTATTTCATTGGGAGCTCCCAAGCTTCTCATTGATGTATCGGCACCCCCTCAGGTTGCGTTCACTTATCATGGCCACCTCGTGGAATCTTTATCCAGATTTGAAGGCAAACAATGTTCAGCAGCAAAGTGGATGAGATTTTGACAAATATCATCTGTATGTTGCAGGGAAAAGAATCAGTGCAGAAATGGACAGGCAGTGTGGATTTATATCCGCAGCCTGTGAATTTATGTAGTGGATTTCACCCTTAATGCATAGTGAACGGACGCATAGTGAATGCAGTATACTGAATTCCAGGGTGGCTCAGGTGGGCTTTTTTTTTTTTTTTACTCTTCTTCAATCTTGCCCCTAGTGAATGTCTATTAAAATGATTGATGTGCTCCATTCTGACACCACAGCTGGGCAGGGGGCTTCCTGGACCCTCCTAAGACTCCTTTGCAAAGTAAGCTGGAAGCGTCCATTGATTGTCCAGGATTTTCATTTTCTCAATGGCCTCAGCTACAAGGAAATGATCTATTTCTTTGGTGCATTGCAGACAATCTGAAGGGCTGCAAAACTCAGCGAATGTTTCCAACCCAAACTACTTGATCTTTTGAGAGAAATCTCATTTTTATAGTAAGGCTTAAAGGGGAAGTGTTCTGGTCGAAGCTTAGACGCAGGTGATAACTCCAGAGAATAAATAGTCACAGCCCTAAGGGCAGGAGGAAGAAGAGGGAAGCAACTGGGTATGGGTCCCTTCCTAACCTTTGTCCTGAGGCCCCTTATACTTTGCTCTCTACAGAAATGTGCAGGAACGTGATCAATACAATTGATATAATGATAATAAATGGATTGGAAACAGATACAATGTTGCAAATAAAGGCACCAACTGATTGACATCTGTACACAAGACTGGAAGGATTAACCCTTCACGCTCTACCGCCAGTTGATCCCAACATAGATCTCTTTTGGCAGAAAACAGGTTAATTGATTAACTGTATAAATAAATCCACTGCAAGTTTGTTTCATTAATTCCCGAGTAATTCAATTACAGGTTTAGTATCGATTTGCCTTCGCTAGGTTTGTATATTGCAGCCTTACAATTACAGGACACAAGACGACACGAAGAAGCCTCGTTCAGTCTGGACACAGGTCACGGGCGCTTCTATCCATTATCTCTGTCACTCAGCCTGAAATGTATAAGAAATAAGAAGAAAAGCCCAATAGGCGAGTAAACTGGAGACAGAGCGGAGGCTGCAGAAGAAAAGACGTTCCAGCACTAATCCATCTCCAGATACAATGAGAGCTGAAGACGCTCTGGTCGCTCTTACGACTTAAGCTCTGAAAATACATACAGTGGTTATCAGGACGGCAGGCCCCTCGCCTCTTGTTGATAACAGAAATCCATACAACGTAGAAAAGGAAGGAACTTTAATTGCAAATGGAATAAATTAGAGATAAGACCCCCCCACCCCCCATCCGTACAGGACTGACGTACAGCCAACTAGAAAGGGAAGAGTTAGCTGTGTCTGGGTCAGAGATAGACAATGATAGCCATGGAGCCAACAAGTCGTCATGTAAAGATTCCGTCTATATAATAATGGAAAGATGAGAAAAAGTCCTGTTAACCCATAAAACACCCAGTGGGACCCCAAGAGAGGTCCTGGCTAGTGTTAAACGAACCTGGTGAAGTTCGGGTTTGCCGGGTTAGGCCGAACTTCAGGTCAAAGTTCGGGTTCGGGACAAAGTTCGGGTTTGGGACCCGAACTTGACCTGAATTGGTCCCCGAAGCCGGACCCCATTAAAGTCAATGGGGACCTGGACTTCACTTTATTAGTTTCCGTTATAACATGGTTATAACGGAAAATAATAGCATTCTTAAGACAGAATGCTAAATAAAAGAAACATTGAGGGGTTAAAAAGAAAAATGTAACTCACCTCATCCACTTGATCGCGCAGCCGGGCTCGTCTTCTTTCTTCTTCTTTTTGCAGGAACTGGCTGAAAAAGGACCTTTTGTGATGTCATCGCGCTCACCATGTGGTGAGCGCGGTGACGTCACCGCAGGTCCTGCTGAATGAAGATAGAAAAATAGGCTAACGTGACCAAAGGTCCTTTTCCAGTCAGGTCCTGCAAGAAAAAAAAGAAAGAAGACGGATGAGGTGAGTTAAATTATTATTTTTCTAACCCCTCAATGCCCATTTTATTATACCATTCTGTCCTAAGAATGCAATTATTTTCCATTATAATAAAATCACCCGAACACCTAACCCGAACCCGAACTTCAGTAAAAAAAAGTCTGGGTTTGGGTCCGGGTACCCGAACTCGCAAAGATCGGTACGAACCCGAACTTTGCAGTTCGGGTTCGCTCAACCCTAGTCCTGACCTAAGACAATGCTTAACAATAAATCATAGAGGAGGATGTAAGTAACTACAGCCAAGGACTAGAGAAAGGCTTCTCATGACATAAAAAAAGAACTGAATGGGAAAATACAGAGCAGTATTATCCATTACCTATACTCATCAATCTAACATATCATAAGAGCTGCAGCTACGATGTGCACCATACACAAAAGGAAGGGGGCGAGCAAAGTACTGTACTATAGATGTCTGAACGACAGAGAAACTGAGAGTGTCTGCAAAACTGCTAGAAACATGACAGAATTATAGTATTTCTATTCTTGTACATAGGAGCAGTATTATAGTAGTTGTATTCTTGTACATAGGAATAGTATTATAGTAGTTATATTCTTGTACATAGAAGCAGTATTAGAGTAATTATATTCTTGTACATAGGAGCAGTTATATAGTAGTTATATTCTTGTACATGGGAGCAGTATTATAGTAGTTATATTCTTGTACATAGAAACAGTATTATAGTAGTTATATTCTTGTATATAGGAGGAGTATTTTAAGATTTTCTTGTACATAGGAGCAGTATTATACTAGTTATATTCTTGTACATAGGAGCAGTATTATAGTAGTTATATTCTTGTATATAGGAGGAGTATTATAGTATTTTCTTGTACATAGGTGCAGTATTATAGTAGTTGTATTCTTGTACATAGGAGCAGTATTATACTAGTTATATTCTTGTACATAGGAGGCCGTATTATAGTAGTTATATTCTTGTACATAGGACCAGTATTATAGTAGTTATATTCTTGTACATAGGAGGCCGTATTATAGTAGTTATATTCTTGTATATAGGAGGAGTATTATAGTATTTTCTTGTACATAGGAGCAGTATTATACTAGTTATATTCTTGTACATAGGGGGCCGTATTATAGTAGTTATATTCTTGTATATAGGAGGAGTATTATAGTATTTTCTTGTACATAGGAGCAGTGTTATACTAGTTATATTCTTGTACATAGGAGGCCGTATTATAGTAGTTATATTCTTGTACATAGGACCAGTATTATAGTAGTTATATTCTTGTACATAGGAGGCAGTATTATAGCAGTTATATTCTTGTACATAGGACCGATATTATAGTAGTTATATTCTTGTATATACTGTAGAGGGCAGTATTTTAGTAGTTATATTCTTGTGCATAGGAGCAGTATTATAGTAGTTATATTCTTGTACATAGGAGCAGTATTATAGTAGTTATAGTCTTGTACATAGGAGCAATATTATAGTTATATTCTTGTACATAGGAGCAGTATTATAGTAGTTATATTATTGTATATAGGAGCAGTATTATAGTAGTTATATTCCTGTACATAGGAGCAATATTATAGTAGTTATATTCTTGTACATAGGAGCAGTATTATAGTAGTTATATTCTTGTACATAGGAGCAGTATTATAGTAGTTATATTCTTGTACATAAGAGGTAGTATTATAGTAGTTATATTCTTGTACATAGGAGGCAGTATTATAGTAGTTATATTCTTGTACATAAGAGCAGTATTATAGTAGTTATATTCTTGTACATAGGAGCAGTATTATAGTAGTTATATTCTTGTACATAGGAGCAGTATTATAGTAGTTATATTCTTGTATATAGAGAGCAGTATTATAGTAGTTATATTCTTGTATATTGAGGGCAGTATTGCAGTAGTTATAGTCTTGCACTTAAGAGACAATATCATACTGGTAATTGTTTTTGTTTATAAGGGGCAGTATTAAGATAGTTATAATAATGTTTTGGAGGCAGAACTATAATATTATTCTACTACAACAATAATGTGTGGCATTCTCAGTTCTCTACTCCTTTTGAAAACTCATATATAGTATGAACAGGGGCGCCTGCAATGATAACAGAATTGCGATTTTTAGAAGCAGAAAAAATAATTCACTAAACAGTGTGAATCTTACTTTTTTATATCTACAAATCATTAATTTTGAAACCAGCATTTATTTTATGACATTGGTTCCTGTGTAATCAAGTTCCAATAACACGAGGCTTTAGCACCATAGATGATTTGAATCCTAAAATTGTAGTTTCATGATTCAGTTATTTCTTCTTTTTTCGTGTTGTGAGACTTGTCTGGCTGAAACTTGACTCCATACTGAACCCCATCTGCTGATCCCAGTCTTGTCACATCGCGTTACAGAGCGTTCTCCAAGTATCCACATGCACCACATCTGGATGTCAAGCATCTCCACATGCAGAGGTCATCGGACCTCAGAGACGCACCAGCACTGATCAGGCAGACCCCAGCATCACCGTTAGGAATTACACTGAGAACAAGGGGTTTCATGTCAAGACAGTTAGTGATATTTCACACAAAGTCGCTGCTTGTGGGATGTCACTAATGTATTACAGCACTCGCCTCTATTCTGGGCCAAAAGCCAGCGCCCCTCAAGTTGTAGCATTCCCTTTACTGACGTGCCATGTGTGCAATGTTATTCTTTCTGGAATGTAATGATGGATGATGGCAACATTAATGAGCGGTCGGGAGATATTTTTCTTTACTCTGTATACTTGGACAAGTTAAAAACTTGTATTTTTATCTCTCATTCTATTTAGTCTACTCTATTTTCTCTATTTCAAAGTAATTTCAAAGTGTTTTTTGAATATATTGTAATCAGGGTCTTTTACAGTTCATACAAATACACATATAGAGATCAGAACTACAGAGATTTTATACATATACACATATAAAGAACAGAACCTCAGACAGGTCATACATGTACACATACAGATCGGGTCCTCAGACAGGTCATATATGTACACATACAGATCTTGACCTCAGACAGGTCATACATATACACATATAGAGATTGTGACCTCAGACAGGTCATACATATACACATATAGAGATTGTGACCTCAGACAGGTCATACATATACACATATAGAGATTGTGACCTCAGACAGGTCATACATATACACATATAGAGATCAGGTCCTCAGACAGATCATACATATACACATATACAGATCGGGTCCTGAGACAGGTCATACATATACACATATAGAGATCAGGTCCTCAGACAGATCATACATATACACATATACAGATCGGGTCCTGAGACAGGTCATACATATACACATATAGAGATCAGGACTACAGACAGGTCATACATATACACATATAGAGAACAGGACGTCAGACAGGTCATACATGTACACATATAGAGATCAGGAGGACTACAGAGAGTTCATAAATATACACATATAGAGATTAGGACCTCAGACAGTTCTTACATGTGCACATATTGAGATTAGGTCCTTAGAAGGTTCATACACGTAAATATATTGTGATCAGGACCTTTGACAGTTCACATGCATACTCATATTGTGATCATGACTTAAGACAGTTTATACATGTACATATCCTGAGAACAGACTTGCATTTCAGGCTCTATGAGATGGCTTTGTGAATTTGCAGTGTATATGTTTTGTCCATAAACTGTCTACTATATCTACTGGCGACAAAGTATCAAAGAAGAAAATAAATGCTTTCAGATCAGTGCAGGGAATAGGCTATTCATACACAACCTTGGATAGATCGTACACATAATGTGATATTAAGGATATCCACCAGCAGCGCATGGGTTGTGATCAAGACCTCGGAAAGTTCATACATGTACAGTGTACGCATATTGTGATCAGAACCTCTGACAGTTTATACAAATTCACATACTGAGATAAGGTCCTCAGAAAGTACATACATATACAGTGTACACATTGTGATCAGGACCTCAGACAGGTCATACATATACAGTGTACACATTGTGATCAGGACCTCAGACAGGTCATACATATACAGTGTACACATTGTGATCAGGACCTCAGACAGGTCATACATATACAGTGTACACATTGTGATCAGGACCTCAGACAGGTCATACATATACAGTGTACACATTGTGATCAGTACCACGGACAGGTCATACATATACAGTGTACACAGTGTGATCAGGACCTCGGACAGGTCATACATATACAGTGTACACAGTGTGATCAGTACCTCGGACAGGTCATACATATACAGTGTACACATTGTGATCAGGACCTCGGACAGGTCATACATATACAGTGTACACAGTGTGATCAGGACCTCGGACAGGTCATACATATACAGTGTACACAGTGTGATCAGGACCTCGGACAGGTCATACATATACAGTGTACACATTGTGATCAGGACCTCAGACAGGTCATACATATACAGTGTACACAGTGTGATCAGGACCTCGGACAGGTCATACATATACAGTGTACACGTTGTGATCAGGACCTCGGACCGGTCGTACATATGCAGTCTACACATTGTGATCAGGACCTCGGACAGGTCATACATATACAGCGTACACAGTGTGATCAGGACCTCGGACAGGTCATACATATACAGCGTACACAGTGTGATCAGGACCTCGGACAGGTCATACATATACAGTGTACACATTGTGATCAGGACCTCGGACAGGTCATACATATACAGTGTACACATTGTGATCAGTACCTTGGACAGGTCATGCATATACAGTGTACACAGCGTAATCAGGACCTCGGACAGGTCATACATATCCAGTGTACACAGTGTGATCAGGACCTCGGACAGATCCTACATATACAGTGTACACATTGTGATCAGGACCTCGGACAGGTCATACATATACAGTGTACACGTTGTAATCAGTACCACGAACAGGTCATACATATACCGTGTACACATTGTACCGATGTTTCATGTACATGTTGTGATCAGCACCTTAGAGACTTCATACATATTCTGATCAAGCTCTTACTCTCATTATGACCAGGAGCTTGGACAGTTCACATCATGTTCTTGGACAGTTTATACACGTATTGAGGGAGGGGGGAATTTATTAAGCCCGCCATATCTGACATCAGTCTTATTAAGAAAACTTGCTGGTGTAAATCAAATGTGTGCCCGCAGAGCTGGTATAGATTCAAGGTGCTACATGCCCCAGTTTTCTGGTGAATATACTATTAAATATACCATGGAGATCCTGCCCATGTTCTGCCCATTTTTTTGTAAATGTTGCAAGTTTTTTTTTAGTGTGCATATTGCGTCTCTGTGAGTGGGAACTTGGACAATTCTTGTACATTTAAAGCCTACATAAATCAACAGCTCCAGAGGATTTGTTGACTCCCAATGCCTCCTGTATCAAATATCTCTTGTGAAAACATGGTCTTGTTGCCCATAATATTGAGTAATAGCTCATGTTTCATATTTTTCAGGACAGCTTTAGAAATTATACCTGATCTTTGGTTGACTCATATCAACCAAATCTGTTCTCAAGTGTGTTCTCTTTTCAGACAGATTTGATAAATAAGGTCCATTGAGCGGACATGGACATAGAACTGAATGGTTGAGTATAGCAGGTAGAGTCATCTATGCCAAGACCCTGAGCAACTCATTCATATACTTATATCCATTTCTAACTGGTAGGATACTGTAAGTCTATCCTATGGTTTACACTCAATATTGGCTGTGTATATCCTGAGAAAAAACTTATTATATGTGTTGTCCATAAACTATCTACTATATATATATACTGGCAACAAAGTATCAAATAAATGCTTTCAGATCAGTGCAGGGAATGCTATTTGTGTACATATTATGAGCAGAACCTTGGATAGATTATAGACATAATGTAATATTAAGGATTAGTAAAGAGCGGTATAGGCAATATTCGAATTTGCGATATTACACAGATTTTTGTCCAAATATTCGCCGTAAATTCACAAATTCGAGAATTTGTGATCTCCAGTTATTATTTACTTGAATGCGAAAATCAGCAATGTAATATATTCGCAATAAAAATTTGCGGCAAGAATATTCGCGATCAACACTAAGGGATAGGCAACTTTCCTATTGGTTGCCAGGGATGTGGCTAAGTGCCGATGATTGCAATAAATTCGCGATCAACACTATTCACAAATACGAACATATAGCACTATATTCTAAATATTCGCAAATTCTCGAAGTGGTGATATTCACGATTAAAATTTGCGATCCGAATATTCGCGCTCAACACTATTAAGGATATCCACCGGCAGCGCAGGGGATATCAAGACCATTGTAATCAGGTCCTCAGAAAGTTCATACATGTACAGATATTGTGATCATGACCTCTGACAGTTTATGCACAAACACATATTGTGATCAGGACCTTGGACAGTTCAGACACATAGAGATATTGTTATTAGGACCTCTGACTAGGCTATTCATACACATAATATGAGCTGAGCCTTCGGTAGATCATGCACTTAATGTGATCAGGACCTTGGGTAGATCATGCACTTAATGTGATCAGGACCTTGGGTAGATCATGCACTTAATGTGATCAGGACCTTGGGTAGATCATGCACTTAATGTGATCAGTACCTTGGGTAGATCATGCACTTAATGTGATCAGGACCTTGGGTAGATCATACACGTAATGCGATCAGGACCTTGGGTAGATCATGCACTTAATGTGATCAGGACCTTGGGTAGATCATGCACTTAATGTGATCAGGACCTTGGGTAGATCATGCACTTAATGTGATCAGGACCTTGGGTAGATCATGCACTTAATGTGATCAGGACCTTGGGTAGATCATACACGTAATGCGATCAGGACCTTGGGTAGATCATGCACTTAATGTGATCAGGACCTTGGGTACATCATGCACTTCATGTGATCAGGACCTTGGGTAGATCATGCACTTCATGTGATCAGGACCTTGGACAGTTCATACATATACAATTATTGTCCACATACTGAGATCAGGCCCTCAGACAGTTCAGACACATAGAGATATTGTTATTAGGACCTCTGACTAGGCTATTCATACACATAATATGAGCTGAGCCTTGAGTAGATCATGCACTTAATGTGATCAGGACCTTGGGTAGATCATGCACTTAATGTGATCAGGACCTTGGGTAGATCATGCACTTAATGTGATCAGGACCTTGGGTAGATCATGCACTTAATGTGATCAGGACCTTGGGTAGATCATGCACTTAATGTGATCAGGACCTTGGGTAGATCATACACGTAATGCGATCAGGACCTTGGGTAGATCATGCACTTAATGTGATCAGGACCTTGGGTAGATCATACACGTAATGCGATCAGGACCTTGGGTAGATCATGCACTTAATGTGATCAGGACCTTGGGTAGATCATGCACTTAATGTGATCAGGACCTTGGGTAGATCATGCACTTCATGTGATCAGGACCTTGGGTAGATCATGCACTTCATGTGATCAGGACCTTGGGTAGATCATACATTTAATGTGATCAGGACCTTGGACAGTTCATACATATACAATTATTGTGCACATACTGAGATCAGGCCTTCAGACAGTTCAGACACATAGAGATATTGTGATTAGGACCTCTGCCTAGGCTATTCATACACATAATATGAGCTGAGCCTTGAGTTGATCATACACGCAATGTGATCAGGACCTTGGGTAGATCATACATTTAATGTGATCAGGACCTTGGGTAGATCATACACGCAATGTGATCAGGAACCTTGGCTAGATCATTTACATTTTGGGATCAAGACCTTGGGCGGTTCATGCATTTCAGCGTTCTACTTTACATCTGTTATCAGGCCTTGGACAGTTCCACCCGATACCCTTTCTTTGCATGCAAGAAGTCATTTACAAATGACATTTTGCACACAAATTTGCAACTTTTTGAGTTTATTTGCTGTTCCTTTGACAAAGTAGCTAGAACTTAGCAGAAGTGACAGGGCCACAGATTCACTATAATTTACACCAGAAATCCACTGTACGTTATATTAGTAGATTTAGATTTCAGTTTCTGGCCTGTGCCTCGTAATAACTATGGCTGCATCTTTCCCCTGGGAAGGTTTTTACTTAGACTGTTGTGTAAAATTCTAGCTTTTAGTAAACGACCCCCACTGTGTCTCTTTGATAGGGATCAATTCATATACTACACATTCAAAGTATAAATGAACTAACACAGCCCTAGGGATTATGTCGACTCCAGTAGCTGTATCATATGTCTCTTCTTTTTAAGCAAAGCTTTGTGGTATTTTCCATATTAACCAGTAACAGCCCAGTAACAACCAGCATGGTTTAAGAAATATTATCTGAATTCTTGTTGACTCTTGTCCAGTCCATGGTACATGCATAGATATAAAACTGAATGTCAGGACCGCACATACAGCCATCTATGCCAGGACCCTGAGCAGCCCATCTATATAATGATATTCATTTATAAATGGCAGGATGATGCAGCTCTCATCTTATGGTTTACATGTTTTTATATGTGTACAGGGAGCGTATGGACGTGGATCTCTGGCTGTGGGAGCCTTGTCATATTGTCCCTCTTGTTTACAAACTATTTACTAAATACAATTGGCAACAAAGTATCAAGTAGCAAATAATTGCATTCAGATCTATGCAGTGAATACACGATTAAAATCCATATGCCATTCTTTCCATTGACATCTTAGCAGCAGAAAGTACAAGGATTCCTTCATTCCAAATTGAACAAGATCAGCAAATATATGAAGCGGAAGCAGATTTTCTGGACGTATACTCTCATCATTGCCTTGATGCCAAGGCACGTTGTCCTGAGGACCCAGGTACCTTTCATCTGGAATGGTGTGGTCACGACAGGGTTAAAACAAAGTCTTTCCGAATAAATACTGGATCTTATATTCAACCTCATTAAAAAGAAAAAGATCTGATATTTCCTCCTGTATTCATGATCATTACCATGTTAAACCACAGCAAGCAAAGACAAAAGGGTCAATTTTTTTTTTCCAAGCGGGACTGGAACCACAGATCAGTGCGACTAGATACCTTGATTACTTACCATTACCATGTTAAAAATCAATACGTTCTTCAAGGTCTGAAGACTTGGAAGTATGAAGCTATTCTCCGGGGAATGAGCTGGAGAAAATCAACGCATCTGTTTAGACTTTTGCTCTTTTTTCTGCCTTGAAAAAATATAGCATTGGACATTGTGAAACATGGATTAATCTATAGGAGCTAAACAGAAGGACATTTTAATATACAGGGTGTTTAACTAAGGTTTCCTAATGATTATCAAGACTATAAAAGGAAGGCAGTATAGACAAGCATATATATATATATATCCTCCTGTAGGAATTCTCACCGCTGATCAATTCTTCATCGTCTTTGGGAAAAGTAGAAAGCAGATCTCCTGTCCAACTGCTGGTAATGTTCATTGCTAAATCAAATCACCCGGGTGACCTTGGAAAGTCGTCCTGTCAAGCAATACCCCAGGTGTACTGTGAGGAGGATATGAATAGCTTCTCCTCTTCTGGCAATTATTTGCCCTGACAAACCACCGACTGCAAAACAATCTAACGAAATAAAGAATAGATTGTATCAGTGGTTTTCTCAATGTAATGATAAACTGAAACATTTGTTAAAATCAAAGGGGTTTTCTGAGACTTTCTACTGATTGGTGGGGGTCCAACATCAGCTGTCGGGGAGGTAGTGGTGCTTGCAGTAGCGCTGCAACCTTCTTGCAGCTTAGCCTAAGAAGTGAATGGGACTGAGTTGCGATACTAAATACAGCCACCCTTGCAAATCAACAATTTGCTGCAACAGAGGAGCCATGTGCCATGCCCTGCGTCAAAACTCAGAGACCTCCATATCTTCAAATGGTGATAGCCGGTCTTTAACTGAAATCAATGTGTCTGCAATGGGCATTCATTACTAAAAAGGGCAGAAGATATTTAATAGGTGATCCTACACTGACGACGAGCAAAAGGGTAACAATGTTTTGAGCGTTTGACTTTTAGGCTCCATATCTCACCATCCACTACAGCGTTGAACATGAGATTACCATCATTTTATAGACAATCATTTTGGTTATCTCATACATAAATTGGACTTGCAACTATTTAGCATATGATTAGTTCTGCAGATTCTTGTCCCTCGGCCAAGAAAATTGCCAAGCTACATCATGTGAGTGCCATGAGAGTAGGAAGAATACGAACTGAAAGCCAAGTGGTGGATGTCCAGGAAAATATCGGAGTCCACAAGTCGGCTCATCACAAAGTCTATCGGTTTGTATGCTTCGTAATAGTGAGATCACAAACGTCCATGCAAGCACAAGTCTGGAATGGTGGCCAGAAAAGAGGTGAAGAATCCTCGACTTCAATATCGTTCAAGAAGTGTCAGCTCGAGTTTACAAAAAAGTACGAACAGTAGAAGATGAAACAAAAGTCAATAGACTGGGCTCTGATGAGTGCCAATGGGCCTGGAAGAGATTGGTGAAGAAATGGTTCGATGACAATGAAGTAGAGGTGCTGGACTGGCCCCCACAGTCCCCAGACCTCAACCCAATCAAACACTTGTGGGTAGAGTTGAAGAAAAAGCTGTATTCATACCCAAGTGAGTCGACCAGTATGCACCAACATACGTGTAGAACAGACGTGGCAACAGATTACGGTCGAGATATGCTCAGACAGTGCTGAAAGCCAAAGGTGGCTTTACAAAATACTAACAAAAGAATAAAAATAAAAATTTAGAATTTTAGGAGCAAAACTGTAACAATGCAGTTACAGGACAAGAATCTGCATAACTAATCATATGCTAAATAGTTGCAAGTCCAATTTATGTATGAGATAGCCAAGATGATTGCCTATAAAATGATGGGAGTCTCACAGTGGAAGCTGTAGTGGATGGTGAGATATGGAGCCTAAAAGTCAAAAGTTCAAAACATTGTTACCCTTTTACTCTTCAGTGTAAGGCTGCAGATCTTTGGCAGAGAAGAGTCTTTTACCTCTAATGCTTCCTTTACACGTTGTTAACAGCATGTGATTAGACTGGAACACTGTGCTGCAAGGGAAGATCAGAAGAGCCGTAGGATTGTGGCACCTGACATACATCTTCATAGGTCATGTCTCTTTGCATTAAGCAAGAGACCAGCCACTAAAGATTGATGCCCCCCAATATGACATTACAATGAGATACAAGTCATAAATAACATATGATTTACTTCCAGCGACTCTCACTCTCCTCACATTAACAGTCGCTTTAGAAATCTTCTGTTGTTTTGCCTGCAGGAGAAATCTTTCAGCAACCATCCGGGAAGTAGAAAAATGTTAGATTATTGGACATTAAAACTTATCAGAATGAATTTACGTCAAATCAGAGTGGAGCGTCCAACTTTTTTAAGCATTCGTTTGTCACTTACGCAACGAAGAGCCAGAAGGGACGTCATAGATGGCGAGCTTTTTAAGGGGTTGAGATACAAATTTCACATCAGGCATTTATACTGTACCACAAAAGTCATTCGGCCCCCTTTAGTATATGCAAGTGTCCATGTTAATTCGAAAATTGCAGTATATTGCTTATATGTGTCCATGTTCTAGGATCCTCATTGTGTTTCACTGTAAGAGGCAGTGCATATAGATCAGGAGGGGAGCTAAAATCAGCACTTCCCCCCCTTAGATGGAAGAAACATGGACAGAGCCGCAACATTATTAAACCCAGAGTGGCTTCCACCTACTCTCTCAGCTGGGTGAATGAAAGGACTTCCATGGACCAAAACGGGGGTCTATGGGTTTTGGTCTGACTCAATGCATTTAAATAAGTTCATTGTCATTTTTTTCCACAAGGTTGAGGAGCTCTATACTGTAAGTAGGCATGGAAATATAAAACTGTGTTAAAAAAGGATCTTCAGAGAGAGATAAATGGATGATTGGATGGGTAAGAGGGGGTTAGAAAACTAAAAGAACCAATACTGACACCACTACTGTTCCAACTCTACCCAGATCCTTGCTGGTTTCTATAAAACACTTTAGAAACATCATACATGGATATCTTGCCTTGTGGAACATCTGTGGTGAGGAATGGTCATTAAGAACTTGGGTAAAGGATCCACCATGATACTTGGAGTTGACAAGGAACCACTTAGTTCTTCCTTTACTTAAGGCAAAGATTGAGTTTGCTGCCCTAGCCATTTTCCCAAATACACCTCCTAACCCTCCAGCACTGGACACCTCCTTGAAATATCTAGATACCATCTTGTCAACTCCTAATGTTAGACTAACACTGCCATTGACAATAAAATGTGCAGTAATGCACTGTGATGATTGAAAGAAGAAACAATGACACAAATGACCCCAAAGTGGAGAGAATCAGCAGCACATAATCTAAGCAGTATCAAGTGACAGCACTTAACAGAATGATGCAGGGAAGCTGATAATGTCCTTGTTCTCTGTGTGAGAGAACAATGCTTGGGTTATCAAAACAAGAAGCTGTTAAGGAAAGAGGATATTTGCTCTAACGTCAAAGCAGGTATCAGATGTTGACCTCCTTGATGCCTCACGTCTGGAGAATCCTGCCACCACTGCCTTCAGGATTGCTAACTTGACATGACCTAGAAGAATAGAACTTAAATATGTTGACTCACTGTCGAATCAAACTTGGCAGGAGATTCAGAGGCAATGAGAGTCTTATCATCTGGTCATGTGCACCCAACAGCTGTGCCGTCCACTGAAGAAGACCCCAGTGGTGGCCAAATAGATGACAGATTCTGCTTGACATGCATGTGCTCTACATAAGAAGACCTTTCGGGATTTGACGTCTTCATCAGATGTTTAGCTCCTTGAGGCCTCACTTCTGGAGAATCCTTCCAGCACTGCATACAGTGCTTTACATCTAGTCTAGAAAAATAAAATTTAATTCTGCTCCCCAATTGTCAACTACGTTCAAAAAGTAAACTTGGCAGGAGATTTACAGGCATCTATGTTGTCAGCAATGAGTCGTATCATCTGGTAATGTGCACCAAACAGCTTTGCCCGTCCACTGATGAAGACCACAGTGGTGGCCAAATCAAAGACAAATCCTGCTTGAAATGCATGTGATCTACATACATAACACCTAACACCTTTTAAGATTGGATGCTGCTATGTCTTCATCAAATGTTCACTTCCTTGAAGCCTGACGTCTGGAGAATACTGCCACCACTGCCTTCAGGATTGCTAACTTGACATGATCTAGAAGAAAAGAACTTAAATATGTTGACTCACTGTTGAATAAAGCTTAGCAGGAGATTCAATGGCACATATGTTGTCAGTAATGAGTCTTATCATCTGGTCATGTGCACCCAACAGCAGTGCCGTCCATTGAAGAAGCCCACACTGTTGGCCAAATAGATGACAGATTCTGCTTGACATGCATGTGCTCTACATAAGAAGAAGACCTTTTGAGATTGGATGTCTTCATCCGATGTTCACCTCCTTGAGGCCTCACATCTGGAGAATCCTACCACCACTGCATTCAGGATAGCTATCTTGACATGATCTAGAATAATAGAACTTGTACATCTGTCGGCTCAATGTCAAGCATGCCCGAAAAGCAAACTTGGCAGGAGATTTGGTGGCACATACGTTGTCAGCAATAAGTCTAATCATCTGGTCATTTGTACACAACAGTTGTTCACTGACGAAGAAAACCGTGGTGGCCAAATGAAGGACAGATCCTCCTTGACATACATGTGCCCAACATTAGTAGCACTATTGAGACTGGATGGCTGCCATGTCTTGACTAACATAGTTCCTTCAGAAACCTGGTGCAGTCAAGCTGTCAAAGATCTATGCATATGACATGGGAGGGATGGGGAGCATAAATACCCTGCTGGGAAATACAGACCGTGGACTGCTATAATGGAGAGAATAAAGCTTACTTAATCATGTTTATGGGCTTGAAATCCGAATAGAAATTGGAATTAGAATGACATGTTCCGAAAATTTGGCACTTACGAGCTTCCGATTATAATTTAACAGCTGCCATTAACATATGTGTCCGACATGTCTCAGATTTTTTCCCCCGAATTTATGTTTAGCATTTTATGCAAACGACAACTGAAGTCTGTCTGATGGATTCATAATTCGTGCAGGAATTCTCATTGCATGCTGTCAGGAGCAAAAGGGTTAAGTGTCAAGACATCTTGAAATAAACAAAGAAACAAAAGGCCATTAAAAAAGCTTCAGAAATCTGTCAAAAAGGGGAGCAGGAGGTCGTCCGCCAGAGTCGTAACAGGAGGACTGGAGGACTCGATAGCATTTGTGAATCCAAATTATAAAAGTCAATTTCTAATTACGGTGGCGGCTGATAATGTATTATAAGGGTGACTGAGCCTCCATATTATGGCTTCACCTCTGATCATTAATTACAATGACACAACTTGATATTATCATTTTTGTTAGATGTCTCGAGTAAAATGCTCCATCCAAAAAGAACAGCAGGAAATGTTACAAATTTCAAATGATTCACATTTTCATAGTGTTAAGAAACAAAATGTGAGAGAAAAGCTGCGGAAAATATGTAAAAGTAATCAAAAATAAATCATCATTTGCTGCGATCATATTAGTTCCATTCTTGTACATAGGAGCAGTATTATAGTAGTTATATTCTTGTACATAGGAGCAGTATTATAGTAGTTATATTCTTGTACATAGGAGCAGTATTATAGTAGTTATATTCCTGTACATAGGAGGCAGTATTATAGTAGTTATATTCTTGTACATAGGAGACAGTATTATAGTAGTTATATTCTTGTACATAGAAGGCAGTATTATAGTAGTTATATTCTTGTACATAGAAGGCAGTATTATAGTAGTTATATTCTTGTACATAGGAGCAGAATTATAGTAGTTATATTCTTGTACATAGGAGCAGTACTATAGTAGTTATATTCTTGTACATAGGAGCAGTGTTATAGTAGTTATATTCTTGTACATAGGAGCAGTATTATAGTAGTTATATTCTTGTACATAGGAGCAGTATTATAGTAGTTATATTCTTGTACATAGGAGCAGTGTTATAGTAGTTATATTCTTGTACATAGGAGCAGTATTATAGTAGTTATATTCTTGTACATAGGAGCAGTATTATAGTAGTTATATTCTTAACCAAATCTCTTTTTATTGGTTGTGTGCAAAAGTCTATAAGGCAAGAACAACATTTGCAAATTGGTAAATGAGGCAGTAGTCAACAAGGCGTAAAATAGCAGACATCAACGTACAGAATCATGACAGTATTACAATTACCTTAATGGCAGTGAAGAGACATTACCAATATAGAGGCATCAGGGAGCAATATGTCCAACAATTCAAGTACGATATGGTAGCTACAATAGACGACAGATTTGAAAGAGACGACAATCAAGACAAGGAGGTTAGTATAAGTGGGGGAGAAAAAAGGGGGGGGGGAGGGGGGGGGGGAAACATAATGTCCACTCTACTGAGGAGCCTTCCTGAATTCTCGCCACGGGTGCCATATTTTGAGGTATCTGGAGTGTGTATAGGTTTCCCAGTGTGCTAATTCTTCAAACCTAGCCAACTGATCCACCTTTTCCATCCAATGCTGGATAGAAGGAGGGGATGTTTTTTTCCACAAGAAAGGAATTAGCAGACGGGCCGCTGTAATAAGGATGGTGGGGAGATTGTCTTTAGCTGGTGTTAAGGAAGCGTTTGGGCACCATAGGAGTATTAGTTTCTGGTCTAGCACTATGGTGGTGGAACATATCTTATTGATCAATGCTTCCACCGAGCACCAAAAGGGGGCTATTTTCTTACAATGCCACCATATATGTGAGAGCGAGCCGACCTCCAACCCACACCTCCAGCAGACCTCAGGGACCTCCGGGTAAATGCTGTGGAGAAATTGGGGGGTTTTATACCAGCGAGTCAGAAGTTTAAAGGAGTTCTCCTAGATTCTAATGCATCAACTGAAGCCGTGTGAGTGTGTTAATATAAATGCCCGCTCTGGGTCGCTGAAGTGTAGGGATAGCTCTTTTTCCCAAGACTGAAGAAAGTTAAGTTCTTGTGTGGACGAGGACAAGAGTTCTTTGTACGTTATGGAAAGAGGTCTGCTGGGGGGTTGGCCGGACCTCAACCTCTGCTCCATCCAGGTCGGGGAGTCATGGCGGTGGGTGCCAATTTGCAAAAGCCGAATATCCTTTTTAAAACCATGCACATATAGAAAGGGTGCTGAAAGGACCTGGGGTAATTGTAGGATTCCTTCCCAATTTAGCTTCCCTCCTTCGATTGGTATATCTTCCAACTTGTAATTAGTTAGTCGCGCCCATATTCCCGAGGAGGCCCGGGTCGCGGGATGTATATAGGATTGCAATGAAGGTAGAGGCAGGGCTGGGCTGGGGAACCTGAGAACCTTAGTCTGGTAAAGGGAGGTCCAAATGAGAAGTATTCCCTTCCATAATAGATGCAACTTAGTACTCGAGGGGGGGCATGCGCGAATGCCCCATAGAATTGAGGTCTCCTGACTGGTAAGCAAAGCTTGCTCCATGTGCGTGCATATGTTATCTGGCTTACCAGTGAGGAGAGTGTATAGTAGTTATATTCTTGTACATAGGAGCAGTATTATAGTAGTTATATTCTTGTACATAGGAGCAGTACTATAGTAGTTATATTCTTGTACATAGGAGCAGTATTATAGTAGTTATATTCTTGTACATAGGAGCAGTATTATAGTAGTTATATTCTTGTACATAGGAGCAGTATGATAGTAGCTATATTCTTGTACATAGGAGGCAGTATTATAGTAGATATATTCTTGTAAATAGGAGCAGTATTATAGTAGTTATATTCCTGTACATAGAAGAAGTATGATAGTAGTTATATTCTTGTACATAGGAGCAGTATTATAGCAGTTATATTCTTGTACATAGGAGGCAGTATTATAGTAGTTATATTCTTGTAAATAGGAGCAGTATTATAGTAGTTATATTCTTATACATAGGAGCAGTATTATAGTAGTTATATTCCTGTACATAGAAGCAGTATGATAGTAGTTATATTCTTGTACATAGGAGCGGTATTATAGTAGTTATATTCTTGTACATAGGAGCAGTATTATAGTAGTTATATTCTTGTACATAGGAGCAGTATTATAGCAGTTATATTGTTGTACATAGTGTAAGAGGGTGCAAGGTGCCGTCATGGACGGAAGATACGTGTCACCGAGGTTCCTGGCCTCGGTGAGGTGAGAGCCGGGTTTATGTGTCAGCAGCAGCTAGTGTTGCTTGACATTCATAGTTAGTTTGGCTGCAAAGCCAATCCGGGCCGGCTGTTACTGGGAGTAGGCAAAGAGTTGGGTGGGTGCCTACTCCCCACGGTCCAGGCCGGACTTTGCCGGGCTTTTTAAAGGCAGCCACATCAGCAGGTGTGGCTCTGATTGTCCTGGAACTGCTGGTTGTGCTGTGGAGCCCTCTGGACTGGACGCAGGAGCCCAGCAAAGAGGCGTGCAGTCGACCTGGAAGCCTGAAGGTGGATTATCCTGCGGCTGGGCCGACAGCCAGGTGCGAACGCGCGCCTAACACCTCACAGGTGATTGGACCTGATTTTGGACTCTTTAGTTTTGCCTTTTGTTTTGCTGTGTGTGAATTAACACAAAGTGACTGTTTGGACTTTATGTTTATGCAAGTGTGAATTAAACACTCTTTGCTGAATTTCCTGGACTCCCTTTGCCTCTGTACTGCACCCGCACCGCTGTCTACCAGAGCGACTCCCCACAATAGGAGCAGTATTATAGTAGTTATATTTTTGTACATAGGAGGTAGTATTGTAGTAGTTATATTGTTGTACGTAGGAGCAGTATTATAGTAGTTATATTCTTGTACATAGGAGGCAGTATTATAGTAGTTATATTCTTGTACATAGGAGCAGTATTATAGTAGTTATATTCTTGTATATAGGAGCAGTATTATAGTAGTTATATTGTTGTACATAGGAGCAGAATTATAGTAGTTATATTCCTGTACATAGGAGCAGTACTATAGTAGTTATATTCTTGTAAATAGGAGGCAGTATTATAGTAGTTATATCCTTGTACATAGGAGGCAGTATTATAGTAGTTATATTCTTGTACATAGGAGGCAGTATTATAGTAGTTATATTCTTGTACATAGGAGCAGTATTATAGTAGTTATATTCTTATACACTAATATAAATATTATGGTACTGCTCGTTATATAAAGCACACAGTACTTTATATTTACTTTCCTCCTAAGTAGAAGAAGATGTGTCTTGTCTATTATATTGCAATGTATGAAATCCTCTTGAGGTGAGTGACCTTGTTTAATATTTATGTCCTTCCCATAGTCTTCTATGACTTTTTAGAGAATCTAATAAACATGTACTTGCTCTATAAATGGAGCAGAAGAATTATCCTGAGTTGAGATCAATAAACTATTGAGTATTTTCACTAACTATGTTTGTTAAGTAAATTATTGAATAGTTTGTGAGGACGTTTACCTGCTCCTAAATAATGAAGTTATCAGATACGTTTGTAATTGAAGATCAATACGTGTAATGTATGAGTTATCCTACAGCACAGCTCACTTATCTTTCCATTTTGTAATTTTTTATTTTTTTTGCTGACAGTAATAAGCTAGAGGGATAAACCCCTTTTCATTCATACGCAAAGCTACTTGCTGCTCAGTATGGAGGCTGTGATGCATCCCTGCAGTAGTAGGCGGTTTATATCAAGATTATTAGCTGGGAGTCAGGGTGATGACTAGTGTGGAACGAATCAAAGCATCCGAAGTGGAATTCGATCCGAAGTTTAGGAAAACAGCGTGGAAAAAAGTAGCTGCAGAATCCGCACTAATTCTCCGATCAAAATTAATGGGAAGCTGAAAAAAACAGTAAGTTGAGAAAAAGGCCCAAAAACCATGTAGAAAATCAGCTCAGATCCCACGCTGATTTGTTTCATCATGTTTGTAAAATATGTCGTGTGAACACACCCTAACTGCTGAGGCGCTGCTTCTCACTGTGCCTCTCACCCCATAGCAACAATCACAGCACAGTTGTCATTTTTGCCCTTTGTACTATAGTGCCCCAACACAGTGTTTATACCCCAACAGTGCCCCTACACAGTGTTTATACCCCAATAGTGCCCCCACACAGTGTTTATACCCCAACAGTGCCCCCACACAGTGTTTATACCCCAACAGTGCCCCAACACAGTGTTTATACCCCAACAGTGCCCCTACACAGTGTTTATACCCCAATAGTGCCCCCACACAGTGTTTATACCCCAACAGTGCCCCCACACAGTGTTTATACCCCAATAGTGCCCCCACACAGTGTTTATACCCCATAGTTCCCCCACACAGTGTATATACCCCAATAGTGCCCCCACACAGTGTTTATACACCATAGTACCCCCACACAGTGTATATACCCCAATAGTGCCCCCACACAGTGTTTATACCCCATAGTGCCCCCACACAGTGTATATACCCCAATAGTGCCCCCACACAGTGTTTATACTCCATAGTGCCCCCACACATTGTTTATACCCCATAGTGCCCCCACACAGTGTTTATACTCCATAGTGCCCCCACACAGTGTTTATACTCCATAGTGCCCCCACACAGTGTTTATACTCCCATAGTGGCCCCACACAGTGTTTATACCCCATAGTGCCCCCACACAGTGTTTATACTCCATAGTGCCCCCACACAGTGTTTATACTCCATAGTGCCCCCACACAGTGTTTATACTCCCATAGTTGCCCCACACAGTTTTTATACCCCCGTAGTGGCCCCACTCAGTCTCTATACCCCATAGTGCCCCCACACAGTGTTTATACCCCCATAGTGGCCCCACACAGTGCTTATACCCCATAGTGCCCCCACATAGTGTCTATACCCTATAGTGCCCCCACACAGTGTCTATACCCCCATAATGCCCCCTACACAGTGTTTATACCCCCATAGTGCCCCCACAGAGTATGTATACTCCATAGTGGCCACACTCATTGTTTATACCCCATAGTGCCCCATGTAGTATTTATACCCCATAGTGGCCCCTCTCAGTGTCTATACCCCCATGGTGGCCCCTACACAGTGTTTATGCCCCATTGTGCCCCCACAGTATTTCTACCCCTATAGTGTGTTTCTGCCTCTATAGTGCCTCCATGCAGTATTTATACCCCCATAGTGCCCCCACAAAGTGTTTATGCCCCCACAGTGCTCCTATGCAGTATTTGCACACCTATTATGCCCTCACACCGTATTTATGCCCCTATAGTGCCCTTGCATCATATTTATGCCACTATAGGGCCCCTCACCGAGTATTTATACCCCATAGTGCCCCAGCAAGGAACTTATACCCATATAGTGCCCCTAAATAATAATGTTCCCATAGTGTCTCCCACCCAGTATTTATGCTGCATCATACTCCCATTAGTGCTCCAACACAGTATTTTTCTCCTGTAGTGCCTCATTGCTGAATTTATTCCCCTATAGTGCCTCATACACATTTAATAACGATCAGCTATCTCTCCCGACTCCCTCCCAGCTCATCATACACATCAGCTCAGCCGAACATGAAGGTGCATTTAATAGCGGGGGGGGCGGGGGGGGGGGTTTGCCAGAGACTTCTGATGGCCGCTTATATCCCAGGGGAACAAAGGGATCAGACAAAAATATTAATCCTCCGGATATAATCTGTACATTCCCCATACAAATGAAACTGTTGGCCGAACCCTCCGAGAACAGCAGATTTAGCCAACAATACACTGATGTGGAAAGAAAAAAAAATAAGTAATTTTTAAAATGTAGTGTTTTCTTTACCTCTCTAATTGGGCCAAAGACAACAATGAGCATTTCTAGGAAAGAAACAACATTCGGAAATGTTTAGATAGATAGATGTACACCTAGTCAGTGTCGTCTATATACCGTACGCTGGTCTGCAAATAAATACATAAATAACCATATAAATAAATATATACAGATGTAAGTATATATAAATTAAAATAAATAATAAAATATTTGAATAAATGTATACATAAATAAACATATATATGCAAATAAATGTATACATACATAAATATAGAAATAAAAAAATAAATACATAAGGGGGACATTTATTAAGACCGGCGATTGATACACCGGGTTTAATTCCTGTGTACATAACTTTGGCGCTTGCTGCTGCCGGCGGTGCATCATGCTTTAATTAATGCCAGCTCCCTTGCTGGCATAGTTTAAGGCCAGTTTCGTGGAAAATGAGGACTGAGACAGGTCAGCTGGCCCGCCCTCTTCTCCGTCTAGGCCACACACCCCTTTCTTCTGCCCCTTCACAAAAGAGAAGTGAGTGTAAAGTCACAGATTTTGTCGTAAAACACAAAAAGAGGCGTCTTACATAATAAATGACCAACATAATGCATCAATTGTGGATTCTTGTTACATTTATTTTATTTTTGCATTATTTTGTCTTATTTTTTACTTTATGAACTTTTTTTTTTGCTGCTATTTTTCCTATTTTCTAAATAATGTTCAGCTCAGACAAACAGTAGTAAAAGAGAAGATTCATTTCTATGTTTTCTGGGCAAGAGCATTTCACACTTTCTATTCCTGTTTTTGACAGCAGCAATCCAAAAAAATCTGATCTAAAGACTTTAAGACCTCTGAGAGGTCTGCAGTGAACAGAATTTCTTCCTGGTACTTTGCCTCGGTGCTCGTACCCTCTGGGGGCAGATCTGCTGTCAGTTGAAACTCGTTTCATTTTCTTGACCAAAATCGCAGCGAGGAAGAAGCCGTGTTTCTGGATGAGATGGGGACACCTGAGTTTGTTTTGAGTTTGTTTTTTAAACTTTCAAAACTTGCAGACACAGAGAACGGCCCGCGGCCTCTGCTCCGGCTTCTATGCAGTCCAAATGTGGTCATACGACTTGTTGTATTATTAAAAGTGGTTTCTTATTCTTTACAGACTGAAATCAATTACCTATATTACAGTACTTTTGTTTAGTGAGGCCGGACTGGAGGTTTAGCCTTTGGGGGAGGCCGGCATGACGAGCGGTGGTAAAAGGGAAGCAGAATGGCTCTAGGATTGGCAATTTGATTGGAGGCGGAAGGATACCCACCCTCCCTTGTTTTTGGTGTGTGGTGGGACACCTCGTGGGGAGGACTAGAACTGTGTTGTCGCGGCAGCTGTGTTGCGGTAGGATGTCCTCAAAATTGCCAGGTTGCTGAGGAGGGGAGGTCTCCACGGTGGGAGCAGGACTCCCTTAGTTAGTGGTTGGTGGCAGATTTGAGGAGTCCATCAGTTGGTGAATCTGAGCTGGTGATCAACACCTGGAGGCAAGGTGGAATACCCCGTATGGGAATTTAATTAATTATTTAGACTTCCAGGACCTTCCTTCGTCGTTTGTGTTTATATATTTTAAGTATGTTTGGAATAAAATGGCTGCTGTGGCTCATCAAATCCACCGAGTCTTTATTTTTGGGGGGTTGAATTTGCAATTTGGGGTGGAGGGCTAATGGACCAGTGACTAACACCAGCGTCAAGGCTTTAAGCAAATTGACCTTCGGATTATAGATCCGAAGTTATTTGTTCAAAAGCTTTGATGCCGATGCTGTTTTTGTAAAGCATTTAGATGTATTGGCTCCATGGAGCCAAACTTCATCTCGCCACAAGGTCGCACGAGACTTCCGTGGATTACTACTGTATTTATATCGGCGTGTTTAAAAACTATTTAAAATAGGAATCCGAAGTGGGCTTTGGTACCAAGGTACCTGCCAGTACCAAAGACCAATTCAGATTGCTATTTAAAATTGTTTTAAACACGCAGATATGAATACAGTTGTAATTCACCGAAGTCTTGCGCAACTTCGGGAGACACAAAGTTTGGATCCACGGGGCCAATACATTTTAATGCAGTATGGAAATCGCATTAACATCTACGTTTTTTAACGACTCGACTTTGGATCTTAAGGTCAATTTGCTCAAGCCTAGATTTGTTGGTTAGCTTTACAGTATCCAATTTGGCTATCATTAAAAAATAAATAAAAATAATAATAATAATAATAATAAATAAATATATATATATATATATATATATATATATATTTATTTATATCTACTGAACTGTGTGAGGACAAATTTTTTTGTGGTGCAATCTGTAGTTTTTAGTGATGCCATTTGGGGGGGTGTCTTACTTTTTGATCACTTTTTATGCAATTATTTTGGGGAGGGGAAGTGATGAAAAAATGATGAATCAACCATTTTAATACCTTGGGTGTTTTGGTATGTGGTGGGGCAAATCATCTTTATATTTTTTGTTTATTCATTTGTATTTTTATTATGGGAAAAGGGTAATTTGAATTTTTATATAATTTTTAATTTTAACAATTTTAAAAACGTTTTTTTTCCTTTTTTTAAGCCCCATTAAGGGGACCTATACATGCAATCTTTTGATCACTTCTTCTATACACAACAGGGATTTAATACAGTGGTGTATGGGAAATTCAGTATTTTCTTATGGAACACTATTATCTGCAGGCATCCATTAGAATAGGCCTGGTTTGCCTCCAGCAGGCCTCAGCCTTTTGCCAACAATGAACGGCTTCCCTCATCACAGCTCTGGAAACTGTTGGGCCCGGGGAGTGCTGCAATGTCACCTTAGATGCCATGGTCACAACTGACCACAACATTTGAGGAATTGAATGCCTGTGTTCGGCTTTATCACCAATTTCAGATATTCTTGATGGTGGAGAGATCCAGTGATGGACCTGGTCAGGGGAGCTGCTGGAGACCCTGAAGAGCATGTTATGTAGTGTGGGCAGTGAGTGGGTGTCTATTATCATGTTGGAACACCACATGTCCTGAGTTCCATGATGTCCTCGACATACTAAAGGCTGGTCAATGTATTCTTCATGACTACCAGACAGGAACAGCCATGGTAGCTAACAGCACCCAAGACCATGACACCTGCTGTTGGTCCGGTGTGTCTCCACAAGATGCATGGTGGCAGTAGGCACTCTCCCACACTCCTACAAATTCTGATGTGGCCAAGCCAGAGCCTGCTTCCATCAGAGAACACTAATGTTAGCCATTTACGTCTCCAATGGGCTATCTGATGGCACCAGTGCAGGCGCTCTTAGTGATGATGAGAGGTCAGTGGAAAACCACCAAGTGTAGAGAATGCAGTCCTGCTTCAAGTAGACAGTTTCTTATGGTCCAGACAGTCACTGCAGAAACAATTTGTGATGCCATGGCTGTCCCTTCAGATACAGCAGCTCTTCTTATGTGGAAATCTTGGGGTGCATACAGTTTGTCTTGTGATTTAGCATTCTTTGCATCGTAAATATCATATGATTCTGCATTAACAGGGTTGGTGCCACCACTTTCTCCCATTCTCATTCAATGTGACCTCCTTGAGAGTAAGGAAACTTTGGACAAGATCTGTAAGGTCTGTTTTTTTTGCTTTTATATGGCAGATATTATTAAAGCTGGAGGTGAAGACTGGTTCGCAGAGATCAGATATAGAATAGATGTTAAGGAGTGAAAGGAAAGCGAGAAGGACCTGAAATAAAATGACAGATAGGTCAGGTGCAAATCCCTTTGATTCCTCAATGAAAACCTTAACATCTTCAGCATCATGCAAACCTGCCATGGGATGCTTCAATCTCAGTCTCAACCTCATGTTCTATCAAAAGCCATCACCTTGAAGTATTAATCTGTTCTTCCCGAGAGTGAAACCTTTTAAAAATTCAAAGTCCAGATTTCACAGTGAATCTTTATGACTGTCAGACACTACTCACCCCACTGCTTCCTGCATCATTGGTCTCTGCATGGAGGCTGAGCTACAGACACTGTGTGCACTCTGCGTAATCACCGGTCACCGTGTCTTCTCCTATGATTCATACTACATAGGTTACAGGACATTTATCACCAACCCCCCCACACACACACACAAAAAAAAAAATTTGAACCTAAAATATCCTCCACCCTAATATACTGTTTTCTGGTCTTTACAGGTAGTCAGGTGACAACCATTTTATCACTTTTTTAGTGATTATAGGAGTTTTCCGTCACTGCCTGGTGTATAATTCTGCATTGCGTTGCATGCCCCTCTCTCTCCAAGTGATCTATCTGTGTGCCTGTCAGCCTGCACCATGGCTCTTCTAGCCTGTCCATGGACCAGGAGGATCAGGATTAGCAGAGATATAGATTATACATTGCCAGGAAAGTTTTTGGTTTTGCAGAGCTGAATCTGTAGCTACACTCTATGATTAGCCTTTAGCCCAGCGGTCTGTGCGGTGCTGCTGCCCCTACCCGCGTGCACCGGCGTCGGGCTTCCTCTTTCCCTCCTGCTGCC
Organism: Bufotes viridis; assembly: GCA_033119425.1. Classification (NCBI taxonomy): domain Eukaryota; kingdom Metazoa; phylum Chordata; class Amphibia; order Anura; family Bufonidae; genus Bufotes; species Bufotes viridis. The sequence continues at coordinate 94,390,991 of CM065598.1, read as the reverse complement.
ATGCACCGTGCTGACAAGCGTGCACAGCAGGTAGCTTAACTGTTGCATCTGTGCTCCATGCCGGAGTTTACTTCCTGCTGGAGACCTGTACTGTTGTTAGGGCGTGCACGGGTGTGTCTCTCCTCCCTTGTGAGGCAACACGTACATGCCCTCTGTCTCACCAGCCTATGGCTGGATCTACCCCAAGAAGATGCCTGAGCAAATCATAGTCTCTAGCTTGTCCAGGTCCTTGTGTGATGGTGTTTTTGAAGTTCTGCCTTGCTGTGTACCGGACCCTGCTTTTGGATTTATCGGATTTTCCTTGTTTGCCGACTGCCTCTGACCTTGGACTTCGTTTACGGACCTTGTTTAATTGCTAACTGCCCTGGCACCGGAACTGACCACGTACGTCCCCTTCGTGCTTGCACCGGTATCTCTGACCCCCTTGTCAGCTGCCACTGACTCGGGGACTGCTCTGGAGTGGCACCTGGCAACTACCCTAACGGCCCAAGCCTATCCTCACCATCAGAGGCTCTAGTGAAGACCTGGTAGTTGCTTAGTCACGCCCCTTCAGAGTATAGCCAGTCAGTGGTGCAGTGGGTCCACACCCGCTTGCATCACATTAGCTTTTTGAGCTCTGCAATGGCAGCCATTGATGATCTGAATGTCCTTGGATCCCTTGATTAGTAGACTCCAACATGTTCAAGAATGGCTTACTTTTGGTCATCTTTGCTACCATTAAGGCATCTGTGGACGGCTCCTGTATGAATATATATGACTGATGGAATAACAGGTGAGGACTGATTGTCAAGAACCCTTTTTAAGGTCCAGTGGCAACAATTATCTGTTATCAGTGCGTCACTTACATCCGTGCAGTAAGGCCATCAAGGGTTGTCTATGCAGAGATGCCGATCCCACTCATAGTGCAAGGTACTCCATACAGTTTCTAATGATGTATCCTCTTAAAGGGGTTGTCCCAAGAGGTACACTTATCACCTATCCCCAGGGGGTCATTAGGGGTCTGACTGTTTGGACATGCACCAATAACAAGATCAGGGGTCTGGTATTCCCTTGTAAGAATAGTACTCATCTTCTCTTTGGCAGTTCCATAGGGATGAATGCAAGCTCCAATGCCGCTCCATTCATAAAGGGGCCATTATCATGATCGGTGTGTGTTGCAGTGGTCCCACCGGCAAGCTGGACATTTCCGGGAGGGCCCATGATACTGACATTATGCCCATGGATGGTAGAGGGGTCCCAACTGGAGGATCCTCTTCTATTACCTTCAACATTGTACAGCTCCGACCTCCATGACTTTTAGGAACACAGAGCAGGTATAATGGTTGGAGCAATGCCTCGATGAAGGAAAAAATCCTTGTATGATCGTAGATTCCCCCCAGAAATTAATATTGATTGTTTATAATCAGCTGTGGGCACCCGTGGGCATTTATTGCCTTGATGTGACTTCTGTAGCCCCCCAAGGACCAAGAAACCTGCTTGACTTTTACTAATGGAAAGGAGATGAAATCCAGGAACCCTTCTCCATTGGCTAAACATACCCTAACACTGTCCTGGAAACCTGTTGATTCTTCCCTCGGGTTTCCTTCTGCTTTAACTTCGGCACTACCCTTGTCATGTTATTAAGCCTCCAGTGCACAGCTACAGGAAATAATATGAATATGGCAAACAAATGATAATACCCCTAATGTAGTGCAGTCATGTGGAGGCTTCGTGGGTTGCAGGCATACTCTTATTTAGAGCGTGAATAGTCGTACGGCAATTTCTCTCCGTTCCACTTTTAGCCACTTAATTGTTAAACTTCATGCAATAAATGTTTAAATTGCCCTCCCCGCGTCTCTCATGAAGGCTTTGCTTCACATTCAAAGCATTTGTACAATCATTAAGCATATTTGTTATGCTCAATTCTGATGCCGGAGCCTGACGTTTTATGTTTCGCATACTGCTTTTAATAGTTCAGCCTTTTGCATTGAGTCGAAAGGGGGTCATTACTGATGCAGTCAGAAAATTGGTGATTTGAAGGTTTATTTATGTGATCGCTGGTCTTGAGATGACGTTTCCCCTGCTAGAGACAATCACATATGTCAGAGAGGCAGAACTTTGGGACTTTGAATGCTCAGCTTTCTAAAATTTGCACCAACTTTTGAGAATTAAAACCCCAAAATTGAACTTTTGGGCAGAGCAAAATGAGCTTTTGATCTCGGAGCCTAGTCCACCATAACGACCAGAACATTACAAACCAAGGACATGCAATGGGGACAATAGGGAGCTTGGGTTTTATCGAAATGCACATGCAGTAAAAATGTTCTTTGTTCTTTTATGCACATTGCATTTTCTGGTAGCGCCCCCTGCTGTCTCTCCTTCTGGGTCACCTCCTTCTGCTTTCATTGGTGGACTCACATGCTCAGAGGCTTTCCTGTAAACTTCCTCCTCTCAGATCCAGCACAGTGACACTTCAGTCATTTATCAAGTATATGGCTCTATCTCTTGGGCTCTATCCCTCTCTAGACAGTGGAGAAGGAAATCACATTGCACAATCGTGCTATGTATTAATGGAATCATTGGGGCTGTTTGTGAAGGACTGTTTTCTATGCCGGGTAGGAAGAGGTTAAGGGATGATGCAATGCACTCCTGCTAAATGCAGGTACTAGATGGTCACAGCTGCTGCCCTCCCATAGAAAGGGAAAGGCCAGAGCTGCAGAGAGGTGAGTAAAGAGGTTAAAATATCAAATTTAGGGGAATGTCTCTTTGTACCTAGGAATCTACAACAGTTTGGCCACAGTTTTCAAAAAATATCCAGAACATTGTTTTTTTAAAATATATAATTTCTACCTCCCAACCTCAATGATGCCTTAGGAGGTTGCCTACTCTCTCTAATCTTGTTCCGGTTCCAAATCCTCCAATTTTTTAATATTTCAATGGGATCTCCTCTCCATTCAACCTCTTATAAATTATTGGCTCATGTAAGCGCCATGATGATTTAAAAAAAAAAAATTAAGTATAACTTAAAGTTCAATGAAACACATTTTATTCCAGCTTCAGGATATTTTGCAGCACATAATAATAATCCCAGCTTCACAGTGTCCATCAGAAATCTGACTTGGCTCTGAAGTCCCTCCAGCTTTCTGCTCAGACGTGCGTGTGGTTTTTTTTTTTCGCTTTATTCAGTAACTCGACTACAATCCAGTAATCACTGATTTAGTACAATGCTTCCAGCCAAAGTCAGCAAAGGCAAAACTGCTGAATGAAGATAAGTCTGCGTAACTTCCAGCGATGCCGGACCGGCTGCGCACCAGCCGCAAGTGGCTTTGTTTTATTATAGTTATGTATTTTATAGAACTAACTAAATAAAAAAAAATGCAATTGCTGGTTCCATCCATCTTTGAAGTGACACATTGCAAATTTTGGTGAACAGTTTATTTTTATTATTATTTATTATTAAAGCGCCATTCATTCCACGGCGCTGTACATACGATAAGCGGTGCACATACATAATACAGACAATTGCAATAAGCATGAACAAGACGGGTTATAGACTGGTACAGAAGGAGAGGGAGCCCTGCCCATGAGGGCTTACAATCTACATGGTATGGGAGAAGGACACAGTAGGTTAGGGTGAAGCTGGTCATCTGGTCATGACGGCATAGAGGCAGCACTGGTTGTAAGTTTGTCTGAAGAGGTGGGTTTTCAGGTTTCTTTTGAAGGATTCCACTATAGGTGAGAGTCTAATATGTTGGGGTAGAGCATTCCAGAGTGTGGGGGATGCACAGGAGAAATCTTGGAGGAGATTGTGGGAAGAGGTTATAAGAGGAGAGGAGAGAAGGAGGTCCTGTGAGGATCGGAGATTATATATGGGGATGTATCGGGTAAGTTGCTCAGAGATGTACGGAGGGGACAAGTTGTGGGCGGCCCTGTATGTAGTTGTTAGTATTTTAAACTGAATTTAATGGGCAATGGGGATCCAGTGAAGGGATTGGCAGAGGAGAGAGGCAGAGGAGTAATAGGGTGAAAGGTGGATCAGACTGGAGGGGTGCTAGAGGGCTAGATGGAAGCCCACATAGGAGGATGTTGCGGTAGTATAGGTGGGAGATGATGAGGGCATGCACAAGCATTTTAGTCAACTCCTGGTTGAGAAATGGGTGGATGCGGGAGATATTTTTCAGTTGGAGGCGGCAGGAGGTCATAAGTGCTTAGGAAACTCATTTACAGTTCCGGGATTTTGACTGAATAGGGGACACCCTTTCAAGACCCTTATGTATTAGACAGTGGAGGGCAACGAAAAATATCTCTCATTATGAGGGACTTACAAGGGTCCCCTAATGGGAGTGTGTTAGCAGGAAATTCACTATAAACCAGGCACAATGCCGTGTATGTAATTATACCTTTCTCTTAGCAATCCCTTGTCCCGTTCTGGAGACACATGATTTTTAATCCATATGCAAATGAACAAATAAGTGCACCAAGGGTGGGTCTAAGCTTCTCTGTGCCCCCTTGTTCTTCCTGCTTCCTTTTTCACCCTCTCCCTTTCTTTCTTGATTGGAAAGGACCAGGTTCCTGCATAGTCATTTCACTTGGCCATGTCCATCAAGAAAAAAGAGGAAGGGGCTAGCAGAGGAAGAAGGAGAAGAAAGTGTGCACTTAACTGCTCATTTGCAAATGGATTGAAAGTACATTTTCTACAGAATTAAGCAACGGATTGCAAAGCGAAAGGTTTTGTATTCGGCAGAGCTAGCCCTTCAAGGTATTGTGCTGGTTTATCAGTGATTCCTAGTGGTTACATGATCCCCTTAAGGGACCCTTGCCCTCACTTTATGAAAAAGAAAAAAGTCGGAACTCTAATTCTGATGAAGGAGGAAAATCCAGGCATAAAATGCGTCAGCCATAAAGAACTGCCTTTTCCAACCTGGTTTTCTATTTCATTTGTTTAGGCTGTGTACCTGGACTAATCCTACAAATATTGGAGGGTACATGGAGACGTAATGCACCGTAAGTGGTGAGCTCCATTTGTCTTGGTTCCTTCTTCAGAACTATCTCTACATCTGAAGCTTCTTCTTTAACCTCTCTCATTGGTATGGAATATTGGTCTTGGATAGTGTCAATCATGTGACATATATCCCAGAATTATCCCATGATGCAATTGCGATCATGAGCTTACCACTTTTGTTGGATTTCGACACCCTTCTTTACATCTTGCTACTTGTTTTTTTATTCCTGGGGTCTAGTTCTAGAAGGTAAAAAGGAAGCCTCTGAGCCCGGAGATGACCCAAAACAGGGAACAAGGATATTCATGTTACAATTTTGCAGTGGTATATCCCAACCATCCTCTCGCATTTGTATATCCCAACTATCCTTTTGTATGGTATGAGCCAGTCATCTTCTTGCATTGGTATATCCCAACCATCCTCTTTTATTTATATATCCCAACCATCCTGTTGAATTGATTTATCCCAACCGTCCTCATCCATTGGTAAATCTCAACCACCCCCCTGCATCGGTATATCCCAACCATTCTCCTGCATTGGTATATCCCAACCATCCCCCTGCATCGGTATATCCCAACCATCCCCCTGCATTGGTATATCCCAACCATCCCCCTGCATTGGTATATCCCAACCATCCCCCTGCATCCTCTTTGGTATATTGGTATATCTCAACCATCTTCTTGCATTTGTATATCCCAACCTCCCTCTTCCTTTGGTATATCCCAACCATCCTCTTGCATTGGTATGGCCCAACGGTTTTAAGGGTCTAGTGGCTTAATGTTCTCTACTAGCGAGAAATCTCATGGATGTTTATGGAAGGGAGAATATGATTAGGTACAAAGGTAACTCAAAGGAAGGAACAATAGAAGCATATGCGGTTTATTAATTATCCGAAATCCAGAGGTAAATCCAGAATTTTAGATGAACTCATGCTTCGGATATTCATCATTTAGTTAATAGACCGGTCAAGAGCCTGTTCTTTATTATTCCCGCCATCATTCATTTCCCAGCAGATCGCATTGGCCATTGGTTAATTGTATATTTCCATATAAATTAGCTGCCGGTATAATCTGACTTCCCTGTTAGAGTCTGAATCTGAAGGTTAGTATTTTAGATATCACTTGACACTGCTATTTTCCACCCTAGGCCATTGCCTCAATTAATTTGTGAAATCATAGTTATCAAGTCCACTGTCATTATCCATGTCACTGATCTAAATTCTACAGACGTACGCAAGAGCTCCGAATGGGAAAGGGTGGTAAGAAATCATGTTCAATTATATCCCCATTGACCTAAATTCATGAACATCTGTTGGACGCAGCAGCAGATTGGTCATTATATCAATGTCTACAGTCAACGGTCTTCGGAATGGAGCGAAGGCTTCAATATTTTGGACATGATTTGCCCTTTTTCCAATTGCTGTGGTGACAACCATGTTCCGCTTCTTCTGAGCTGAACAAAAAAGAGTCTTAATAATAGTGTAAGCTCTTCCAGAAGTGTAACTGACAGACCATTATAATTAATAACACTGACATACAGGACTGGTCGTTTAATTAGAAGTCATTAGCTGGTGTCAATAGGAAACTGCTGTGAAAATGTAGTCAGCTGATTTACTTATGCAGAATATATTGTGAACTGTGCTTGTGCTAGATCAAATTTCACCACTCGCTTGGTTCGACCGTCTATTTTTTTCCTTAAGGGTTTTCCAGTACCCAACGGGTCCTGCAAACCCACCTTAATCATGGGACACTCATAGTAGAAAGTTTGTTTTATACTTACTGTTCCGAAGTTGTGTGGATCATCCTCTTGGGAACCCGGTCATGTGACACTCCACATCTGAAAATCCAGCTTCCACCGAAGCCATGTCTTTACCAGCTTTCCCACCAGCGCTATTGACAAATGTCACTTCTGCTGTGGATGGGACCAGGACCATTCCTCTCCCTAATGCATTTGCAAACTTCTGAATCCGCCTAATGTGCACTTGCAACATGGAGAGGAATAGTTCTGGCCCCGTCCACAGCAGAAGCGGCCGTCCCAACTATACCCCAGGCCGGAAACCTGGTAAAGAACGTGACACTGTCGGAAGCAGGATTTTAGGAAAAGGAGTATAACTTGACAAGGTTCGTAAGAGGCCAATCCACACAACTTTGGAATGATATGTGTAAAAAACAAATTTCACCTAGGTGTATGTTATATGCAATTAAGGTTTTTTTTTATGACTCACTGGGTCCTGGACAAACCCTTCAAAGAAACACTCCAGGCACAATGAAAACACTGTGCTATGACTAGTCTAGGTTCTGCCTGGGCGGTGCATGACACAGCAATTTTCTTTGAATCTCTGCTCCTCACTCTCGGGTCCTCCCTTCGGCGGGTTCATCAGGATTGGTAAGTGTTCCTTTAATGCTTATCAAAGGTTTGGATCAATCCTAATTTTTTAGTGGGTAGCGACACAATGGATACCTTTTCCCCTGTGATCAACTAGTGTACAGTATGGGAAGACATGTCTAGAGGGGACAGAAGGAGTCTGGAGGGGGCAGAGGAGTATGGACAGGAAAGAGGTTTCTGGAGGGGCCATAGGTGTATGGAGGAGACATGGGATTCTGGAGGAGAAAGAGGAGTCTAGAAGGGGCAGAGGACTATGGAAGAGACACAGGAGTCTGGAGGAAACAAAGAGGTCTAGAGGGGCCAGAGGAGTCTGGAGGGGAAAGAGGGGTCTGGAGGGGACTGAAAAGACTGAAGGTGAAAGATTCTGGAGGAGAAATAGAAGTCTGGAGGGGGCAGAGGTCTATGGAAGAGACACAGGAGTCTGGAGGAAACAAAGAGGTCTGAAGGGTACAGAGGAGTGTGGAAGGGACAGAGGAGTCTGGAGGGGATAGAGGGGTCTGGGGGGGACAGAGAAGTCTGGAAGGGACAGATTATTCTGGGGGAGACAAAGGAGTTTGGAGGGGACAGAGAAGTCTGGAAAGGACAGAGGCGTCTAGAGAGGACAGAGAAGTTTGGAGGGGACTGAGGAGTCTGGAAGGGACAGTGGTGTCTGGCAGAAGGTTACACCACTGTCCTTGCTAAAAATTTATGCACACTTACTGGAGCTGAGTATGCATATGCCCGGCATCTACTGTATATGGCCAGCTTGGCCATAGCTTCCAAGCTGGTTCTTATTATTAGGGTAGATACGTTACATGCTTGTCAAGCTTAGCGTTGTCTAGACATAAGGTTCGTTATGACTCTGTCTTCCAATGGTCTTCATACAACTGGAGCCGACCCTGGCGCACAACCTTGTGTACCACCATACAGGCAGTTTTTGACTTGATGTCATCTCTCACTTTCTTGTCTTCTAGATCAGCATGCATCCTGGGCATGTGGACGGACATGAGCTACAAATCACTTTCAATCATCTGTAGCATCATTTCTCTGTTTGCTAATTATCCTAACTAGCCTGAAAGCACAGAGCCTGAAAAGATAGCCTTTAAATGCATTTAATTTGCTTGGTAAAAACCCTGTAGGTGCATTTAGCTCTTCAATTTTGATCATTTTATTTTGGTAGAGATATAAAGGCTGCAAATGAGCTGCATTTATCCAGCTCACGTTAAAATAGAGGCAGAAATTTGAGACATCTGCAGAATAAAAAGTAGTTGTTTACTTGAGAGTTCCCCATCACAGTTGGTCATCAGAAGTCTTCTCTTGATGTACGAGCGGAGAGACCCTCTAATTGGTCTTGCTTTGTTCAACATCTGCAATTAAAGCAGAACTATCTTCTTCACTAATTATACATATTCATTATGACCGTACATATGTACTCATGGTTATTAGGGCTTTTAAATACTGTAGTACACAATGTATATCAGCTCCATTCATGCTATATGCTCGAGCAGTCCTCATCCGTCAAGTTGTTAGCCTATGCTTCTTAGTGATATACTTGTGGGAAAGCTGAAGCCGTCATTACTTCTACAATTCTGAATTGGAAATTGGCTTAGTTATATAGATATGGGGGTCATCCTAAGCAATTAGCTGTCACGTGCCTAATGGTGTTTTATCCTAAGCAATTAGCAGTCGTGGCTTCCAGAATCAGCTGTTTACTATGAGTTTGACAACCCCTTTAAGTCGGATTGAGAACCCCTTTAAGACTTCATGCATATGACTGTATTTCAGATCCTTACAGTGACTGAGTTATACAGATACATAATACAGTACCCATAAAAGTCTGTGGTGTCCTGCTTATCCGGCTGCCTCCACACTTACCATTCAGCAAATTTCATGATGGACATCAATTTCCCATGATACAAATTCAGTGCATTATTGGAACAGGATATGCAATTCACATCCAAACCACTGGGTGGCCACCTACAGAAACGTAAACTACTCCCGACAAAGTATCGCAGAATATCAAATTTGTTCCCCCAGATTTGGTCATCTGGTGCTTCTTATCTTGGCATATGTAAAGCCATGAGGAAAGCCTCATCTGTATATTGCCTAGACTCCATCTTTTAAAGATCATAGTCCACGGCCCCTCTCTATTGCTCTGACAGAGACAGGAGAACCCGTTGTGTTCCAGAGAGGAGAATACATCCACGGTTGACCATGAGATGAAATCCTTTTTTTGGATTTGCTCATCGTTCTAGTTCTTAGAAGGGACTAGTATCTTATGCATGGGTTATTAAGCGCTCATTATCCCGAATAGGAAGGCTTAAAATTCAACTTGTTTTAAGTGGAGCAGACATGATTTAATGTGGTGATTATCCCAAACCAATTCCTTAGCTCAGCAGTCAAAGCTTCGGAATTATTCGACTCTCTTTCACTAAGGGCTTTCAAGAAAAAAAGTGGAATATAAACTATGTGCTGTCCAAAGAAAAAAGAAAAAAAAAACGGAGGTTTCTGTCAATGAGGATTTTTGAGATTTTACAAGCTTTGTAAATTAAGTGCAGTGGACGATGGCTTTGTCTGTCCAATTTTGACCGGGTGTTTTGAGCTGATAGACATCAATATGCCATCGGAAAGTACAACCATTAATTGAACTTGCAGGGACGGATCTATATTTCCATGCCTTGTCTTATACCACCTGCCATTCCTGATGTCCCCTCTGCAGACATTGAGTCTGTTCATGTTAACATGGGCGAAATTAGTTCTGAGATCCAATGAATTGATTGTTTTCTTAGCCATTACCTGAAGCCAGAGCTTAGGCAACCTAATCCGTATATGAACCCAATGCTGTGATTTCAGATGTCTGGATGAGATGTACAGTAAATGGAGTTTGAAGGCAAACACAAAGCCCTTATATATCATACTGCTAGATCAATAACTATACAAGGGTATGGTTCAAAGACCTTTGAACATAAAAGCGTAGAGCTCTGTGATCACTCGGTAGGCTCATACCTGTACCTGCAGGTTATCTCAGCTGAGAATTATGTTTCTTTTTCATGCGCTCATGGATTTCTAAAGAACGTCTGCAAGTAAATTACAATTTACAGAGTAGGCCTCGACTACCTATTGTGGGCATTATTCTTTAGAACTGATTTTATATCTTTATGCTGACCATCCATTGAAATATTGTAAAACATATTTGCACATAACATTTGTTGAAAAATTTACAATAAAAACATCAATGTGTACTACTCGCAATACCATGCCAGACCATTGGGTATGCTGTTCAAAAGAAACATATTCAACACATAAATTCATCGAAAAGCGTGTCAAGTCCATGGAGAACAATATTGTCTACCATCACCTAGTGGAAGCATTGTTCACTGCAGAATTTACATTTCCTGGTTCAAAACACGCCAGGATCCTGTTGCTTTGATGTGATCCATCAAAAGGTTGCAAAACATATCTCTTTAAAAAAAAATCACATTTAGATACATTCAGAGGAGGGAATCATCATATCAGCAGGTCAGTGCTACCGCCAGATGCAGAAGGAATGAGCTCAAAGAAGAAAAGTAGCAATGATCTGGAAATGTTATTATTTTCTTTTATGCACTTATATAGCGCTACTATATTCTGCAGCACTTTACAGACATTATCATCAAGCTGTCCCCAATGTAGGAGTGTGGAAGGAAACTCACCCAATCACGGGGAGAACATACAAGCTCCATGCAGATGTTGTCCTTGGTCAGATTCAAACCCAGGACCTGCAAGGCAACAGTGCTAACCACTGAGCCACCGTGCTGCCCATTACAAATATGTAACTTATTGGCTAAGTCCAATTCTTTCTCAGAGATTCCCATGTGAAGAACTTTTACTTGGAATTAGCACACGTTGAGTGGACTCTGGAGGAGCAGGGCTAAATGAATGTTGGTAGCCACTGATGTCAAAGGCTGTTTGGTTATTGATATGATGACTCTAAACTAGCAGATATACTTACAACTTTATAGGCTCCTGCCCGAACATGGGTCCACAAACAAGGGCGCTGTGGATCGCGCCTGCCGCTACCTTCTCTGAAAGTCCTGGCAGGTGAGTGGCCTTGCCAATCACAGCTCCCCACTGCAGAGATGCACTGCCGGAGGCCCCAGCTCCACAAACACGGGCATGGTTGATTATATTATTGTACTTTTAAATTATCGGTGTCATAAAGAAAATGTTTTTATGTAATTTTTGGAGCCTCTACTACAACAACCAAAATAATGGAATAGCTGACCGTAGTAGAAGGTTTGTGCGTGATCATTGCAATCAAATCATAATGGACAAGTACTCAATCCAAGGCGCTGCCACTAGTATGTGAGCATTTGGTTACATTTTCAAGGTTTATTGGGAAGGCATCCATTAATTTAGTAGAAAACAGGAATGGGGAAGATGATTTGATTACTATATCTTGGTTGTCCATCTTGAATGTTCTTCCCTAGTTCATACCCATTCATTTCAGTGGGAGGCGTCTGAATATCCGTGGCCACCTCTCTACTAAAAATAGAGGTTATTCCTCCTTAGAACTGGTGAATGTGCCAAGTGCTAGGCTTCCAATAAACTGATGGATTGTCACAGAGGCAGTTCACGGCCCCTACTGTCTTGCTTAGCTTGCCCGGTGGCCAAACCCGCCTCCTGCTGTCTTCTTCCCACCAGGTCTCTCCATGGTGGCGGGCGCGCATGCAATACCTCTTATAGCGCCAGCGTCCATGTCCTCTACTCTTCAAGGCTGGCAACCTTACAGCACTTCCCCTGTGGGAGTGTGCTTGACAAACAGGGTGTCTAGCTTACTAGTTCCCTGCGAAGGTGTGCTGTATTCTGTTGTCTGCTCGTGTACTGACTCTTTGCTCGTTTAGTGTCTGCTGCCTGACCTGACCTGTGGCTGTCCTCCGTTTTGGCATTTTGCTTCCTGCCCTGACAGGGAACTGGTTCTCGTATTGCACATAATCTGTCTGCCCAGAACTCAGCCTGTGCCTTACTACTATTCTGCCCAACCCCTCAGTGCCATGCATCAGCATCTCTGACCCCCGTGGGTCTGCTGTCAATCAGACAGACACTACTTCAGAGGGTAGTGGCCTGGTGGTTCCCCTGCAGCAAAGTCCAGATCCCTGTATAGGGGTTAAAGGTTGAATACCAGGTGACTTTCTGAAAAAGAACTGTAGGTTTAGCCCAAAGTCAAATCTGTTGGTTGACAAAATGGTGTCAACTATGGTAACATGGATAAGTCAAAAAGTTATCTTTTGTAAAAACTAGAGGTACGTGAATTGGAAGAAATTCAGATTTGATTTGTCCAAAATGGTCGACCAATTCTATTCTACTTGAGTTGATAATGCTCCAATTGGCCTGAAAATTTGTGTATGACACTCTGAAGATTCAAATGCAACTCAATTTTTACACAATTCAGGTCAAACCTGATTAGTTTTGAAACAATTCACTCATTTCTAGTTAAAACCCCTTTAACCAATTCCCACTGGGAAGACTCACCATAAAATAATCTTCCTTGCAGAACCAGACTATGTTCTTTAGTGGTCTTGATGAATTCTTATGAGCGTGTCATCTAATCTATGTGTGTCTTTTTGTGTCTTTTTTTCAATTTTCTAAAATATTGTTGGTTATTTTTATTTTTTATTACTTGTAACAAAATCAAATTTGTTTTGAAATTAAACCAAAAATTGATAGAAAATAAAACCTTCCCCGGTAGAATTTTATCCAGATTTATCAGTGGATATAAATTAAACTGCCTGAGGATCATATCCTTTAAGAGCTTTCGAGACACAGTGTGACGAAACTAGATCGATACGATTCTACCTGACCTGTACTGCATGTCTAAAATCCACAAGTTTCCTTTACTAAACAATAATATATAATTCCATGGCCTCTCTGAAGACTTTCCAAAGTCCGGCTGCAGAGTGTGTAAATCTTTTTAAAGCTGTGCAGTCAAATACGGCTACAAGGCAAGAGACTGCTAAATGGCAAACTGCAAACTGCTTATTCTCACTGAATAGCGTCTGTGATCTGTATACTAATCTACATTTCTAGACACTCTGCAGGTGGACATGTCTGTTCTCTGCAAATTGTTCTACAAAAGTAAACAGTTTGCCACCATCGAACTGGAGTTACAGTATATAAAGGCCAATGCTGTACATGGACCTAAAACAAACTGAGGCTTAAAGGGATTATCCCATAACTAATATAAAACATGAATTTCAGACATCGTACAGTACATGACAATCTCTTTCTAATAAAGCTAGACCCAGCCCTGTACCTCCGATGGATCCAGAGATATCCCCATTCATAGCTCTGCTAGATTCATATCCAGCTGACAGCTCAAGGGGAGTGTCTTTTATGATGCAGCTCAGGGGGCGTGTCTCAGCTCTTCCAATCACAGCTCAGGGGCGTGTCTCAGCTCTCCCTATCACAACTCAGGAAGCAGCTGAAGGATGAAACTGAGCATGTGCGGCCATGTCAGTGAGCAGGACAAAGAAATAAGAAAAAGAACAAAGAGCAGGTGGCACTAGACAAATATATTTTATTGAATAATTCAGTGGCTATGCAAAATTTGTAATTATATGTAATTACAAAAGTATGCAGATCCAGTTTCTGGTTTGAACACTGTAGAATATTTTTTTGTGAGACAGCCCCTTTATATATTTATATATATCTCACTTGAGGAGGGCTCCAGTATAGAGCCGAAATGTCGCCTTTGCCATATGGGTGAATAAACTTTTTCTTTATTTTTAATTAAGCTTTTGTGGAGTGCTGCCCTTTTTTTATTTTTTTATTTATATATATTTAGCAATTCATATGGACATGTATGTCAAAAACCATTCATAACCAATCTGTTGTCTAAAGGTATAAAGTTGGGTACCATACTCCATATTTAGTCTTTCACTACAATGATATTAAGTAATTTGTATACGAGAAGAATATAACTACTATAATACTGCCCCATGTAGAAGAAAATAACTACTATAATACTGCTCCTATGTACAAGACTATAACTACTATAATACTGCCTTTTATGTACAAGAATATAACTACTATAATACTGCTCCTATGTACAAGAATATAACTACTATAATACTGCTCCTATGTACAAGAATATAACTACTATAATGCTGCTTCTATGTACAAGAATATAACTACTATAATACTGCTCCTATGTACAAGAATATTACTACTATAGTACTGCTCCTATATACAAGAATATAAGTACTATAATACTGCTCCTATGTACAAAAATATAACTACTATGATACTGCTCCTATGTACAAGAATATAACTACTATAATACTGCCTCCTATGTACAAGAATATAACTACTATAATACTGCCTCTTATGTACAAGAATTTAACTACTATAATACTGCTCCTATGTACAAGAATATAACTACTATAATACTGCTCCTATGTACAAGAATATAACTACTATAATACTACCTCCTATGTACAAGAATATAACTACTATAATACTGCTCCTATGTACAAGAATATAACTACTATAATAATGCCTCCTATGTACAAGAATTTAACTACTATAATACTGCCTCCTATGTACAAGAATATAACTACTATAATACTGCTCCTATGTACAAGAATATAACTCCTATAATACTCCCTCCTATGTACAAGAATATAACTGCTATAATACTCCCTCCTATGTACAAGAATATAACCACTATATAACTGCTCCTATGTACAAGAATATAACCACTATAATACTGCCCCTATGTACAAGATTATAACTACTATAATACTCCCTCGTATGTACAAGAATATAACTACTATAATACTGCTCCTATGTACAAGAATATAACTACTATAATACTACCTCCTATGTACAAGAATATAACTACTATAATACTGCTCCTATGTACAAGAATATAACTACTATAATAATGCCTCCTATGTACAAGAATTTAACTACTATAATACTGCCTCCTATGTACAAGAATATAACTGCTATAATACTCCCTCCTATGTACAAGAATATAACTGCTATAATACTCCCTCCTATGTACAAGAATATAACCACTATATAACTGCTCCTATGTACAAGATTATAACTACTATAATACTCCCTCGTATGTACAAGAATATAACTACTATAATACTGCCTCCTATGTACAAGAATTTAACTACTATAATACTGCTTCCTATGTTCAAGAATATAACTACTATAATACTTCTCCTATGTACAGGAATATAACTACTATAATACTCTGTCCTATATACAAGAATATAACTACTATAATACTCTCTCCTATGTACAAGAATATAACTACTATAATCCTACCCATGAGGGGTAATAAAAATTGAAATGTCTGTATCTTGAGCTGTTCTTTATATCAAGTTCTTGAAAAGCCTAACAGGACAGAATAACCTTCATGTCACCTTGTTGTATTTGTTTCAGTTTTTTGCTTCTGATTTTCCTGCAAAGCATGACGGTTTTAGGCAAAAACACCACAGCAACAGTATGAAATATATTGCCATGTCCGGTGAATCCATCTTAGTTTTACAGCACGCCGCATGCCGCAGACAATCGCTCAACGAAATGTCTGCAGTTATGGCAATTTATGCCGCCATAGAGCAGACTATTATGATGTGAATTTTGTGCAGCTTTATTTACATTGTGATTCTGCGCTGCAATTAAAGATCATTATTAAGCATATAACCTTTGTTACCGATGTAATTAACATTTTCTTCTCCAAGGCACATACTCCCCCTCTATGCCGCACGATATGCAACCCACTGTAGCGGTAATGTGACAGCCCTTAGCTGCATATTAGACAGTGGAAAAAAATTATTTTATCTCCTGGTGAACCTCAGCTCAGTCGGCGTCTCCGTTTATTCCCAGCTACCATTATTCAGAGAGAAAGTAATGAAGCTGAAGGCTCTGAACCCCTGGAACAATCCCTCACATAGCTCTTACACCAGTCAGAGGTTGGGGTGGGGGGAGCAACATCTTCATTTCCATATGTGCCTTAGTATTGTATGGACAGTCACGTCTGCTTAGAACTTTTACGCCGCCATGAATGTAATTTTTACACGTAAGAAATAATATAATCAGTCAATGGCTTCAAAATGCTAATTTTAATGCTAAACTTTATATAATGAAGTGACTAGAGGGAAATGTCTCCATCAATGCAGAATTAATATCACCATTCCGGGTGGAATTAAAAGAGAAAAATTTAAGAAGAATATATACGGCACTAAATTTTTCCGTCTATGTAATTAGAATTCTTACG
The DNA here is from genome assembly GCA_033119425.1 of Bufotes viridis. NCBI lineage: Eukaryota > Metazoa > Chordata > Amphibia > Anura > Bufonidae > Bufotes > Bufotes viridis. Next base: position 94,374,374 of record CM065598.1, on the reverse strand, counting down.
TTATGCAATAGGATTGGTTATTAGGGAACATGAAAAGTGAACTAAAACCAGAATCCTAATACGAAAAAAGAACAAGCAACAAACCGTAACCTAATCTCCTTAGGTTTCTTTCTTATTTGCTCTTCTTCAGTCAGATATCACAATTGCAGAACATGAAAAATTAACTAGAAAAGTCGTACTCTGTTCTCTCAGGCTGCAGCCATGTCTTCTTCCTCTACCTCTCCCCCTTCTCAAGCTAATGCATGAGCCAGGAAGTGTTGGAGGAGGGGGCTGGGTTTTGTGTGGATAACCTTCATCTACAAATTGTTGGGAAAAAAATCTCCTAATTACTAATAGTAAATATCGATTTGGTTAAAATCATGTGGAAATGTAATAGGCTACAGATTACAGAATATTCAATCTACCAAGATAACTCCCACTTCCCCTTGCTAAACAGTGCCATAGCTAGGCAGATTTGCCATTCAGGTTCCTAGGAAAGTAGGTTACAATCACTTGGAACTGTAATAAACTACAAAATACTAAATCTATCAAGAAAAATCTCAGTCCTCAATCTTAAATAGTGTCATATCTAGGCAGATTTGCCTTTCTGGATCCCGAAAAAGCTGAGTTACCTCCATGTGAAGCTGTAATAGACTGCAGAATTCTAAATCTACCAAGATAAATCCCTCTTCTTACTCCTAAATAGTGCCATAGGCAGGCAGATTTGCCGTTCAGGTTCCTGGAAAAGTAAGTTGCAATCATGTAGAACTGTAATAAACTACAGAATACTAAATCTACAAAGATAAATCCCTCTTTTTACTCCAAAATAGTGCCATAGCTAGGCAGATTTGCCGTTCAGGTTCCTGGGAAAGTAGGTTGCAATCATGTGGAACTGTAATAAACTACAGAATACTAAATCTACCAAGATAAATCCCTCTTCTTACTCTTAAATAGTGCCATAGCTAGGCAGATTTGCCATTCAGGTTCCTGGGAAAGTAGGTTACAATCATGTGGAACTGTAATAAACTACAAAATACTAAATTTATCAAGAAAAATCTCAGTCCTCAATCTTAAATAGTGTCATATCTAGTCAGAGTTGCCTTTCTGGATCCCGAAAAAGCTGAGTTACCTCCATTTGAAGCTGTAATAGACTGCAGAATTCTAAATCTACCAAGATAAATCCCTCTTCTTACTCCTAAATAGTGCCATAAGTAGGCAGATTTGCCGTTCAGGTTCCTGGAAAAGTAAGTTGCAATCATGTGGAACTGTAATAAACTACAGAATACTAAATCTACCAAGATAAATCCCTCTTCTTACTCTTAAATAGTGCCATAGCTAGGCAGATTTGCCTTTCAGGATCCCAAGAAAAATTCCACTACAATATATACAAATATAACCCAGACAATGGTTTGTAGTGACAGTCAGTGAGAGTAAATGCGTGTTCTCACTGAAACCTTCCGCATCTGTCAGAAATCTATCAGATATTCCTCTCTAGTGATATTGGATATTACTCAAGCATGTAAGGCTGTGTTCACATCACCTTTTTGTCCTATGATGTTTTGCCATATGAGGCATATGTTAAATGGCTGCTTCAGGCAGATGAAGATGCTAAAAAAATGGACTCTTGTCAGGTGCTACTGGAGATGTAGAGTTGGGATGCATGGTCTTTAAAATATAAATATAAAATAAAAAAAATACAACTCCCAGCACGTCAAGACCGTTTTTATGGATTATGAGAGAACATTACAGGGAGTGAGTATAAGAAAAAAAAACTAAAAACTCCTAGTATTTAATGACTAACCTCTCACATACAAAGCACAGGAGCTCCGCCCACATAGTGACATCACTCAGGTCCTTAACCACTTCTTTGCACTGCTGAGCTCTCTCTCAGTGGGTAAATGGGGTCAAATGAAATTGGCTGGAGGGGAATGAACAAGTAGGGGCCAGAGGATAGCTCTCAGGGGAGTGGGAAGGACTCAGGGTGGTTAAGCCCCACCCCTTTCCTTAACTTCCTGTTCAGTGTATGTGTGAGGACATCAGGCTCGTTCACCTAGCAGTTCTGTAGATGGGGGAGGACAAGGAGAAAGACAAAGTGAGTGCTTAGTCTGCAATGGGAGCACCTTGTAGACACAACTGGGCGTGCACTATGGGTTAAATGTGCTTGTGTTATTTATGTTTTTCAGGGTTTAGTTCCCCTTTAAACTTGTGGAAGGGGTCTTCATTCAACAGCTGAATATGTGGTCATAGATGATAACATAGAGGGCTGGCCTGATAGAAAGTAGGTTGTATAACTGTGGATGCTTGGAGAGTGGACATACTTAAAAGGGTTCTCCGGGGCAAACCTAAAAAATGTGCCCTGAATCCAGCAGTGCACCTAGCCTTTCTACTGCCTGAGGCGAAAACTAAAACTGCCACCTCCAATGCCAATTTCTTAACCTAACCCCCTTGCCATGATGAAAGCACTCATTTCCCATGGCCCTTCTGCTGCCCCCTCTTGCCCCTACCTGGTGCTGCCTGAGGCGATCGCCTCATCTGGCCCCATTGGTGGTGAACCCCTGCCTGAATCAAACCTGTGGGTAGAAGATGAGGACAGCCATACTTAACCCCAGCCGCAGCAGCGTTTCCTGGATCCTCTTCACGGTCACGTGACCGCTTCTTTGGCGTTTTCTGGTCTTCTGGTCCCTTACTGTCTTCTCTTCCTCTATGAAGCAGGAGATGGAGTGTCATCACTGACGTCTGGCCTCCAGCTGGCCTTCTTTGGTCCTGGCACCTGCTCAATAGTGCGCCTGAACAATATTGCCACAGAGACTGATGGCTATGCTGTGGATGACACTGTTATGGGGGATCTGTGGATGTCACTGTTATGGAGGATCTGTGGATGTCACTGTTATGGGGGCACTGTGGATGTCACTGTTATGGGGGCGCTGTGGATGTCACTGTTATGGGGGATCTGTGGATGTCACTGTTATGGGGGATCTGTGGATGTCACTGTTATGGGGGCGCTGTGGATGTCACTGCTATGGGGGATCTGTGGATGTCACTGTTATGGAGGCGCTGTGGATGTCACTGTTATGGGGGCTCTGTGGATGTCACTGCTATGGGGGCACTGTGGATGTCACTGGTTTGGGGGCACTGTGGATGTCACTGTTATGGAGGCGCTGTGGATGTCACTGTTATGGGGGCTCTGTGGATGTCACTGCTATGGGGGCACTGTGGATGTCACTGGTTTGGGGGCACTGTGGATGTCACTGTTATGGAGGCGCTGTGGATGTCACTGTTATGGGGGCTCTGTGGATGTCACTGCTATGGGGGCACTGTGGATGTCACTGGTTTGGGGGCACTGTGGATGTCACTGTTATGGGGGATCTGTTGATGTCACTGTTATGGGGGGATCTGTTGATGTCACTGTTATGGGAGCACTGGGGATGTCACTGTTATGGGGATCTGTGGATGTCACTGTTATGGGAGATCTGTGGATGTCACTGTTATGGAGGGGCTGTGGATGTCACTGTTATGGGGGATCTGTTGATGTCACTGTTATGGGGGGATCTGTTGATGTCACTGTTATGGGGGGATCTGTTGATGTCACTGTTATGGGAGCACTGGGGATGTCACTGTTATGGGGATCTGTGGATGTCACTGTTATGGGAGATCTGTGGATGTCACTGTTATGGAGGGGCTGTGGATGTCACTGTTATGGGGGATCCGTGGATGTCACTGTTATGGAGGTGCTGTGGATGTCACTGTTATGGGGGATCTGTGGATGTCACTGTTATGGAGGCGCTGTGGATGTCACTGTTATAGGGGATCTGTGGATGTCACTGTTATAGGGGATCTATGGATTTCACTGTTATGGAGGATCTGTAGATGACACTGTTATGGGGGATCTGTGGATGTCAATGTTTTGGGGGCACTGTGGCCGACTGCAGCTTCCCTCACCTGCACTGCCTGTATGAGAGTAATGTATTATACAACCAGTCTGTATCTGACCGCGTCGCAGTTGTCGTGCACTCACCTCCATGTGTATTTACCCCACAATCAGATAGAGAATGGCTGTATCATAATATTCTGATGATGCAGTCAGTTCTGGTCAGGACAGTGTGGTCGGCCTGGGAGGTGTGGCTGCACATTGACCGTGTTCCCCAGGCTGATCATGGTCGTATCAAACATGATAGGCCAAGATAAACACTGCAGCATGCAGGACTAAAAAAGATAGTATTAGACCTCCTGCACACGACCATATCCGTTTTACGGTTTGCAAGTTTCACATCCGCTAAATATATGCGACCCGCATATATATATTTTTTTTTGCAGACTCTGACTTCTATGGGTTCAAGGACTGCCTTTTGAGGACCAAAATAGGACTTGTTCTGTGTTTTGCAGAACTGACATACGGTTGTGGAAACCACACGGATGACGTCATCATTGTGCTTTCCACATCCATATGTCAGTTCCACAAAAGATAGAAAATGTCCCATTCTGCTGGTCCTCGAATTGCAGACCTTGAACCCATAAAAGTAAAGGACATGTCATATTGGAACCTTACATGGACACCCTAAATGCCCAGAGGTCAAACAGCCCTCTATGCCCTATCTTGACAATGTCATAAGAGAAAGGGTCATTCCTCTACAGGCTTTTCCATGGAAATCAAATATGGCCAATCTAATTGCCCAAGAATACCCACTGCACTGGTGCACAGGGGCCTTTATACTCTATGCACTCTCTTTGACTCCTCTTAACCGGTGGCCCAATTGGCTCTCATTAGAACACAATAATTAACATTATCTCTGATCTTTAGCTCAGAAACTGAGTCTGACTTGGGAACACTGAAGGGAGTCCACAAGCTTTGCTGAATTTGGGTGCACTATAACAGGATCCAGCGGCTTCTACTGCCTCTCCCCTGATTCTGCTCCATCAACCATCTTCTAGATTGTTCAAAAAGCAAAAGGTGTCGCAAGGGAACAATTGAGTTCCAAATGAGGAGCACTCAGTGGTATAGATGCACCCAATCTACAAATATAAAGTATCAATATGACATAAAGCTGGACACTCTCAGATACTTAGGAGTAAATCGACTTTAATGAACCTTCACGCAATTAAAAGGAATGGCAAATAAACGTCACACATTAAAATCATCACACATTAAATTTACATTGGGTCCGTTGCCTTGGTTGGTAGCCTTACTAATTAATGAATAGATCAATGAATAGTAGATAACAGCTGGTCAATAGTCTATCAGGTCAAGTATAGTCCACTTAGTAATAGGACGTTTCCCATATGTACGACTAAGGCCTCTTTCCACTTGCGTTGTTAGGATCCGGCGTGCACTTCCGTCGCCGGAATGCCCGCCGGATCCGTCACAACGCAAGTGAACTGAAAGCATTTGAAGACTGATCAGTCTTCAAAATGCTTTCAGTGTTACTATGGCAGCCAGGACGCTACTAGCGTCCTGGTTGCCATAGTAGCAGTGGGGAGCGGGGGAGCGGCATACTTACATTCCGTGCGGCTCCCGGGGCGCTCCTGAATGACGTCAGAACGCCCCACGCGCATGGATCACGTGATCCATGCGATCACGTGATCTATGCACTGGGGCGCCCTGGCGTCATTCAGGAGCGCCCGGGCCGCACGGAATGTAAGTATGCCGCTCCCCGCTCCCTACTTTACTATGGCAACCAGGACTTTAGCGTCCTGGCTGCCATAGTAACCATTGACAAAAAGCTAAACGTCGGATCCGGCGATGCGCGGAAACGACGTTTAGCTAAAGGCCGGATCCGGACTAATGCACTTCAATGGGCATTAATTCCGGATCCGGCGTTGCGGCATGTCTTCCGGATTTTTGGACAGAGACAAATCCGCAGCATGCTGTGCTTTTGTCAACGTCCAAAAAACGTTGACATACTGAACTGATGCATCCTGATGCATCCTGAACGGATTTCTCTTCATTCAGGATGCATTAGGATAATCCTGATCAGTAGCTTTCCGTCCTAGAGACCTGAGGACGGATCTCTAGGACGGAAAGCTAAAACGCTAGTGTGAAAGAGGCCTAAGACAAGTTTACAATCTAAATTATGGTTCTCCTTTTAAATGCAGTGATATAACACTGTTTGGTCCCGCTTGAGATTACCTGGATGAATCACAAAGTATCAGTTTCAGTTCTTGCCAATATGCAGGACTGGCGTCCCGCTCTATGAAGTAGGCAGCGGCGTCCCGCTGCACTCTGTCAGTGAGCTCACTTAGTTACTGTATGTAGCATTTACATCCGGCTGCTACTTATGCCGATCTTACCGGGGAATACACAGGACTTCCACCTTGCTCCTGACACTATAAGTCTTTGTAGTTAAAGTGATGCCGTGTCTCGAGCTGCTCCCGTCTGCAATTCCTCCGCTGGATAATGGCGGTGCACGTGGACCTCAAGTTTCCCTTCGGTCCCGTGAAGTGCTCATATGGTTCTTCTTGCGTAGAAGACGGTGCCTCCCTTCGAATGTCCTCTCTCCCGGAAAAGTCTTATCAATTCCAGTACTAATGGGGGTTCAATCGTACCATACGCGTTTCGGGGTATATGAGTTGACCCCTTCCTCTAGATTGTGTTCCTCCAGTGAAGCTCTCAAAGCTCTGCTCTGCTCTCACACTCGAACCACATCCAACTTTCATCTTGTCCCCTTTTAGCACCTTGTGTCTGACTCCACTTATGTGACTTATACTGTTCCTCCCATGGTCTTCTTCTCCTCTTACCCCCACTATAGAGATTGCAAGGTCAGGCAACCTACTTCATCCCTACCAATCAAATGGGGTTGTCTACATCAATCCTTGAAGCCTAGTCCAGCAACCTGCTCCCGGCATGTTCCCATACTATGACTTCCAGCTCTCCTGGCATGCTGGGAGTTGTCGTTTGTCCAACAGCTGCAGAGCCACAGGCCGCAGGTTGTATGCACCGAACAGCTTGATGGCAAAGTCAACCAGATTATCAGCAGAGAATGTCAGATGCAGAGACAGAGATAACCTTGACATGATTGAGCATTATCTAATTACGCGTCGCCATGCACATTCGCCAGTATCTTTGTTTTTAAGATAAACATTATGCAAGCCAATTAAAACGGAGATATTTGCATACTTGCAATCACTGCCTAAAGTCTCTCCCATAAACCGCTGATTGTTTCTTAATGTAGGCAGGAAACATTACACCAAGCAGCCCATTTTTTTTTTTTTTTTACGGGGCGTCGTATATTTCGCCATCTGAAGGTTAGCAGAGCTTCAACTTTCTCCCAGGTGTCAGGAAAAGTTTGGAATCCCATCATCTAATTAGCCAGAGTGCGTTTGGACGTCGATTAAAATTTCACCTGCTCCGGGTATCCCATCGATCATGATTAGAAGTCTGCGGCCAAACTGAGCGAGGTGCCGGTTCTCCAGTTAATACAAGAGATGATTTATAACCTTGAATGTTTTTAGTAATGGTCTACAAGTAATGGACAGTTTTGCATGACAAATCACTCATCCTCAGCGGAAAATGAGACATGTTGTCCTTTCATGTAGAACATTTCTCAGTGATTCGTGGAACAGATGAAACCTGTACTATTAATTAATTAATCGCCCGGCGGCGTTTTCTCAATCACGAAAATGAAGCTTTCCGTCAGGCCACTTGTTGCCGAACTTCTTTATTTATCTTTGGAACCGCCAGAATAATGAAGCGCAGTAAATTCATTATATTTATTAAATGTGTCGGATTTGCTGCCAAAATACACATTGGCTTATGGGATGGATAGTCTTGAGTCGGCAGATTCCTACCGCATCATTTGTTGGTTTTAACGCAAGATTAGAATCGCCATGAACGAAAAGTTTGTGGACTGACGCAGGGACTTACCAAAGGAGGACAGGAAAGCTTAAAAGGGGTTCTCCAACTCCAATGACCCCTTTAATGCCTGGGCCCCTCAGATAAGTTGTACTAACCCCGCGTCGCTACTGCTTTCTGCATGGTTGCTGCTGCATCTCTCCGTCGCACGGATAAAAGCATCCAGATAGCAGGGGGGAGAGGCAGCCAATAGCAGGCCGCGACAGGAACGAGCCTCCACAAGCATCGTGGTCAGGAACATTTCAACAGGCTTTGCATAGAACAATAATACAGGTGGACATAAGAAACTTTGTCATATCAGAGAAAAATGCCTCTTTTTTCACTTATAAGCTGCCTCCTAAACTAACATTCTCTCTTGAGGGATCACTAAAGGTTCAGATTACAGCTGCTCATAAAAGTCTATGGAGAGGGGGAGACGTATTCTGACAATAGTCCATCTGGGTCTCTCAAGGTGATGAACGTTAGTTTTGGAAGAAGGGAGGGAAAGAGCCTGAAAAGTGAGAAAAGAAGCATTTTTATATGATAAGCTAAATTACAAAGTTTTTTTATTTTTCTGTTCTATTATTTTATGCAAAGTTGTAAAAAAAGTTAGTGACCATTTAAGCATCTGGATTTGGAGTGGTTAATGCTCACATTTCTGAGAAGGTGATTGTAGATGACAATTATGTTGAAACGTTCTACAAGGATCTGAATTTGGGTCACCTGGGCTACAATTGGGTTTAGCTGCTAGCAGGAAAAAAAAATTATGTTTGTGAGAAGTCCATATGCATCCAACTTCCAGGTGCCGACAGGTCACACTATATGAAAGATCACAGGTCACCCCAGTCATCAGGATGATGCACACATTAAAACCGTAAGAATTGGAGTCATAAGTGTTGCCAACTTTAATGTAAAGGTCTCTTTATTTAAGATAAATCCACTGTTCAAGCATTTCAGGAAAACTCCCCTTCTTCAGAGAGTCTGAAAAAAGGCTGAAATGCGTAATTATTGGACTTTAAGACCTTCAATAAGACACCCTTCTTGGCTACACTTATGCCTGGTAATTGTAGTTTTATCTGGGTATGAATGTCAATATGGACTTTCATCCAGATGATGTTCTCAACCAAATGCATGGTTGGGATATGAGTATGAGATGAAAGGTGACGTCATATGTAATAAAATACACAAGCGGCATCCTTTCTGATACCCATAGTCTCATCAAGATCATATGTACCACAGAAGATCATGGTGAAGAGAAGACTCTACCTATTGACCATCTTAAAAAAGGTAGAATGGCCAGGAAAGTATCCAAGAGGGAACAGGTAGACATAGGACAAACCATTGAATGTCCACCATATGAGAGGTTTGGTGAAGGATTCTTTCATTATTGCAGTGTAAGAGGATGCCATAGACAAGTCATATTGCGGTTTTAAGAGGCTTTCCAACTTAGACAAACCCTTTGTAGCTGCTAGGACTCCTTATGATGAGCAGATTTTAAAGGGGGAGTCTTGATTCTGGTTCCCCTGCAAGGAATGGCCACCTTGTGGAACTAAAGGGTTGCAAATTCAATGTACTCCTGCAGTCCTCCAAGGTAAGAGACAATCTTTGGCTTATAGAGAAGGCTCTAGACCAGGGGTGCACAACCTGCGGCCTGTGGGCCGCATGCGGCCCCCAGGCCCATGGTTTGCGGCCCCCGTTCTGATGGGTAGAAACACAGCTGATTGTGCGATCAGCTGTGTTTCTTCCTGGAGCACCGCAGGGCAATGAATGACAGGGTCCTGGATGTTAGTGAGAGCGGAGGAGACGAGGAGAAGGCAGAAGCGCTTTATCAGACCTTCTGCCTTCTCCTCAATGAGTGCTCTGCAGTGTAGAACCCTGTGATCACATGATCGCCTGGTGGGTTAGGGGCAGAGGAGCGCAGAGCTGCAGGATCGGTAAACCCTGATCAGCTTTGCCTTTTACAAAGCCCCCCTCCCCAGCAGACTGGTTTTCCCTGTAACTGGGGCTCCTTTGGATGTCTCTCATTGTCTCCCAAAGGTCTTTCAGTGACCCATTGGGAACAAATTATGTGAAAAAATATCTAAGAAAATAAGTTAATCATATATATAAAAATAAAATAAAAACAAAATAAAAAAATTTTAACATACAAATAATAGAAAAACTGAAAATATTATGTGGCAAAAAAATAGAAAAAAAATACCATAAAAATAAAGAAATTAATAAAAAGGAAAAAGGTAAAAATAAAAGAGTGCTCACTGTCTCCCGACAGTCTTTTTATGAACCTTTGGGGGACATATTATGTGGCAAATATATATTTTAAAAAAATAGAAAATTCTAAAAAAAATATAAATAAATAACAAAATACAAATAAAATAAAAAAGGAAAAAGTGCAAAATAATAATGTTCATTATCCTCCACCAGTCTTTTTATGAATTTTTGGGAGACATGTTATGTGGCAAAAATATATTTAACAAAAGTAATAAACCAATTATAAAAATGACAATAAAATATTAATAAAATACAAATAAAAGTAAAAAAAGAAAAAGGAAAATGTGCAAAATTTAAAAAAAAACAGTCATTGTACCCTAAAGGTCTTTTTATGACCTCTTGGGGGACATATGTAGCTGAAATATATTAAAATGAAGTTAAAAAAAAGATTAAAAAATAATAAAATGCATAAAAGAAAATTAAACTAAAAAAATAAATTATAAGGCCCTGTGTGTCACATGAGAAATTGTTGCAAAAATTATTTTGAATCACCACGTGGTCATTAGGACCTTTTCAGACCTGGTCATTAAAGTGTTAACGAATGAGCACTTTCCCCACTAGTAAGGTAAAGTGTGTACTGGTTATGGCATGGTGCCTGTAACTGGGGGACAGGAGGCGGTAATAACCAGGGAGGGTCATCCTCTGCAGTGAAGGAAAACGCTGATTTATCAACAGGACGCAGGATGGAAGGAAATGTCGCCACTTTTCCGGTAAAAATCATTTTTAACAAGTTCTTGCAGCATGGCCCCTGAAACGAAAGATTCATACTTACCTGCCTTCCGCCTCTCCGGTCCTCTGCGCTGCCCCCACTGCCTTCATCTCCCGGTTCCCGCGCTGTTTACACCTGGCAGTGCATGCCCATGGTCACATGCACCTTTCCAACCAATAACTGGCTTCAGCGGTGACACGCTGCTTGTGGCCACATCACCGCTGAGGCTAGCTATGGGATGGAGAGGTGCATGTGACCATGGCCATGCACTGCCAGGCGTAAACAGCGCAGGGACCAAAAGATAGAGGCAGTGGGGGCAGTGCGAAGGACCGGAGCCGCGGGGAGAAGGTAATTATAACTTTTTGGTTTCTGGGGCTATGCTGCAGCATGTTATTTGAGACAATTGCTGGGAACATGTCTTCATAGTTTCTGATATCTGCCCGCTGTAATCGTGTCGCCGATCAGCCGATAAACAAGGAATCACTCATTTGTCGGCTGATTTGCATATCTTATTAGGATGAAAGATGTACAGTTATCATCAGCATATCTCCCCGTGTAATCAGGAATCTGCTACCAATAATCAATAGAACTGAATGAAGGCAGATCGTGGTGGTGATCATTCCTCCCCATTCACTTGGCCTGTGTAATAGGCCGATGTAATGAGAACCAATCGTTTATTGGCGGCCCCTTGAAATAGAGAGATGTGACAATGCGGCCCTCAGACCAAAAAAGGGTTGTGCACCCCTGCTCCTCATTTTTATTACTACCCAAACACACAAAATAAGAGTTATCCCATATTTAAGGGTGTGATGGAATTCTTAGACACAGGGGTGAAGCAGAAAGGGAAAGAGAGTGGAAAAGGGACACAATTGTCACAGTTTAGACAATATCAGTAAGTCTGCCCATTGAGTCCACCACATCCCAATCCCCTTGGGGCAATTTTACTAGTTCTGTTCGAAATGTCCACAGTATAAACTGAGACTAGATAGTCTAAAAGTATGCCAAATCTAAAGCTTGACGGGACTTTCTGTGCCAGAAAGGCACCACATTTTCTACCATATTCTAGAAGATATGGGCCAATATTTCAGACATCTGAAATAGAATACAAAAACAATGGTCGGTTCTTCTCCGGTCATTTTCTCCAGCTCCATATGGAATTACATTTCTTGTTAAGCAAGGCTACTTTGTATTCTGTGCAGACAAACATCTGCTCCTGTCATTGTGATTACCAATGGGATTTATATGCTATAACTGTTTGGGGGCTTTAGATCCCGGAATACCCATGAAAAATTCCTGTTTCCGCAAAAAGACAACGTTTCCGAGCTTATTAGCATCAATCTAAGCCATCATGGCCAAAGCAGGAGAAACTTTCTCAACATCTGCTGAATCAAATTTAGCAACTTCACTCTTCCCACGACAAATGAAAACCTTAACATTCCCATCATGATCTCAGTATGGCTCCATATTTTTTAAAAACAATGGCTGACAAACAAAAAAGAAACAATTGTATACATTTTATATATATATGTATCTTGTGTAGATGGTGATTGCATCTCTTGACTTTTCTGAAGACGGGTTGTCAAGGTCAAACTGGAAACTCCTGGTTCTTCATGCAAAAGCCACAGCTAATCGAGTGATGATGTCATACTGTCATGACTGATAGTGATGTCATATGGGTGATGATGTCATACTGCTATACTTGATGATAATGTCATGTGGTTGATAATGTCATACTGCCATAATCGATGGTGATGTCACATGGGTGATGAGGTCATACTGCCATAATCGATGGTGATGTCATGTGGTTGATAATGTCATACTGCCATAATCGATGGTGATGTCACATGGGTGATGATGTCATGCTGCCATAATCGATGGTGATGTCACATGGGTGATGATGTCATACTGCCATAATCGATGGTGATGTCACATGGGTGATGATGTCATACTGCCATAATCGATGGTGATGTCACATGGGTGATGATGTCATAATGCCATAATCGATGGTGATGTCACATGGGTGATAATGTCATACTGCCATAATTGATCGTAATGTAATGTGGTTGATAATGTCATACTGCCATAATCGATGGTGATGTCATGTGGGTGATGATGTCATACTGTCACGCTTCGGTGTGGGAGCGAAACACCACACCGAGCATAGGAGGGAAGAGGGGAACAGTGAATCAGGCCTGCGAACTAGGGAGGGAAGATGGACACCTCTTAGTAAAACCCTTACCAAAATCCTGACTGACTACCAGTATGAACAGACCCCAGAGGTAGGTGAGTTCATACGTAGGAATACCTAGAGTCCTATCTAGCCCTATAGGAACCTGGTACTAATGGCAGGGATGAGACTGTCTGTTCTTTCAAAAGGAAGGAAGAACAGGAGTCTACTTCAGGCCTAATACAAATAATAGGAAAATGCAACACACAGAACCCAAACAAAATACAAAAAGGGAAAGGAAAGACTTAACTTCAAAGGAGCAATGGAAGCACCAGGAACTCCGCCGAGATACACACACCAGCTATCCACAACTAAAACTGAAGCTATAAACCGCAAAGCATAGTGGGAGAAGCAACTATAAATAAGTAAGGTTAAATGACCACATAAGCAACACCTGAGGCAAGCTGATGATGTCATACTGCCATACTTAATGGTGATATCATGTGGATGATGATGTCATACCGCCATAATTGATGGTGATGTCATGTGTGTGATGTCATACTGCCATAATTAATGGTGATATCATGTGGATGATGATGTCATACTGCCATAAGCGATGGTGATGTCATGTGGGTGATGTCATTAAAATGATATGCATAGTAAAACCAAGAATATAAACTATTGTCATTGCCATCCTGCTGCTTTGGGCTGCAGTTGTTTGGCTAGACAGAGGTAAAACCAATGTACCCTGGCCTTCCAGACTGGAAAAAAATGACATCATCTTGTCAGCCCAGTGATGTCACTTAGGGCTCAGCACTACATTATGGATTTGTAGTGTACATATTGTTCACAAATCGGTGCCCATATTGTATCTCTCCATGCCTCTGATTTTATATGGAGGCACATTGAGATTCCATCATGCAAGGACAATTCTAGAAGTGGTGACTTGAGTCACAATTAACCTAGAATGTCAAGGGATGGAGGTCTCACAAGCCAGGGGAAGGGAATTTAGATACAATGTAGGGGAAGAGTGAAGTAAAACCTAAATAAGACTTTGCCGTCCCATGCTGAAGGCACCATAAAACAGAAGATATTCTTCTCTACTGCCAGATCCAAATCACCGTCCTCATGGGAGAACTCTGAACCCTACGCTGCCCACCCTTAGGCACAGTCCTTGTACCCACCTGCCCAGTTTGCCCTGCCCTGATTAGCGTTGCACACTGTATGATTTTATAGGATTTGACAAACTCCTACAGTCCAGGGAAACCATAAGATATTATTTTATGAACCTCATGAAGACATGTGATACTTTCTTGCGAGTCTTGGGAAGTCCCTCATGTTTAACATAGCAACAACAATTCCCTGGGAGGAATTTTTAACAGCAATTACCACTGGGAGGCCATGGATGAAATGCAGGTTTCAGCAGATTGGGGTCATAGATCAAAAATTCTCCATATTTAACTGGGGCAGCAAGAAATCCTCTTCCTTCTTCATTTTACTGTTACAGAAATGTAGAATACGACCAAGCATAACAGTGTCTCCCATGTTCTCACCTTCTCCTGACTGACACCAGAGCAGATCCTGACACCTTTTAATTGTGTGCTTGATCCGTGCGCACATGTACGTGCAAGATGCTGAGAATATATTACATATCAGGATGAGACTCTGCAATTCTAGATAAAAATCTGACCGAGCAGGCGATGCACTTAGGCTACTTTCACACTAGCGTTAATATTTTCCGGTATTGAGATCTGTCATATGGTCTCAATACCGGAAAAAACGCTTCCGTTTTGTACCTGGAAAAAAGATTGACTGTATGGATGCTTGTGGGATTACAGATAGTGATACAGAAAGAATGATATATAGATAGATAGATAGATAGATAGATAGATAGATAGATAGATAGATTGATAGATAGTGTAGTGTTTTGCGGATCTGCTACACACCTTGCCATGAGCCTTATAGAGATGCCTATACTTGTCCGCAATTTCGTGCAAGAATAGGACATGCTCTATATTTTTGCGGAGCCACCGTCCGGAAGATCGGCGGCATGCTCCGCAAATGCAGAAGCGGAGAGCACAGTGTGTGCTCTTCGCATCCATCACGTCCCCATTCAAAATGAATGGGTCCGCACCCGTTCCACAAATTTGCGGAACGGGTGCGGACGAAGATTGCGGACGTGTGAATTAGACCTTATAGATAGATAAATAGATATGTTATAGATAGATAGATATTAGATAGATAGATAGATAGATAGATATGACATGATGATAAAAAGATAGATATATGTGAGATATATAAATGGATAGATACAGATTTGCCAAAAAAAATAATGTTTTATGTAAATATGTGACAATTTGTTTCTATTTTCAACATTCCCGATGCAACCTGACACATTAGCTGTAAAAACAATCGGTTATTAAACATCACACGATAAAAAGTTTTGCTTAAAGGGGATATTCTTAAAATATTTTACAATCCTTATCTATCTTTATGTTCAGCATTAAAAATTACAGCTCATTTTTACTTTTCTTGCCAGAATGCATTTAATTCAGTGCTCTTGGTTGCCGAACACCAGCAAAGATAAACTGATGATACATTCCCAACTCAACTACCAGTGCTCCACTCTCAGATAGAAGCAAAAGTGTAAATCTATTATGCACAAAAAAGCTGTATTATAGTAGTTATATTCTTATACATAGGAGCAGTATTATAGTAGTTATATTCTTGTACATAGGAGCAGTATTATAGTAGTTATATTCTTGTACATAGGAGCAGTATTATAGTAGTTATATTCTTGTACATAGGAGCAGTATTATAGTAGTTATATTCTTGTACATAGGAGCAGTATTATAGTAGTTATATTCTTGTACATAGGAGCAGTATTATAGTAGTTATATTCTTGTACATAGGAGCAGTATTATAGTAGTTATATTCTTGTACATAGGAGGCAGTATTATAGTAGTTATATTCTTGTACATAGGAGGCAGTATTATAGTAGTTATATTCTTGTACATAGGAGCAGTATTATTGTAGTTATATTCTTGTACATAGGAGCAGCATTATAGTAGTTATATTCTTATACATAGGGGCAGTATTATAGTAGTTATATTCTTGTACATAGGAGCAGTATTATAGTAGTTATATTATTGTACATAGGAGGCAGGATTATAGTAGTTATATTCTTGTACATAGGAGCAGTAATATAGTAGTTATATTCTTATACATAGGAGGCAGTATTATAGTAGTTATATCCTTGCACATAGGAGGCAGTATTATAGTAGTTATATTCTTGTACATAGGAGCAGTAATATAGTAGTTATATTCTTGTACATAGGAGGCGGTATTATAGTAGTTATATTCTTGTACATAGGAGCAGTAATATAGTAGTTATATTCTTGTACATAGGAGCAGTAATATAGTAGTTTTATTTTTGTACATAGGAGCAGTATTATAGTAGTTATGTTCTTGTACATAGGAGCAGTATTATAGTAGTTAAATTCCTGTACATAGGAGGCATTATTATAGTAGTTATATTCTTGTATATAGGGGCAGTATTATAGTAGTTATATTCTTGTACATAGGGGCAGTATTATAGTAGTTATATTCTTGTACATAGGAGGCAGTAATATAGTAGTTATATTCTTGTACATAGGAGCAGTATTATAGTAGTTATATTCTTGTACATAGGAGCAGTATTATAGTAGTTATATTCTTGTACATAGGAGCAGTATTATAGTAGTTATATTCTTGTACATAGGAGCAGTATTATAGTAGTTATATTCTTGTACATAGGAGCAGTATTATAGTAGTTATATTCTTGTACATAGGAGCAGTATTATAGTAGTTATATTCTTGTACATAGGAGGCAGTATTATAGTAGTTATATTCTTGTACATAGGAGGCAGTATTATAGTAGTTATATTCTTGTACATAGGAGCAGTATTATTGTAGTTATATTCTTGTACATAGGAGCAGCATTATAGTAGTTATATTCTTATACATAGGGGCAGTATTATAGTAGTTATATTCTTGTATATAGGAGCAGTATTATAGTAGTTATATTATTGTACATAGGAGGCAGGATTATAGTAGTTATATTCTTGTACATAGGAGCAGTAATATAGTAGTTATATTCTTATACATAGGAGGCAGTATTATAGTAGTTATATCCTTGCACATAGGAGGCAGTATTATAGTAGTTATATTCTTGTACATAGGAGCAGTAATATAGTAGTTATATTCTTGTACATAGGAGGCGGTATTATAGTAGTTATATTCTTGTACATAGGAGCAGTAATATAGTAGTTATATTCTTGTACATAGGAGCAGTAATATAGTAGTTTTATTTTTGTACATAGGAGCAGTATTATAGTAGTTATGTTCTTGTACATAGGAGCAGTATTATAGTAGTTAAATTCCTGTACATAGGAGGCATTATTATAGTAGTTATATTCTTGTATATAGGGGCAGTATTATAGTAGTTATATTCTTGTACATAGGGGCAGTATTATAGTAGTTATATTCTTGTACATAGGAGGCAGTAATATAGTAGTTATATTCTTGTACATAGGAGCAGTATTATAGTAGTTATATTATTGTACATAGGAGCAATATTATAGGAGTTATATTCCAGTACATAGGAGCAGTATTATAATAGTTATATTCTTATACATAGGAGCAGTATTATAGTAGTTATATTCTTGTACATAGGAGCAGTATTATAGTAGTTATATTCTTGTACATAGGAGCAGTATTATAGTAGTTATATTCTTGTACATAGGAGCAGTATTATAGTAGTTATATTCTTGTACATAGGAGGCAGTAATATAGTAGTTATATTCTTGTACATAGGAGCAGTATTATAGTAGTTATATTCTTGTACATAGGAAGCAGTGTTATAGTAGTTATATTCTTATACATAGGAGCAGTATTATAGTAGTTATATTCTTGTACATATGAGCAGTATTATAGTAGTTATATTCTTGTACATAGAAGCAGTATTATAGTAGGTATATTCTTGTACATAGGTGCAGTAATATAGTAGATATATTCTTATACATAAGAGCAGTATTATAGTAGCTATATTCTTGTACATAGGAGGCAGTAATATAGTAGTTATATTCTTGTACATAGAAGCAGTATTATAGTAGTTATATTCCCTATGACAATAAGTAAAATCAGTCTCTTTTTGTGGACACAATTAGTCCCTTGTACCTATAAAATGAATTCTTCGGTCTTTATCACACAATTTGAATCTTCTCCATTAAAGCTGCTAAAAATCCTTCATCCGTTCCCAGGAGAATGACTGGAACCAGTCTCTTATTTTTAAATTCATTTTGCTGAGCAACAGAGCTCGATTAAGAAGGATTTATGAAACCAACACTCTTTGGAGCCAATGCTTTATCCCCAATCGTGTGTTTTTTTCTTAAGATTATATATGCCAAGAGCACCATTAGAGAAGTATTTAAGACATGATCAGTCAGTCATGCAGTCGGCTGTATCATACTGCTCTCACATTTATAGCTCTATATAGAAAACTTTCCACAATATAATATTATATTTATGCAACTTTTTTGGTGTAAGTTACAGATTTTTCCTCTCGCCATTTGTGCAGTACAAGATGCCAAACTAATTATTTATCTATCTATCTATTTATCTATCTACTTATCTATCTGTCTATCTATTTGTCTATCTATGCAATATTTCAATTCAGTTCAATTCAAATTAGTCAGCTTTATTGGTAGGACTAAATACATTTTAGCATTGCCAAAGCAAGTGGGAAATAATTGGGTAGGGATGGAGAATGGGGACATATCCAGGGCGGGGGTATAGAGTAGGTTTGGGGGGTAGGGGCACATCTATGGGGGGTGTATAAGAGTCCATGATATATCAGGCTCCTCTCAGTCTATGGCAGGCAGTAATATATTGTGCTGCTATGGCCGCTTTGTCTCTCTTCCTCCTCCATGTAGATGAAGTCTGGGCAGAGATCAGACAGTCTCCTGAAGTGAGTGTTCCTCACTGCTGAGTATTTAGAGCACCATAGCAGAGAGTAGGCCTCATTCTCCATGGCCTCCTGGTCGCACTGCTGACACAGTCTGCTCTCCCTGGGCATGTACCTCTGTCGGTGCCTCCTGTACCAGCTTAGGATCTGTCGGTCTCTGGGTTTGGGGAGTTTCTCCAGATATGGGGCCAGTTTGTACTCCCTCTGTAGGTTCTGGTAGATGGTCATCTTCTGTGATGTTCGTATGTCGTTCCTCCAGACGCTGATATACCTATCTTTGCTCTTGTGTGTCATCCTCTGTATTTCCCCCTTTGCCAGGCTGTATTGGTTGGTGGCTTGGGCAGGCTGGGTTTGGGTGATTTGTTCTGGGGTGTTTCGTTTTTCTGGGGCTTCTTGGTGCAGCAAGGCTTTGTGATTGTAGGAGCTGGGAATGCTGCTATGTAGGTGGGCTCTTAATAATAGCGCTCTCTTATGGACAGCAAGGTGAAGTTGTAATCTGCCCAGCTCTGCTCGACAGGCGCTGTTTGAGGTGCTCCTATGGACCTGGTTAAGGTGTTTGCAGAATTCTAGGTGGAAAAGTTCTGTTGGCCCAGAGTCCAACTTTGACAAGTCTGGGCATTTGTCTGGGCTCCATACAGGAGGATTGGGGCGATGATGGTATCAAGGATTTTAAGCCAGATGGTCACTGGTGCCTTGAGATGATAGAAACGCCTTCTGATGGCATAGAAGGTTTTGCTCGCCTTGACTTTCAGTGTTTCTATGGCTTTATCAAAACTCTGTGATTGGATGATTTCTAGGCCCAGGTAGGTGTGCCTGTCGGTGTCTGAATGTGCACAGTTGTTTAGCAGGAACGGAGGCTGTCCGGCTGGTTTCTCTTCTGGAACTCTTCTCATCTATCTATCTATCTATCTGCAAAAAATAAGAAAGTAAAAAGCAGCACACAAAAAAGTATTCAGTGGGTGCAATTCCGTCAAGAGACCGGCGACCAAGGTTCACTTGAATATGTTGAGTAAAAGAAGGCAGCACTCCAAAGTTTTTTTTCCACTGAACCTTTGGAGTGCTGTCTATCTATCTATCTATCTATCTATCTATCTATCTATCTAATATATATGTATGTACGTATTTCATCCAATCTATCTGTTTATCTATGTAACATTTATCTGTCTCATATCTATTTTAAATATGCTATAAAATCTGGCCTAGGATTCCATAGAGATTGCACGCACTTCTCATTTTGTTACAATGTTGCTGTTTTCTGTGTTTCTATTATCTATCTATGGAATCTATGTATATATCGCTTATCTAATGTATATCTCTGTATCTGTCTATCTATCTATCTTATATCTATCTATCTACCTGCAGCGGCCAATTGGCAGTGCCTGGGGATCCCTTGCCCCTTAAGAGGTAGTTACGATTATATGTCCCTCTGTTAAAGCAAGTAGTCGTGACGCCAGTTGCAGTTAAGCAACAGGGACTTGGAGTCCCCTTTGTAGATGGTAGTGTTGGTACCCAGGGGTAGGAATGCCAGAGTGGTGTAGAGTGGCCTACAGATGTTATAGACCCGTGTCACAGTGCTCCTACCTGGATCCCAGATGTGGTATAGTCCGAAGCAAGTGCAAAAAGGGGTTGTTGAACTTGGGTGATGAATATGCAGAATAAATGGAGTTCAGACTTTGAAGTAACGTTAAACACAGCTTTAATTGGCATAAACGCTAATCCGAACAGTTTCCAAACTTTATCTTGGTCATCAGCAGGTATTGGCCTATTCTGGCAGGCAAACACTTTTGCAACAATCTCAGCTCTGCTATGCGGTAGCTCTATGAGCTCTGCTATGCTGGTTGGGTAAACAGGAAACTTTTCCTCTTCTGCTGGAACTTAGCTGTCTGTAGTCTGTCTTTTACTTCTTCCTGGCATCAAGCTCTCTTAGCTTGGGAGGCAATGCAAGCCCAGAAGGGGACAAGCAACCATAAAGGACTTTTGCAGACAGGGCCTCTGGGGCCTAGCAGAGCAGACAGGGCTCTGCTGGCCGACACACAACCTCTCCCTGAGGAGGGTAGGCTAGACTGACTCGAATAACTAAACTCCTCCCTCTCTAAAGAGGGCTGGAATGGAACTAGAAGGGAAACTATCTCTGCAAAGATTTCCGCCATCTGCCGGTGAACCAGGCACATTACATGTTAACAGTGGTTTGCAAGGGAATAAACATATACACTTTGCAGGAAATGACAATCAATATAAGAGATGACACAGGATTACACATTACCGATAGTGGGGGGCCAGAAGAGGTAATGCCACTCTGGGTCATTACATATCTGTCTATCTATCTATCTATCTATCTATCTATCTATCTATATATCTATCTATCTATCTATCTATCAATCTATCTCATATCTATATATCTATCTATTATTCTATCTATCTATTCTTCTATCTATCTATCTATCTATCTATCTATCTATCATCTCTCTCATATCTATCTATCTATCTATCTATCTATCTATCTATCTATAATTAATACATTCCACTTTTCATTAGTATAAAATTGTCTGTTCCACATCCTGTCATTGCATACAATGTAACATTTAGAATTTAATGATTATCTATCTATCTATCTCTCTATCTAATTTATCAAATATATATATATTTCTCATATCTATTTCATATATCTATGTATCTGTCTGTTTGTCTTTTTTTCTATGCAAGTGTTTTTAGACTAAATCATTAACTGTAATTAATTAAACAATTTGCATGTTATCCAGATGAATTACATAACAGATTTGATTTAATATTGGTATTTGGAGAGTCTTCTACTTATTGATTTCCTTAGAGTCTTCCAGTCACGATATGCAGCCTGTTATAAGATGCAGTTTATACTTTGCTTGTAGATTATTTGCATTTATTTGGGATGGTAATATATGGATTTTTCAGAAGTCAAGATATTAAACTTGAATTGTGAGGTGCTGGGAGAGAATTTGAGCCAGCAGTTATTCATGCCGCAGAACTAAGTTCTTCTCTGCTGTTGACATTACAGATCCAGCCTTCCTACTGACAGAAACTTTCCATTTTGTGCCTTAAAATATCTTTTTGTCTGTTGGTTAAGAAGCTAAGAACATCCTTGTCACTTATGTGTAATGGAAGACAATGGGACACCTTACTGCAGAGTGAAGAAGTCTCTATAATTAGAACTGTCATCTAAGCATATTCACGTTTTCTGTGGCAGCACATGTAGTGAAAGTGCAACTGAAAGGGAGGAAAATTCAACTGTTATTTCTGTTGATTTTTGTTGTTTTTGTTGCTTTTTTTACCCATTTACTTCAGTTTGGGAATAAATGAGGCATAAAAATATGTATGTAAAATCCATGATTACAGCTCCATTTTCTCTGCTTTCCATATAAATATAAACAGTGCTTAAACATTTCCCTAGAACTGCTTTTCTCCAGGAAACGAAAAAGTGCTCGGTTTTACTGTACTTTTGATTAACTGAAAATGGTTGCACATTTGGTCAAGTTTTATGCAACATAAATATTCCTCGGGATTGTGAGTAGCATTGATTGATATAAATAAGTATCACACAGTTGGATTTTTTTGGCAAGAGTTACAAGGTTCTCACAACCTTTTATTCCTTAGGGAAATCTTGAGGTTGTACTGAAGTAAGGATGTAAATGGATGTTGCTGTTGATGTAGCCCAAAACCTACTATAAAGAAGAGAGGAAGCAATGAAAAAAGGCAGAGGTAAAAGAAATGGAGGAAAGGAGATGGACTGAATTGGGTAGGGTGGATGAAAGAATGGAGAGGAGAGGAGGAAGTAAGGGAAGGAAGAAAGAGAGTAGAAGGAAGCATAGGAAGTGAAGAATGGAAGGAAGGAAGGAAGGAAGGAAGAGGAAAAGTCAGAGAGGAAAGGAGGAAGGAAGGAAGGAAGGAAGGAAGGAAGGAAGGAAAAGGGAGAGAGAAGGCAGATGGAAAGAACATAGAAAGGGATGTAGGAAGGAAGGAAGGAAGGAAGAAGGGACTGAATGCATAAAGGTGGACAGAAGGAATGGACAGAGTGAGGGAAGAGGAAGTAAAGGCAAGGCAATGAAGGAAGGCAGATTAATGAGAGTGGAAGGAAGAAAGGTGGAGAGAGGGATTAAATGAGAAAGGGAGGAAGGAATGAACAAAAGTAGGGAACAGAAAGGGAAGGAAGGACAGAAGGATGGAAGGAAGGAAAAGAGAGGTGGAGAGAGAGAGAAAGAAGCAAGGGAATGATTAAAAGATGGAAGGAAGGGGTGAGGAAGAGAGGAAAGAAAGAAGGAAGGAGAGATAAATTGATTTAGAGTTTATAGAAGAAACAGACAAAAAGACAGAGGAGGAAAGGAAGGTAGTAATAAAAAAGGCAGAAGTAGGCGATAGGGAGAAGGTAAAGAATGGAAAGAGAAAGGTGGTTGGAAGGAATTGAGAACGAGAGGGAGGAAGGGGGAAGGAAGGAAGAGAGAAAAGGCAGGAGGGAAGAACACTGGAAGGTAGCTAGGAGATAATGAATTAAAGTAGGAAGGAAAGATCAGACTGAGGGAGAGAAAGGAGGAAAGAGCACAGATGTCCCTATAGCTGTGTTTAGAGAAATTCATTCACGCTTCGTTTGGTGGTAAAAGCAGAATTGCGTTATGAATTTCGTTACCACGGACCATAACGCAATTCTATGACAGAATGCATAATGGAATGCCTTTTAGAGACATTCCGTTATTCATTCCATCATAATAGAAGTCTATGGGCTGCAAAATGGATCCGTCCCATTTCCGTTCCAATAATTAACAGTTAAAACTTAATGAAGAGGGAGGATATGGAGCAAGAAAGTGTAGCTTCAACCATTAAAATAGAGATGAGAAGTTCTTAAAAATTCGATTCGGCTGCTCCACCGAATTAAAAAAAAAAATTGCTTCCCGTCACAAAGCGCATTTCTTTGAATGGAGGCACGGAACCACACGGACGCTCTTGCTTGAAGATCCAGCTTGCTTGCTTGGCAGGCGTGGTGGCATCATACATCACCGTGCATGAGATTTCGAGCGGGGGTGGCGGCCTCTTTTTGAGGTAAAGTGGATTAAGTATGGGTTTTTAGATTTTTACCAACATTTCAGGGAAAATTAATTAGTTACCAAGAAACACGGGGAAATTCGGCTTCACAGTGAATCAAATGTTCCCTGAAATTCGGATCGAAGTCCATTTCGGACACTTTCATTCGCTCAACGCTAATTATAAACAATCGTTAAGAAATTCAACAGTTAAATGAAGGGTGAAGGATGACATTATTTGCTATAGACGTATTATTTTATACTTCAAGGTAATTTTACATAATCCTTTAAATACCATTCTGTATTTTTTTTTTTTTTTTTTTTTTGTTCGGATGTCAACATTTCTTTTCTCTTTCTGCAATTTACATGACAGTTTAAAACATAAAAATGTATACATATACACGAGCGCTTCAGATTTCTTCTCTCCGAATCTGTCAAGGCTAATTTTAACAGGCTGAGTACAGCAACAAATTCTCTACAGATTTTACAAAGGTCAGAAAAGATCATCTCAAATCAATAGCGCTTCCATTGCGGTGTCATTCTCACTCACTATTTATTAAATGTAGAAAAACATGAGACTTCCAAACAAATATGAGGCTCCGTCACTTCTGCCGGTGTAGGACGTTAACCAGAGCTCACTGACATTGTGCTGACATTAAGCCATTATTTATCTGCTGGAGGTGAACAGGCAGTACATGGGACTATGGGAAACACGCACGTGATCCTGGGTGATCGGGGAGGAGTTATAAGGAGGTCTGGACCAGAGGGTTAGGATCAAAAAAAGGTTGGTGGAGACATAGATCCAAATAGCAGGATATTTGGAGAAAAAATTTATTGATAATACCAAAGGCCCCTCCATGAAAACTAGATGGAAATGGCCATAACTGCTAATGGTGCCCCACACCAGTGGCGTACCACCTAATTCGATTTAATATAATTGCGCTCGCCCTAGCAGAGCTATCCTAGCTTCCAGCAGAGAAACTTTTCTAAAATATGCCATGGGACCTCATCCGTGCCAGCAAGCACTGTCTGTGACCTAATTGCAGCATCACAAGTGGCAGTGACTTCAGTGACGGGCAGCAGTATCGGGGGAGGGGGTGGGGGATGGTAGGGAAAACACTATATAATAAGCAGCAGGCAACTGTAGCAGGTGCACCAGTTAATGGGGGGGGGGGTATGGGGCACAGTACATGGGGCTATGATACACAATATAATATTAAGCAGGCACAGTACATGGGGTTATAGCACAGTACACTATATAATAAAAGCAGCATCAGGCACAGATCTTGGGGGAGTATGGTATACTATATAATAAGCAGCAGGTGCACCAGTTCATGGGGGGGGGTTATGGCGCAGTACATGGGGCTATGATGCACAATATAATATTAAGCAGGCACATTACATGGTGTTATAGCACAGTACACTATATAATAAAAGCAGCATCAGGCACAGATCTTGGGGGAGTATAGTTTACTATATAATAAGCAGCAGGCTCAGTTCATGGGGGCAGGGTATACTATATAAAATGCAGCAGAAGGCACAGTACATGGAGGTATGGTACTCTATATAATACGCAGCAGCAGACACAGTTCATGGGAGGGTATGGCACACTAAATAATACACAGCAGGCACAGTTCATCAAAGGTATGGCACACTGTATAATATGCAGCAGGAACAGTTCTCTGGGGGGGTAGGTACACTATATAATAAGTAGCATGGGGCCCAATTCAGATTCTTGCTATGGTACTGATTTCTATGTACATCTTTGCCCCACACCATGACACCTGCTATTGGTCCTGTGTATCTCCACACTATGCATGACAGCAGTAGGTGCTCTCCAGCCTTCTTGAGAACTCTCTTTAAAAATCCTTGTCTGATATTTTTTTATTGTCTGTATCCATGTACTCAGTAATGATGGTCAGAGAAGCAGCAGAGGAGCAGTGGGAGATTTCTCAGGTGAGTAATTCCATCCCCTTTCTTAGCTGAGACTTTGAAATGTTCCAGACAGCCTCGTTAACAAGGTCGTTACAACATAAGAATTAATCAGCGGGGGTCCAACGGTTGGGAACCCAAATGATCATGAGAACGAGGTCACGGAGTCCCTGAATGGAACAAGAGTCATACATTGCTAGAGATAGGTTGTACTCGGCTACCTCCGACAGCCCCATAGAGAATGAGTGGAGTGGCAGTGTGCACGCGCAGTACTACTCTGTAATTTCATGATATATGTTTTTATTATTTATAATTTCATTATTATTATTTGTATTATTTATTATAGATTTCTTATGGTCCTCTTTTATTGTTTCTTACATATTCTGCATTTTTTATTCTTATATTTCTTTTTTTATTTTAAATTTTTTACTATATTATTTTTTCAAATTTTGTATATCTTTTCAAATGTATTCCAAAATGAATTAAGTTATTTATTTATTTTTACTTAATTTAGGGAGAAACTTTAATTTTCAAAAAAAAAAAAAGTGGAAAACAAGGTTAACTTAACAATGAAGAGAAAACCTTCCCAGCAATCATTTAGACCCTTTCTGCTCGGCCTGGGGAGAACTTTGATTGCTTGGGCAGAACATGTTGTAGCTACTGTCATTGTATCACTTCATTTTGGAAAAAAATCTTACAAAATAATGGGATTTACCTGTTATCCTACACCGCTGTGGACAAGAAACCATAAATATATTAACAAACCTACCTGAGCAGACAAGAGGTCCGAGCTGCCCAACAATGGAGCATTACAGTCAGCTACGAGATGGCGATAATTGGTCTCCAGCAAGTGAAGCAGAGAAGTAGAAATTGCTCCATACTGATACAGAAGTCAAAACCAGCCAGAAGAAAACTGATTTATTTGCTTAGCAGTGGAATATTTTAATGATAGATCCTCAGTGGTCAACACTTTTGTAATATTTTGTGTAAATGTCAGAACAGCATTTGAGCCGGTTTAAATGAATAAGAAATGGTTATGGTCGATGCCTCCAGACCGAGAGGACAGCAGATGAGATCTGAGTGCTTCAAATGAATTGATTCTGCTGCAGATACCTCTATGCAACAAGAAATAAAATTTATCAGACCTTGAAAATTTCTGATTCAAATGGAAAACATTGTTAAAAATGTGATGAAGGATAGAGTGCCCGGGCACGAGCTCATAGAAAAAGTAAACACCTCCACTAGAGATGAGCAAATCGATTCTAAACAAATCGGATTTGTGATGAATTTCACAAAAAATCATCTGCAAAACCAATCTTATTCAATTTGGACAAATTGCATTAATAAAAGCCACCCAGCACTATTTTACTGTAAAAATTAAAAGGGAAAACAGGAGGGACGAAGAAAGTAAAGGATCAATCAGGGGGCAGCATGCAGACAGGACCTTTTGATCAGAAGGAAGAAACTCCATTCTGTTCCCAGCTGATAGGATGTTCGTTGCAGTGTCTGCCAAAAACAATTGCAGACACAAGCCAGATACTAGAGGGGCACTATAGGGATAGAACATGGAGATATAATTGGGTAGCATTTTATCAAGTAATGCTTAGCATGGTGGTTAAGGAATTGGTTAAATTATTTTATAGAGCTTGCTGGTTAGTTCTGCATAAGAAAATCCTGCACAGAACTCTCTTTTCTTCTTCTTTTCCAAATAAACAGCCAGCCACTTTTTTTTTTTTTGTTTCTACAGTTCATAGGCTTATTGCCAGCACCCCAATAGCATACATTCTGCTACAAACACTGAGGAATTGACCATTTTTTTTTTCTAAAATCCACTGTCTATTTGTAATTGGGCATTTTAGTGGATTATACCCATTATGCATTGTATATCACTGCAACATACCCTACAGTGTTAAGGCAAAAGCATTTTACTGCCATAATGCCATTATAATACCTGTGTTGTTGAAGCATTGTATATTACTTCAAGATACCAATCAGTGTTACAGCAAACACATTTTTGCTGCAGTGCATTATTACCATTGTAAATTTCCAATACCAGTGTGCAGTGTGTTTGCTAATGGGTGTCTTAGAGAAAAAAAAAACTTCAATTTGTCATTTACCATTTAATAATCTGTGTACCAAACTCTTGACTTTTGATTTATAGGCCTCATAATAAAATTGAAGATTACTAAATGAAAGACCAATACCAAGTGTAAGAATGTAAGTAGTAGTCCAAACAGCAGTAGCAGAACCTGACATCCGGCCAGTAGTAGTACTAGTAGTAGGCCACAGTTCTTCCTGGCTTCTCATAAGCACCATATTATTATTGAGGACAAAGAAGAGGAGATTGTGGACTGGAGGACTCATTCCTTCTGCCAGTCACAGCAGGATGATGTGAAGGTCACCTCTGAGTCTGATACTATGCCTTGGAGCCAGGGGTCACAGCAATCCTCCTCCTCCTTCTCTTTGCTATCCAAGAGAAGCATTTCAGCTGCTTCCTCTCTGTCTTTACTGCCCCCTCCTAATGGGGTGCCGTCTTTTTTCCTAAGAAGAGGCAACAAAGCCTCACCATGTGCTATGGAAGATACTCAAGAGAGTCTCTTGACTTGTGTGAGAGCAGTCAGCGTTTGGACTGACATGAGGAGGAGGATCAGTTGTGGGCAAGGGACCCCATGCCTAGTAGTGGAGGTGGTAGTAGTGACACATCTCTAGTCATGGTGGTGGTTAAGGGCAGTGGTAGCGACAGTTGCAGTCAGGGAAACAGGAGGGGGTCAAGGAGCTCACAATCACATATCACAGTCTGATAAAAGTAGTGGGGAGGGTGAGAACTATAACAATAATACCTGGGACCTGAGAGCAGGATCAGGGATTTGAGGAGGTCACATCATAGGAGGAAAGTGGTGGCCACAGTGGAGGCCTAAAGAGCAGATGCAACGCATTGGCAGAAACTTCCGAACTGCCTAAGCCAGATGTGCTTCTATTATGGTCAGCTCTGGAACTGGTGATGCTGCTGATACTGTGGGCCCAGGTGCAAAATGTGCTAGATATAAGCCAAGCTCAGCCACCGCTGGTTCTGTGCGAGTATCTCCCATCTAGTGTTTTTCCTTCACAGTGCCGCAAGACAAAAGCATCACAAATCTTACTGCAGAATTAAAATAAGCTGTGGTCGTTCAAACACAAACGTAGGCACTACGTCTCTATTGCATCACATGAAGTGGCATTACTCCATGAAGTAGGAAAATAGAACTGGCCTCCATCTAGAGGAACAAAGTGTCCTACTTCTCACTTTCTTCTTTGCGGCAGCCAGGCCACACCCACGTTTACTCCAGTGTCCTTGTCATCGTCATTATCATCATCAGTTACTACTAGGGATGAGTGAACCCGTGGAAGTTCAGGTTCGCAGTGTTCGGCTGAACTTCAGGTCAAAGTTTGGGACCCGTACTAAGTTTGGGACCCGTACTTGACCCGAACTTGAACCTGAACCCAAACAATATTTAATTCAATGGGGACCAGAACTTCATTTAATTATTTTCCGCTATAACATGGTTATAGCGGAAAATAATAGCATTCTTAAGACAGAATGCAAAAGAATATGGGCATTTAGGGATACAAAAAAAACAAAAAAAAGAAGTCACCCGATCTACTTGATCACGCTGCTGCAGTGTCTTTTATATTCTTTCAGCAAGACCTGCCAAAGGACGTCACTTGGTAAGCGCGGTGACATTGTCGCAGGTCCTTTTGTAGGTCCTGCTGAATAAAGATAGAAGGACCTGCGATTACATCACTGTGCTCACCACATGGGGAGTGCGGTGACATCATCGCAGGTCCTTTGGCAGGTCCAGCTGAATGAAGATAGAAGGACCTGCGATGATGTCACCACACTCACTATGTGGTGAGCACGGTGACATCTTCGCAGGTCATTTTGCAGGTCCTGCTGAAAGAAGACACTGCGTCAGCGCGATCAAGTGGATGAGTTGAGTTGTTGTTTTTATTTTTACCCCTAAATGGCCATATTCTTTTGCATTCTGTCTTAAGAATGCTATTATGTTTTTCGATATAACCATGTTAATAATAAAAAAATAATAAAATCACCCGAACACAGAACCTGGACTTAAGTGGAAAAGTCTGGGTTCGGGTCCGGGTACTTTGCAGTACGGTTTCACTCATCCCTAGTTACTACTTCTCCTGCTCAAACTATTCCTACTCCTCTCCATTGTCAGCCATCGGTAATGGAATGTGTGGCCAGTAAACAACCCTACATGTCTATCAATCGACTGGCCAAGTTGCTGGCAGTGTAGTCACTACGTACCACTTCTCCCTCCTATCATATGTTTAAAGTCAAGCGTTGTCATGTGGGGTTAGAGCTGATCGGCCTTGGCGAGAGTAGCCACACAACTGATCAGTTGTTAAAGTACATCAAGCAGCAAATATCCTGTTGGCTGTCTCACCGCCAACTCCAACTGCCCCTGTTAAGGCAGAATTTTTGAAATGCTTGATCCTACCAAACCAAAGTTTTTTCTCATCACTGTGGATTTAAACACCATCTCCCCTGATAAGGGACAATTTTTAGAAGGTTTCTAATAATAAAAAGCATAAGACATGTGATAGTGCAGTGCTTTTTAAAACACTGTTTGATAACACTTTCAACCATGCATTTACACATAACTGTTTAATTTGTTATTGCTGTCATTGGGTTTAAGAGCTTAAAGAGGGGGGATGGGGTAATGGGGTAAAATGTAAAAATGATAATGAAAAGATAACAACAAAAATTGCTGTTTACAGATGCTCTCCATTCAATCTGACTGAGCTTGAGCCACTTTGTGCTGGTCTATCACACAAAATCCTAATACAATACATTTCAGTTTAAAAATGGGATGTAAAATGGAAAAAATGTGGAAAAGTTCAAGGGTACAACTACTTTTTCAAGGCACGATAGATAGTTAGATAGATAGATAGATAGATAGATAGATCCATCGATAGATTCTTGGTGCCCCCTTTGGTGACACCATTTATATTTACAAAATTCTAAAAATGAGCCAGATTGATCTTGAAGTATTCCACACCTCGGTCTTCAGTCAAGCTGGCAGATTTTACACCATATGTAAAATATATTGTTGGAAGCCATACATTATTTATTATAATCTTAGGAAGATTAAAAGATTCTGGAAAAACTCCAAAAAATGTCACTTTTAAATAATGTAGCAAACACCTAAATCAATGTGTCGACTCTACATTTTAATGTCTGTAACCTTATAAATAAAACCAACCAGTGAAAATGTCATTTTCAGAGGTAAAGTCTCACCCTGTAGAAGGGCGAAAGCTTATTAGCTAATTTTATCAGCAGAAGAGGATTTTGAAGTTTCCTGGAATGAGGCCAATGGCCATGCTGCTATTTTATCTTCATTTCTTGATGTTTAAATTCCAGCAGAAGGTTCGGAACGTGCAGAGTGACGTCTTAAGTTTTCTATCCCTGTGATCAGCCCAAACTGCTCCATGTAAAAAAAAATGTAAAAAATTGGTGCGAAGATAAATCAAGCCAATATAAACCATAGCAAAAAGCAAACTTGACCCTCTTTTTGGAGGTGGTTCAGTCCTTTTTGCCTCCCAGGACAAGATGACCCTATGCATGGTCAGTGGCACAGAAGATCTTACGGAAGGAGTTTGCTCTGAGAGGCTGGCCAGTGTTCTTATACTAAGGGGAGATGAAGAACAGTACAGATAGCAACCGAAGGAGGTGCTGCTATCAGGGCGATTGTTACAGATACAGATATCCAACAAGTGATCAGGTTTGGAATATAAAGTAATGTTTGGTGCTGCATAGACCTAGGTGAAGAGTCAAAAGGATCCCCTATTTTTCACCCTTTAACCTCCAAACAGACATGAGGACATAGCTAAAGCAGGATCCCCAGTTGTTCTCAGCTGGATATAGCTGCTGGTATGCAGTGGGTGCATCAACCAAAAAGATTTAACTTGGGGCTACTCCTAAGGGCGTTATCGAAGAAGTCATCTGGTTTTCCCTCTTTAACCCCTGTATAGGGTTCTGGACTTCACTGCAAGGAAACCACCAGGCAGCTGATTGACAACTGACCCAAAAGGGTCAATGACACCAGTGCAGAGCATAGAGGGATCAGGCAAAATCATAGTCAGGGACAGGCTGAGGTCAGGAAAAGGGTCAATACTGAGGACAGGCAAAGGTAAGGTCAGGCTTTGAAGGGTCAATATACAGGAAATGGACAGAAGTAAGTACATGGGAAGACAAAAAAATGAAATCACACATTTGCAGGATATTACTGGAATAGGAACCTATTGCTCAGGCACCTTCCCACAGGGAATGTTCTTTAAGTAGCCCAAGGTTGCCAGTCATTGGCTGTTGAAGACCAGGGTGCATGCACATTGGCACTTTAAGAGATGATAGGAGTGTGCATACCCTGCTTCCACTATGGTACGGCCTTGGTCATAGGTAGAACTCTATACGCACAATAACATTAGTAGTGAGTTTTTATGACTGTCCAATAATCCAGACAAATCCATTGGTACTGTATTAGAGGCATAATATGGAGGCTGGATGGAATTTCAGATTTTTCTTAGACTCAACTATACAAAGAATTTTCTTTCCAAGTTCCAGGAGTTATACTGCTCGACTGTAATGTAGAAAAGTATTTAATTAAGTAAAATCCTTCCTTATTACAGTCACCTTCTAATTAAAAGGGCAGACAAATGGCTTCATTGATCGTCATCCCACATTATTAACATTTAACATTTCCTCTTCATTAAACATCACACCTCATGACCATTCACTTAAACTACAGGACACATAAATTAGGGAGCTGGACATCCGGAGATTCTGGATGAAGATGTCTATGTCTATCAGTCAAAAATGAGAAGAAGCTCAAACATACTATAATCTCTTATTCAGTTGAGGGCTACATGTCAACATTGTACCTAATGTGGTAGTGTTGCAATCCACAAGTTACCGAGACCATGATATGACAGCAGGAATCCAAACCTTGCCATGTGAACTTAGCCTAAAGACCACAAGGAGAACCATTCTTCATGACCAAGGCAATGTTTGGGAGCAGAAATGTAACATAAAGTTCCTAGTCCTAGACACTATGTGAAATGGAGCCTCCAACTTCTAAGCATCATTTATAAACCTGTTGTCTTCTTAGGCTACTTTCACACTAGCGTTAATATTTGCCGATATTGAGATCCGTCATAGGGTCTCAATACTGGAAAAAAACGCTCCAGTTTTGTCCCCATTCATTGTCAATGGGGTCAAAATGTAACTGAACAGAACGGAGCGCTCCAAAATGCATTCCGTTCCGTTCTCATACCAGAGAGCAAACCGCAGCATGCTGCTGCTTTCCATCCTGGGATGCGGAGCAAGACATTTTCTCTGACACAATCTGCCACAATAGAAAACGGATCCTTCTTAGGTATGTTAAAGATAATACAACCGGATCAGTTCATGACGGTTGCAGACGGTTGTATTATCAGTAATGGAAGCGTTTTTGCTGAACCCTGCCAGATCCATCAAAAAGGCTAGTGTGAAAGTAGCCTTAGTTGGTGTCTTCGTTTTAGGTGTGACTGCTTCCTTTGGACCCACTTTAGCTTTTCTCCTGATTGGAGGTGACCATTATGTTACCATCAGTTAATTGCCCCTTGCATCCCCTGGTGTCAGGACGCTTGTCAGTAGAACCTTCTGCAAACTCAAGTCATATTACAGGAGCTTGAGGACTGGGAATATCCACTGATACCTCTTCAACACAGGTGAGGGCAGAACTGTGGAGTCGGAGTTGGAATCAGTTTTGGGTGGAGTCAGAACCTTTAGAGATTGTTAAGTGGGAAAATCCTAATTTTAGGAAGGTCTCAAATTAGGCATAGATTTAACTATCATATCTCCTGGCCAGATCTCGCTGTTTTGATGTGTGGAGGCCACCACTAAGAGGAAATTTTTTCTTTACTAGTCAAGGAAGAGATTTTTTTTTACCCTGAGACTTTACTATTATGTCATTGTGTTCTCTCTGACATTTAAGCCCGTACTAAGCACTTATCAACAAGATCTTCCCAGACCTTTGATCAATCAGAAGTAACCTCAAGGAGAAGCAAAAAGGGTCACCTCAAATGTCACCTGAACATAATGGACCAAGATGTTTCACTCTTTGGCCATTTTCCCTTCTTGCACGATACATTAAGACTGAAGAAGGAAAGGTTAGTACATTTATGAGACATCAAATTACACCTGAAAGTAAGAAACAACACAGAACGCCGTACACCAGGAATACAAGGGCAGAGGTCAAGTAATAACATAAATGTCTACACACAAAACACACCTGGAACTCCAGGGAGCAGAAGACTCGAGGTCTTCATGTAACCGAACGATCCACCAGGTGTCACAGCAACAGAGTGTACATATTACTTATTATTGGCATCACTTACTCCTGGGACAACACAGATATTTGCTAAGGGAACATCAACGGAGAAAGGATCCAAGTCATGTATATTGATGGTGACTTCTAAGAAAAAACGAAAAATAAAAAGGGGTTAAAAATCAACTTTAGGTATAGTAGACAAGTGAAAAATGTTTTATGCTCTTTCGCCTTAATGACATTGTCCAGTTTAGTTCATAAAGGAATTCTCCAAGGGGTAAGAGTTTTAGGGAAACACCTCAGGGTGGGATAAAAAGTAGCTAAAATAAGTCATGCTCACCCTCAACCATCCCTCTCTTGCTTGTATAATACACTGCAATACTTCTGCATTGCAGAGTATTACGCCTGTCAGTGTAAAACAGGCAGGCATCTTATCAGGTTCTGTCTCTATGATACAAATATAGAACATCTAGGGGCCAATGACTCTCCTGTAATTGCATAGCAGGAGCACTGATTGATTGGCAAAAGGAATTTCCTCCCAGTTAGATGCTGTGGTCCAATGCCAGTCGTTAGAGTGGCGGCTAATAACCGTAAACCACATGCACAATAGATAACTATCTAAACCCAGGATCAGACAACCACCTAATGTGTATGGGGGCCTCCTGACTACCCTAATGCCAGAAAAGAGAAGGACCTGTGTATTGTAAGGGTATTTTTTAAGTACTGATTTATTTTTACCATTCTGTGTAATGATGTGCATTGTGCTGCTAAGAACACATTCCTCAGTGATCTCGGAGACATGTGTGATGCACACTAGAGCAGGGGCTGATGGAAATAACTTTGGTCTGCACTAACAATTAATTGGGATTCCAACAGGCACTTAATCCTAGGTAGGATGTAATTATTGATTTTCCCTATCTCTTGTACACCCTGGGGTGTTGGTCATGTGTTATAACGTGGTACACAGCCATGATCGACCGGATCCCTACCCCATATTTAGGCTAGTGATGAATTTACTTTTTATTATTCTGTATGCGATTTGTTTGTGTTATCACATATTTAATCACACTTAGTAAATAAATATTTTTATTTACTTAGCCTGCATAAGTTTATTCATTCTCAAATCTTTTGAATTCACATTACATTACACACATGCACACTTGGCTCGGCCTAGCATGCATGTGTCCTGAACGGAAAGAAAGTTGTTGCCAGACACCTCTTTCCTAAGAGAACGAAACTGGTGACATTAATCTCATGTGCATGGCCGAGATCAGTGTGACTGGAGATCCCCTTTAAGTACTTCCTTTTCTTACAGTATTCAATGTCAAGCCTTTTGGGTAACGTAATAGGAAATGTAAACAGCGGTGCGCACATGTCAGAAGCCCATGTGTGATCTGGCCGTCGGAGCGCAGAGATAAGGCAGTGATTTATCAGAGCCATGCAGATGAGGCCTGATGGGATTTGGAGCTGTCATAGCGCAGAGCCGTCCTGTGTGCTGCAATGCTATTACCTCTGTCTGTGCCTAATTCCTCCTGTGGATTTCATGTGCATCGCTGCCTCTGTTTATTCCTCCTATAAACCTTTGTCATGATTTTCATGCTCTCTGACAAGTCCTGTTTTTAGCAGACCCGGGATATTTTAATACAAGCGATACAGCGCAGATTGATGGCTGGCCCGATGTCTTGTGACATCCCTGTATGGGAGGAAAATCATCTTTTGAATACTAACCTGACTATATCCTCACAGGTCATATTCCGCCTTCACTAGGGATGAAGCTAATGGCTTTATTGATGCAGAATCAGATGCATTATTTTTGTGCTGCTTTGAACAGAACTATATAAGACATCACCATCCAATACTGTGAGGACGGGAGGTAATGGAGTTGGCGCTGAACACCTTCGGACACTTGCACTGTTTGAAAAGGGTTGCGCCGAATTCGACAACCCCTGTCCATGGGCTTGTGGTCAGTCTAGGGACCCAATGTTTCTACAACCTGTGGCTCTAAAGCTGTTGCAAACCTACTGTGCCCATCATGCCCTGAGTGCCTGTGAGTATCAGGGCATGATGGGAGTTGTAGTTTCGCAACAGCTGGAGAGCCATTGGTTGGTCACTGCCGTACTAAAAGCTCAGTATCACATGGCACACTTAAAAACGCTGCTTGCTGTGATTTTGCATGCTTCATTGGAACGCAGCAAAACAGAATGGAATGCATTCTACTGCACTCCATTCCGTTCAGTTCAGTTTTCTCCCCATTGACACTGAATGGGGACAAAGCTGAAGCATTTTCCAATGACGGATCTCAATACTGGAAAGGAAAGTGCGGATGTAAAAGTAGCCTTCTCTGGCCCTAGGAGCTAGGATTTTTGCAACCTGTAGTAGTCACGGGTAGTTACAAGTACTATACTTGATATATCACTATGATAGTCATGGCTTCTTTTTTTACAATGCCAAGCACCACGCCTATACATAAAATTCAATAAAAAAATTCTAGCTGCCTGGACCCACCACTAGGGGGAGCTAAGAAGCTTGCTGCATACTGTTTTGTTGCTGAGTTTTAAACAGAGTAAGCTCCCTCTAGTGGTGGCTTTAGGTATCAGGAATTGTACAGTCAGTCTTGATTAAAGATCTAGCAAAAAATCTCACACAGCCCATGACAACGTCAAAATGTCGGCAGACATAGTGACATCATATGTCACCATGCACGGGATTAAGTGTAAGATTTTTAATCAAGATGGCGGTGGCCAGCCCGTCAAGAGCAAATGGATGAGGTAAGGCTACTTTCACACTAGCCGGATCCAGCAAAAACGCTTCCGTTACTGATAATAAAACCATCTGCATTCGTTATGAACGGATCCTGTTGTATTATCTTACCGTCATGATCTGTCATGAACTCCATAGAAAGTCAATGGGGGACGGCTCCGTTTTCTATTGTGTCAGATTGTGTTAGAGAAAATGGATTTGTCCCATTGACTTGCATTGTGGGTCATGACGGATCCGTCTTGCTCCGCATCCCAGGACGGAAAGCAAACTGCAGCATGCTCTCCGGTATGAGAACGGAATGCATTTTGGAGCATTCTGTTCTGTTCGGTTATGTTTTGTCCCCATTGGCAATGAATGGGGACAAAAAGGAAGCGTTTTTTCCAGTATTGAAACCCTATGACGGTTCTCAATACCGGAAAATATTAATGCTAGTGTGAAAGTAACCTTAGTAAGATTTTTTTGTTTTGTTTTTTACAATCAAAAGTCGATTCGCTACCAGGAAGCACGAGGAAATCTGGCTTCTCGGAGAATGGAATTTTTTTTTAAATTCGATTCGCTCAATACTAGTCCCAGCGTATGTAGATCTAATAATATGTGTCATATTGTTAAAGCTAAAACATGATAGAAATTCAAAGTGCTTCCTGGCTATTACCTAGCGCCATTGACTATATACTTACTGCATGTAATAGCCCAGATGGAAATGGAGCATCTCGTGCCTTATGATCTGTTATGGAACAAACATTAAGATGTAATGTGCTCCTCTCAGGGGCCTCATCTCGGTCCTTCTGAACCAGGCCTTTCATCTTTGACATGTATAAATGTGCAATCTGCTCACTCCAGAGCCTCCTGGATGACAGAGACGTCTTAGGGGGTTAAAAGTACATTTCCCTTTTTAAGCCCAGTTCAGTAGGGAATGCTGGGAATTGATTTTCTTGAGCGGCTATGGGAATATTTACATGTTCAGTGCTGGTTTTATGAGCACATATAATCATATAAATCCATACAATGTCCTGTGCAGACTTCTGGGTAATGCACGTTCATAAGCCATGGAATTAGAGCCTCCGTGTAATTCTGTATCTAGGTTTAATTAGTAGAAAACATTGTGTCCAATAAATGGTTCTTGAAGTGCCACTTAAAGGGCCAGCTTTCGGGACTGCTGAAAAGAGTGTAAAGGCAGCCCCTGGGGGTGGGGGTTCGAGGTAAAAGACCCGAAGGTCACATGTGACTACTTTCCCTTTCATTAACTGGCATGGTTGGGGGTGGTTCAGTGGGTATCGGTCAAGTGTTGATAAAGAACTTTAAAGACTGTGGAGTAGACACATTTGAAATGGGGAAAAAAATTTTTTCACATGTTAGTGATTAACCAGAGTAAAGGTTGCACCATGTTTCAGGCTGCAATCTTCATCACTTCGTTCATTTTCAGCCTCCTTGATATTTAGTTTGCAACCTGCTCCTGGTATTAGACTTTTGTCACGTGGACGTATCACTTCCAATAATGCAATGTTTGCCAGATTTTTGTGCTCAAGATGCTGCTGCCTTCTTCCTGCCAACTGCTTTGTGTGTGTTCTTCTCAGTTCCTTGGATGCTTTCCACCCTCTCCGCACTCTGATCTGTTGTGTACAAACTTCTCCCCTTCCCTGCTGCTAAAACTCAGAGAAGGGAGGGGAGGCAAACTAGTAAGACATTTTTAATAAAGGCTATTTGGAAAGTTTCTTCATTTTGCTTTTAAGAAGGCAATAATATGAAATTCAGTTCTCCCCACTTATGAGCATCTGATAATCTAAACTATTTGATCATTTGGCACCTACCAGATGCCACTGATGACAGATTAAAGGAACTGTAACTTGCATCACACAAAACATGTAGATGTTAGAGTCATACACCAGAGATGTGGAGATGCAGTCCTTTTGACAATGGCGAGATTGGGGTGCAGAGTTTAAGGAGTCCCCTCTTTATCTTTTAACCCCTGCAAGGAGGTATGGACTTTGCTACATGATGATCCTCAGGTCACGGTCCCAAGAATAGTCAGTTGCAGTCATAGAATAGTAGCATGGCAAGGAGAAAAACAAAGGGTCACCACCAGGAGGTAGGTCAGGATGCAAGTGGTCAGAGGTTGAGATGAGAGTGTGGTCAAGAATGCAGGTAATGGTCAGAACATGGAGAAAAATATCAGATACCATAGAAAAATCCAAAGGATGACGCAGATGCGATGTCGAGGATCATGGTCCGGAGCACCAGGTACTACAATAAGGAAAGGGTATGAAACCCAATCAGAAGGCAAAGAATTGCAGGCAGATGCCTTTTAATTAGGATTCAAGCCGAGAGCCAGCGAGATCCAACATCATGGTCAGGAGCACCAGGAACTACAGTGAGGAGGGGTATGAAGCTCAATAAGAGTACAAGGCATTGCAGTCTGATTTTTGCCCTTTAAATTGGCCACCAGCCGAGAGCCGGTGAGCTCCACGAAGACTGTATCTGAGATCACGACCAGAGGACATTGAGTTGACTGGAAACTGGATGCAGTTGTTGGCTAGAGCCATGGCCGCTCACCACAGCAGGCACGAAAACCCAAGCCCCTTCAAACGCGTCCCTGTCCATAAACTAGGAAGCTCATAGTGAGAAGATATACAAAAAAATGAAAAGTTAAATATTAATATGCCTTTATATTGTTCATAGAACCTGCAATCATCGTCAGTGGGCCATGCTGTTTGTTACACTGCAGTCTATGGGGTCTCCAGAGGAAGCCCTTTAAGGCTCATCAGCTTTTGAGCTGCGTTTTTAGGTCAAATATTTGCAAATGACACTGCTGTGTGAAACATGCGATGAACCAGACTGCGAAAAGACCAAATAAACTGTGATTATGGAAATGATATTCATAATCACAGATGCATTTTATTTTTCGTATTCAGACGCTCTTATGGAAATTACATAACACATAGTTTCCAGGATGATTGGCTGCAGTTTATAACATATAATCAACGGACCCCATAGAAAAGACGAGGAATCCACAGGAAGATAAAGAAGAAATGTTTGTGTATTTTGTGGATGTTGGAATCAATTATTGTTTATCTTACTAGAACTTTCCTTCAGCACATGGACAGGGTCGGACTAGAAGGTCCTCCGGGGGGATAGGGTTCGGTCTTAATTCAAGTCTTGCAGAAGACAACCCTATTTGTAGGTGATGTGTCTCTAGGGATGGTATGGCCACCTGGAACCAACCCTCGCCACCCACCACAGTCAATTGGGGGATGAAATTGTGCAGACATTGGTTACTACAGGTGAACTTGACATGGCCTCTGGCGTCCAGACGCAATATCTGGTAACGGATAACCAATTAGACCTCATTAAAAGATTAGAATGCAATTACAGGGACCATGAGTATGTTCTGTATAGTCCACAGCTGAGGGTTTGCTATAGTGTCTCATTATAGCCAATCCTCTGGAGAGACACAGCAACATCTCAGATCTCAGCCTTGGAGTCCATGCTGAAGGCTCTTAACTGCATATTTAACAGTATGTATTCCAATATACTTTGACAGAAAGGCCATATTGCAAATCCCGCACTGTCAGAATATAGATGAATTAAAGGAAACCTGTCAGTGTCTGATCTCCAGCAGCATGTTATAGAGCAGGAGGAGTTGAGCACATTGATATATAACTTATGGGAAAGGATTCAGTAGAACTTGTGTTTTACTTATTTAAATCACGCTTTTTATGTTTAGGAGTCCAGTGGGCGGTCCTAGTAGCTGCCAAGCACTGCCCACTGGACTCAGCATAGAAAGAGCAGGGATAAAAATGAACTAAACATAATTTATAATCAATGTATTCCCATTAAATGATATATCAAACTGCTCAGCTCCTCCTGCGCTATAACATGCTGCCCACAGATCGGACGCCATGAGCAACGTCTAAGATCTTAGGACTAGATTTACAGCAACTTTTGTTTGCAGTAAAATTAGGAGTTTTTCTGAGAACTCCCTTGAGTTCAGTAGCAAGAAATCCAATGTGGTTTGAATTTTGCAACTTTTTTGCTCGTAGGGAAATATTGAGATTCCAAGATGGTCTCAAATGAAAGGAAGTGTGAACCCTTAGTCTTAGCGCTAAGGAGAATTGCTTCAGCTAATGATACAGCTGTGTACCAAGAGGAGACCTCACTGTAAAAATCTCTCATGAAGCCGAGGCCCCTTGACACCGATTGACACCAACACCTCCCAGGCTGCCATCTTGGTTTTTGCTTGTTTGACTGCTCCTTCATATTAATTCTTTTAGAGAAAGTTTTGGTTGGTTTCCCATTCTTTTGCCAAACCTTTCCTCAGGTTTGGCCATCAATATCTGATTGTGGGAGTCTGATACCATGCACCCTTGCCAATCAGCTCTGGTGCCGAAACAACACAGCACCGCCTATTGTGCACCACTGCAGTAACCGGCTTTGTCCACCACTCAATAGATGGAGCTGTGGGCCCTTGCCATACTGCTAAATTCCTCCTCCCACACCACTATGCTCCATCCCATCACACCAATCAGTCGGCCTGCTAAGCTCTGCACCCATTGGCCTACAAAACAACACTCTCAGCTTAGCCGATCAGCCTGCTACTTCTCTATAGCTGGGAAGGGGCCCTATCTAGACCTTCTGTGCAGCTGAACCATTTGGTGGTAAAGCCCCAAGCATTTGGTGGTAAAGCATGCCACTGCCTGCATTGTTGGATACAACCACAGACAAGAATGGTCTTTTTGAAAATACCATCAGAGGGAGATTTTTGAATACTATGTATGCAATGCACTGAATGATAGATCTGTATGCAGCAAGCTCCTGAGCTCCCTCTAGTGGTGGCTGCAGGTAACAAGAATTTAACGTCTACTAAGGAGGTTGGAGCTCTGTATTAGCAAAATGGAGCTCCAACTGTTATAAAAATATATTATATAATAAACTAACAGAGGATTTTGGCCCTAAAAGCAATATAGTGATCACAGACATGCATAATAGGGAAGGTTCTTGGGAAATTTTTCCCTACCTTCATGCTGAGAAATAGCTTATCTGAGCTTGTTGTCCCGACATTTCGTCTACCTGATAAAATGTGATTGGCGGTAATTGGTGCGGCTGGGCAGAGACAGAGCTCTGCATGCTAATAAGCTCCTGCGCATTGATTAATATCAAGAGGCTTGTACGGACGGAATAGTAACTTTGTTTATTCTCTTCTTTGTCGTGAGGATGTGATTTTCTTCTTCAATAACTCACTAAAGTAATGATGCCGCTTGATGGGAAATGTATGAGGTTCTAAAAGATCATTTATCATCAGAGAGCACACCGGTGAAGGGAACAGCCCAGAATACATTACACCCCAGTGGACGTCATCACCGTTTTCTCTCCTTCCATGCAGCTCCTTATAACAAGCTATACTATATGCTCCTCATTGTGAGGGGATGCAAACCTCCATCTATTCATCATTATACTGCAGATATGATGCTGTAAACCTTCACATTACAGTACCTGGCGCGGTAATTGGTTCATATATTACATGGCTAGAAATAGCTATAAATGGAAAAATCTGCTTTATAGAGCCAATCATAAAACCAGCTCTCCAAGATGTGTTCTTTCTTACCTACCAGAAGACATTATGTTCACCGTCCAGAACCTCAGCCAGCAAACTCAGAAACTATTATCAGTCCTCCACTTTGGTTGGTGGGAAACTAAGGCTATCCCTAGGTTCTTCACCAGAGCCCACCGCAAGGCTGGGTAGACTTGGCTGCTAGGAACCCAGGTTATGTCAGTGGAGTATGGTAGCAGAAAACTGGTGAGAGCTTGCCAGAAGCTGACTTGCCCGAATTACCTAGGGTGCAAAGAGTAGTCGACATGAAGATCAAAAACAGGAGAGATAGATATACTAGGAGGGGTTAATCTAGAACCTAACCACAGTCAGATTACCCGGAGAATCAGATGAAGCCAAATCAGCAGACAAGGGTGTAATCCAGAAAACAAGCCACTGAGAGTACGAGGAATGAGTAGAACAAAGCACAGGATCCAAAACTAAATCGCAGGTAATGGTAATCACTAAGATACAATCTTAAATTCTCCACCTAGCTCGGAGATTTGATACTTACCCAGGAACCTGATTGGCTTAGCTTTCCGCCTCACTGCTAGGTCGACCAGCCGTGACATGGCTGGTCGGCATGGCAACTCTTCCAGCAGAGCTATACACAGTATCTTGGCTGGGTAAACTCCTGATATTACCTTTCCTCTTGGATTAACCAGTCCTGGGATGATCAGATTTTAAAAATAAAATTGTGATACTCCGTCCTGAGATGTCTATTCTATAGAAGTCTATGTGCGGCCACTCAGTGGCTGTCATGGGAATTGCAGCCTGTAGAGGGTTTTGCTAGCATGTATTGAATTTGTAGCATACAAAAGAGTTTTTAACCAAATATAGGAAAAGGGAAGGATGGACACATGTGTAGGAGATGAAAAACCCCAAAATAGCAGGTGAATATCACCAAGGGTTGTTAAAGGGCATCTGTCATCAGATTTGTGCCTATGACACTGGCTGACCTGTTACACGTGCTCTTGGCAGCTGAATACATCTGTGTTGGTCCCATGTTCATATGTGTCCGCATTGCTGAGAAAAATTTACTTTTAATATATGCAAATGAGCCTCTAGCCACCTAGAAATTCATCTCTCTCTGCAACTTCCGTGCCCTCTCCTCTTTTTCTGGCAGGTCCAGGTGTGATCAGATTTACACTGCCTGGCCCTGTCAATCAAAGTGCAGAGGGTGCGGCAGTTGCAGAGAGAGCAGAGCCTCCAGGTGTAACAGCTACGCCCCCGTTGCTCTATTATGGAAATGTAATTATATTCTTTGCTCTATCTCCTTTTGTTAGAGTGGTCCTCTGGCAATATGCTGATCACAGGATGTCCCAGCTGTGATCTATGGAGAAACCTATTGGAGAAGATGGGTCGGCACTGTGGTTTGCACGTGATATGCACGTCAAGGGAAGGTGTTACTCTAGTTTATAGCAAAGAAGGACCAGCAGTCACTTTCTTGACAATATGAAGAAACTTTTATTCAAAGCATAATGGTTGGAGAAACCTGGCAGAAAGTGGTCAATAGCCCTGCAGTGATGATGGAAGGCAGGGCCAGCAATACCATATTGTGGCACATTATACCACCCCGGCAGAACCAAATATCACAGTCCATCACAAAATACTGCCGGCAGCACAAAATATAGCCCCAGAAGCTTTCACTGGCCGGCCGTGA
The DNA here is from genome assembly GCA_033119425.1 of Bufotes viridis. Classification (NCBI taxonomy): domain Eukaryota; kingdom Metazoa; phylum Chordata; class Amphibia; order Anura; family Bufonidae; genus Bufotes; species Bufotes viridis. The sequence goes on along the minus strand of CM065598.1, from coordinate 94,330,072 downwards.
GGAGGGTTTAGGTGGCCTCCCTGGGCATCGGCCCACCGGGAACTTTCCCTGTAAGGTCTATGGCCAATCCACCCCTGGTCAAAAGTGAGGCCCCCTCCATGATGTCCATATGCACTAAGAGGCTATATGGAGAGGGGTGGCTGGCCACCAGGGAATCATTAGGAACTCTGGAATCAGGCAGCATATTGTATTTTCTCAGTCTCAGACTGGTGCGGATTCAGTACCATCTGCATATCCCCCTACTGCAATGTCAACCGCATAGGACTCGTTTGTAAAAAGTTTCCCATAGCAACCTGCGCTCCACGAGGAGTTATTCTTGTGCCTGGAATTATTCTTTTCTAGTAATTATTCTTATGCCATTTACAGTAGAACAAAACCTCGGCGTCCGTTAAGTGTTTATCCTGTGTGATCCCAGTAACTGAGCAGAAAATTCAGAAATTAATGTGAAATAAATATATATATCAGCAGGCCCTATGGAGCAAGACACAAGGAGATATTGCTGGATATTTTGGTTCTTAACGGCTGATAATTCCTTTTTTCCTTATGTTTTCTGAGTTGTTTTCACTGGTAGTATATATGTACTTATTAGTATTAGTAATAGAATCCAGTCCATTAAGATCCCAGATTATTGGAAATATTGAATTACTGGAAGTTTAGAATTTGCTACATTGAGCTTACAGCTATGCTAGATCAGGTCACCAGCTCTGTTACATAGGCTTTCCAGCTATGCTACACCAAAACTTCAACTCTGCTACATTACGCCTACAGCTCTGCTATACTAGGTCACCAGCTCTGCTACTAGGCCTTTTAGCTATGGTACACAGGTCCTCCAGCTCTGCAACTTTGGCCTTCCAGCTCTGTTATGTGGGCCCTCCAGCTCTGCTATACCAGCCCTTCAGTTCTACCAACTGAGTCACTAAAGGAGTTGGCATAGAGCTAAACCAAGGAGTGGAGTCCAATGGATAAAGAGTTCTTCACCATTAATCCAAACAAGGCATAAGCATTGAGTCTGGCGTTCTGGCCCTTTAGTTAGCAGGGGGCCGGCACGTGCGTACACCGCATACAGAGTAGCACAATGAAGGAGAAGAATGGTGGCTTTTTTACATAACCATAAAAATGAATGAAGAAAAAAAAAATCTGTTTATAGTCACCACTAGAGGGAGCTCACTGCATACTTCCATAAATGAGCATACACTAAGCTTTAAAGCTCCCCCTAGTGGTAATCCAGGGTTTTATCATGTGACTATAAAGCTTTTCGAAGGAAACTGGGGGATTTGGATCTCTGTTTCAGGAAAAGGGAGCCGATAAAGATATGTTATGAAATGACTTAGCACAGGATTTTGGAGCAAAATTGAAATTATACTAAAAAGTGGTAATTTACTTTAAGCAAGTCTTTGGCTGAAATATTAGTGAAGATGACACCCAAGACTCATCACAAAGGCCTCTTAACAAAGTCTCTAGGGTTTTAATAGGATTGAAAAAAATCTTAATGATGCTCCTCACATCAACAGTTAATTTGCCATCCGGGAATCGAAGCAGTTCAGTTGACCGTCCCCTCCTGCGGATCAATCAGTGAAATTGAAATACGATATTGATTGATTTTACTTCAATTCATAGATACAATGGGTTCATTAGTCTCAACAAGTGTTTTGCTGAGAAATGGCAGCTAATGGGTTCCACTCGATAGAAAAGTCCTGCATGGAAAGACGGGGTAAATGAACTGCACTAAGTGGTTGCAGATACATCTTGTGGAGATCTCATAGTCAAGGTTTCTTCATAAACTTGCCATTTATTAAAGTGTCAAGTGCAAAAAGAACAGATTTTAATTATATTGAATTATACCTGGCGGTGATTTTAATGGTGGCCATATTGGATAGAGGTGGAGAAAGAAACAATGCCTTTTCTATGTTCCTGTCGATCCTGCTCTGGGATCGGAATTCACTACAGGTTGTCTGGTCCAAAGTTTAAATCAATTTAGCTGTTTGGTCTGCTGTCTGAATTATTGAGTTCTAATTGAAGTTGTAGGTTCTGGTCTGGGGTCTGAATCAATTCTGAGGTCTGATGTGGGTTCTGAATTAAATTGTAGGTTCTGATCTGGGGTCTGAAATAATTCTGGGGTCTGGTTTGGGTTCTGATTGAAGCTGTAGGGTCTGGGGTGTGTATTAATGCTGGGATCTGTTGTAGGTTCTGAATAAAGTTGTGGGGTCTGGTCTGGGGTCTGAATTAATTGTAGAGTTTGGTTTGGGCTCTGAATGAAGTGGTAGTGTCTGGTCTGGGGTCTAGATTAATTATAGAGTTTGGTTTGGGCTCTGAATGAAGTGGTAGTGTCTGGTCTGGGGTCTAGATTAATTGTAGAGTTTGGTTTGGGCTCTGAATGAAGTGGTAGTGTCTGGTTTGGGGTCTAGATTAATTATAGAGTTTGGTTTGGGCTCTGAATGAAGTTGTAATGTCTGGTCTGGGGTCTGGATTAATTCTAGGTTCTGGGTTGGGCTCTGAATGAAGTTGTAGGGTCTGGGCTGGGGTGTAAAGTAAATCTGGGGTCTGGTTTGGTATCTGAATGAAGTTGTGGGGTCCAGTCTGTGATCTAAAATGATTGTAGGGTCTGGTTTGGGTTCTGAATGAAGTTGTGTGGTCTGGTCTGGGTCTGAATTAATGTTGGGGTCTGATTTGGGCTCTGAATGAAATTGTGGAGTCTAGTCTGTGGTCCCAATTCATTTTGGGGTTTTGAAATTGATTTAGGAGACTGGGTTGGAGTTAGAATTCATTTAGTAGTCTGGTTTTGTCATCTGAATGAATATTGGCGTCTGGTCTTGGGACTACCTTGGATGCAATGTGCAGAGAGGACTTTGTGCAGGAGTGACTCAGCAGATGCAGATTACACTGCGTGCCAGAGAAAAGAGCAGCACCCTGCTTTGCATCTTGGTGAGTAAATGCTCTGTGAAGGCAGCAGTTTCAGTGCAATATATATCTACTGTTTCCCTCATGCCCCACCACAGGGCTCATGTCTGGTTGCGTCACTCCACTGGCCTCCCTCCTGCTCCAACCCTTTGCCTTCCTCCAGCCTATGAACCACTGCCCACCTTCTGCTCCACCCTTTTCCCCCCACAGAGGTCCTTCCAGTTAGAATTGCCCCCTGCCCCCTAGACGCTTTGGCTGTATGGGGCCAGAAATTCCAGATGGCAGGCCTGAAGTCTTCTCCTTATACATTTCTATTTTCTCCTCTTCTACATGTGTTACAGCAGGTAATCAATTAATCAGCCTTTTTCTAAAACACAGAGATCTGAAGAGGTGTCTCATTTATTCGTAGTGTCACCTTTCATATAGCTATGTTGGTTCTCTCAGCTGCATATGCTTGGAAAAAAATCTTCCTTTTGACTGCCCTGACAAGTGGAAATATATCTACTGCTGTGCGAGACATAATAATAAAGACCTGCCTGGGTGTTTCTCCTTCACAAATTGTCTTGAAAGCAAATAGTTCATGAAGTGAATCAGTGTGAATCTCTAAACAATCATTACAGCATCTCCCATCCTCATAGAACATCTTCAGCCTTCATTAAATATTTGCACAGAGCTGCAGGTCTCATGTGAAAGAATATTTATGACCAGTCCAACCGAGCAGATTGTACTCCGTTAAAACTTTCCGAGGTGTTGCGTGGATCTCCACCCTGGGTCGAGATGAATTTGCCCTGGAGTCATTTACTTTAAGTTAGAAGGAATCTTAAACTTTCTTTCAAAATTGTATCACATCTCTCTAAATTGTATCAAAGTTCTCTAGAATTGTAACACATTTCTCAAAATTGTATCAAAGTTCTCTAGAATTGCAACAAATTTCTCAAAATTGTATCAAAGTTCTCTAGAATTGTATCACATTTCTCAAAATTGTACCACAGTATCTTGTATCTTACACTTTTTTCAAAATTGTATCACATTTCTCAAAAATTGTATCACAGTTCTCTAGAATTGTATCATGGTTCTCTAGGGGTATATTACATTTCGCTCCACAAATTGAAATTTTAAATAGATGATAGATAGATAGATAGATAGATAGATAGATAGATAGATAGATAGATAGATAGATTCTACAGTAGTAACATATTGTTGGTGATAAAATATTAAGTAAAATAAATACAATATATGGTTTTTAATATGAAGAAATTAGCAGCTCATCCTTCCGTCCTTCTACTGTTCGTTATCACAATGGCCATTAAACTTGTGTCTCAATTAAGGATTCAGATCAGAACCACTGAAAGCTGATTGTTTGCATCGGGTCAAAGGCGCAATTTCTTCAGAACTGTTGTTTGGGATCCGAAAATAATGATGGGAATTTACAGACTCAAATGTAAGAAACTTGAAGGGTATTAATCAGTGAATGTGACATTGTGTCTCCGTCTCCACGATGTTTTCTTTCTTCGTCTACAAATTGACTCATTCCAAATAAATTTACAGAAGATGGATGGCAGCGATTTAAGGAAGGGACCGGGGAGTGCGCCTGGCACTGGCTGCTTATTATGTACTAATCTAGGGAGAACATTCATCCTGATTACATTCATTCGCCTTGTCCGTGGGGTCAGAGGTTCAGTCCATCTGTACGTTTTTTTTTTTTTTTCTTTGTTTTTGATCAAAGATATTAAGTGCTAAAAGCTTTGTTTTAATGAAGATCAAAGAAGAACACAAGACAGGAACCATCATTCTGAAAGACATCTTCAAATGCAGGTAACTATAAGCGGATATAAAGGTAGGCTTTTCCCTTATCTCTATCTAAATACCCTAGCCAATGCAAAACAGCTTGTTGTGCCCACTCTGCCAACTAGCATGCCCTGCCAGTCCTAAAGAGGCTAGCAGAGTGCACCCCTGTAAGAAGGGCCATAGCAATAAAGGCAGGGGCATAGCTATAGGGGAAGCAGGGAAAGAGGCTGCTTTGGGGCTGGACTCAGAAGGGTCCCACCCAGGAGGAGGACTAAAAGATTTTATTGTCAGGGTCCCTCAACAGTATTATACAATTACATTTTAGACAGTGACCAGAACTCAATCTTGACAATTCACAGGAGTGAGGATTGCACATGAGTCGGATGTTGTGAAGTTGCTGGGGGAGGGGGGCCAGTTCAAAAATTTTGCTTTGGTGCCCAGTCATTTCCAGTTAGGCCCTTGTATAAAGGATTAGGAGCTTTCAGACAGGGTGGGCCCAGTGGTCTCTGTTACATATGAGCACCCAACAAAAATTAGCCTACAATGACTAGCTGGTTGTCAGGGTTAATGTTACAGGGTTAAAAAGCCAAAAAGGGGTTGTCCAGGATTAATGGATGAATTACGCTTAGGTTATCAATATCAGATCATGGCACACCCCATAGATCAGTCTGCTGAACCGGCAGTGTGCTAGCATAACTCAATAGTCTATATGGTAGCCAGAAGAAGTACTGCAAGCCCAGTTCCCTTAAGGATTCTAAATGTACAGTATATAAGCAGGCAGGGCTGGATTGGCCATAGACCTTACAGGGAGATTTCCTGGTGGGCCGATGCCCAGGGGGCCACCTGGGCCCTTCTCGCGACCTGCCAGTGGCCTTTTTTGGGGATGCATTTTGTGCTGCTGGCAGTATTTTGTGATGGACTGTGGTATTTGGCTCTGTGGGGGTGGTATAATGTTCCACAATATACAGTTACAAGAAAAAGTATGTGAACCTTTTGGAATGATACGGATTTCTGCACAAATTGGTCATAAAATGTGACCCGATCTTCATTTAAGTCACAACAATAGACAATCACAGTCTGCTTAAACTAATAACACACAAAGAATTAAATGTTACCATGTTTAAGAAGCCTGATGTGAATGATGCTTCGCACAAAAGAGCTCTCAGAAGACCTACAATTAAGGATTGTTGACTTGCATAAAGCTGAAAAGGGTTATAAAAGTATCTCCAAAAGCCTTGCTGTTCATCAGTCCACGGTAAGACAAATTGTCTCTAAATGGAGAAAGTTCAGCACTGCTGCTACTCTCGCTAGGAGTGGCCGTCCTGTAAAGATGACTGCAAGAGCACAGCCCAGACTGCTCAATGAGGTGAAGAAGAAAACTAGAGTGTCAGCTAAAGACTTACAAAAGTCTCTGGCATATGCTAACATCCCTGTTAGCGAACCTACGATACGTAAAACACTAAACAAGAGTGAATTTCATGGGAGGATACCACAGAGGAAGCCACTGCTGTCCAAAAAAAACATTGCTGCATGTTTACAGTTTGCACAAGAGCACCTGGATGTTCCACAGTAATACTGGCAAAATATTCTTTGGACAGATGAAACCAAAGTTGAGTTGTTTGGAAGAAACACACAACACTAGGTGTGGAGAAAAAGAGGCACAGCACACCAACATCAAAATCTCATCCCAACTGTGAAGTATGGTGGTGAGGGCATCATGGTTTGGGGCTGCTTTGCTGCACGTCTGATCTGCAACTACAGGAAACGTTTGGTTGAAGTTATTGCTGCCAAAGGAGGTTCAACAAGTTATTAAATCCAAAGGTTCACATACTTTTTCCACCTGCACTGTGAATTTTCACATGGTGTGTTCAATAAAAACATGATAATATTTAATTCTTTGTGTGTTATTAGTTTAAGCAGACTGTGATTGTCTATTGTTGTGACTTAGATGAAGATCAGGTCACATTTTATGACCAATTTGTGCAGAAATCCATATCATTACAAAAGGTTCACCTATTTTTTCTTGCAACTGTAGTATTGCTAGCCCTGCCTACTTGTATTTGCCCTGCCATTCATCACTTTAGACCCAACTACAAAACGGGGACGCTTTTTGCATTTTTTCCAGGGCCACTTTAAGTTTCCAGTCCGCCCCTGTAACCAGGGTTGTTGCAGTATGGCTCAGGAGCCACATCGGCACTTGTCTTGTGAACCCTAAAGTCCGAAGTCAATGATGAAAACAAATTTCCAGTGTTTGGTGAGGTTCTGTGAAGCTGAACCTTGAGCCTACCAGAGTAGTCTATCCTGAGGTTCCACCCACTCTATATGTATTGTTCTATGCTAGAACTTTGTGCTCCTCTTCCGGTAGAGATCCAACACTGTGTAATGGCACAGGGCTGGCTTAAGAAATGCCTGGTTCTCACCGTATAATCTTGATAGGAAATCTAGGTGGATTTGAATGTTTTATTTGTTTCTAGAGAAGGACTTCCATTGGAACATTCCACTCCAGCATTATGATGCACATATTTTTTGCGCAATACATGCAAAGTCACAGGTTAGCAGGTCTGAATAGATACTTGTGCACTAAGTATTGTTGTGACATCACAGCACTATGTATGTAGCGTGTATGTATGGACAGCAGAACCTATCACACTACCTAACACCCTGCACTGGAACCTATCAGCTACACTATATCACTAACCTACACTGACTATCTCCCACTAACTATCTGTATTATATATATAACCTAACTAACTAACTATCTAATGTAATTGAATAAGGACTAGAATCCAGATGAAAGCACAGAGCACAGCAATGACACTGCTGTCTCTCTCAGAACTGCAAAAAACCATCAGAAAATGGATGCTGGGGAGGTTCTTATATAGTAAGGGGTAGGCAACCTTCCTATTGGTTACTAGGGATGTTGCTTCTCATTGGCACACAAGCAAGAAGGGAGGTTACTGATTTAAAAAAAATCTTGAATATTTGCGATTACGAATATATAGCACTATATTCTACATCTTCGCGAATTCTCGAAGTGCCTATATTCGCGATAAAATTTCGCGATTAGAATAGTCGCGATCAACACTACTGGTTAAAGGGCTGGCTATAAAAAGACTTTTAGAACAATCTCTGTACTGTCCTTCTAACAATCTCTGTACTGTCCTGTCTTGGTCCTTCAGTCCACCCATTCCCTTACTTATCTTGGTCTCCTCCTCTGCACCTGCTCTAGTACAGCTACAGTATGTCCTTCTCATACACAGGTGCTAAGTACCATACACAATATGCCATGTGTGGTCTGACCAGTGATTTGTATGGAGACAAAATGATGTTCTTGTCATGAGCACCTACGCCTTTTTTATACATCTCATAGATGTATTTGTCTTGGCAGCAGCTACCTGGCATTGGTTGTTAGGTTTATCAACCACCAATATACTCAAGTATTAAACACAGTTTTTTTTACTATTTCTTATATAATTGTACATTCTGTTTCCTTGACCCAAGTGCCCGACCTTACATTTCTCCACAATGAACTTCCTTTTCTATGCCTCCACCCAAGTCTCTAGCTTTTCCAACTTCTCAATCTGCAAAATCCAATTCTCAGAGCAGGAGCCCCTGGCTGGATCTTCCACCAGACACTTGGAGCTCTACAACCCATGCTTCGGGGTGATATGACATTGCAAGTATCACAAGCCTCAGTTTAGACTACAGTGAGAATGACTTTGCGGAGAGGAACCCGTTCTGCAGGTGCCACTAATGCAGTTTTTTTACATTTTCTAAGCATTACACAATGATTTTCTGCTTTGAAGGAAATTTTACAGGACAAAACCTGGAGAACAGCTCTTGTATTTTATAGCTGATTAACCCTCGGTGACTGTGGTGTAGCTCATATTGTCTGCCAGGCTCCATAATGCTAATATTAATAGGAGTTGAAAATTGCTCTTTGTGCAGAGCCAGGGAAGCGATGTGTGTGCAGATCAACTATTTAAAGGAACAATATTTCCAAAATGCATTTTTTTTTATTAAAAGCATAAAATGGAATACAATGAGTGTTACAATGTACGAGGAACGCCTGCAAAGCCTTTCATGACGGAGCTTTATTTATTGGCTTCTCCTCCTCCTCATCTTTCTTTCTTTACTCGGCTGATACAGAGACAAGGGGTAAAATATCATTGCCTTAAAGCATTACCTGGGACACAGAGGCTTTATAAAACAAGACCTTAAAGGCATAGACCAGTATAAAGCTCATACATGTTTTAACGCAACACATTTGGGGGCCTATCTGGGCTCAAAGTTCCATAGGGTTCATGCTGTGTTATAGATATGCCCACTTATAGGTTACAGTATGGTTCTTCAAAAAAGCACTCTATGGGGGTGCAAGAAATGAGCATATTTAGAGTATACTGGAGAGGTAAGTGCTGGGATAATCCTAAGGGCACATGCACAAGGCCCTATGATGGCTCCATACAAGCTCCAGTTTGGAACCCATAGAAGTCCGACCGTGTATGAATTTAAAACGAGAAATTTTCATGGAGGCACTTGGAGAGGCAGATGATTCTTTCAGCTGCCACTTTGTTGGAGCTTTCAGCATATCAACTTATTAGCCAGTTCAATGCACTCTATGCAAAGAGCTCCCCCTAGTGGTGGCTGTATAAATCCACATGTAATGAGCTTCCTTTAGTAGTGGCTGTATAGAACCCTATCGAATGAACTCTCCCTAGCAGTGGTTGTATAAATTCCTCTGTAATGAGCTCCCCCTAATGCCGGCTATATAGATCCATATGAAATGAGCTCCCCTTAATTGTAGCTGTACAAATCCCTATATAATGAGCTCGCCCTAGTGCTGGCTATATAGATTCATATGGAATGAGCTCCTCTTAATGGCAGCTGTATAAATCCTTATGTATAGCTCTGTATGGCTGTATAGATCTATATAGAATGAGCTCCTCCTAGTGGTGGCTATGTAAATCCCTATGTACTTAGCTCCTCCTAGTGGTGGCTGTATAGATCTCTATGGAATGAACTCTTCCTAGTGGTGGCTGTGTAAATCCCTATGTACTTAGCTCCTCCTAGTGGTGGCTGTGTAAATCCCTATGTACTTAGCTCCTCCTAGTGGTGGCTGTGTAAATCCTTATTTACTTAACTCCTCCTAATGGTGGCTGTGTAAATCCCTATGTACTTAGCTCCTCCTAGTGGTGGCTGTGTAAATCCCTATGTACTTAGCTCCTCCTAGTGGTGGCTGTATAGATCTCTATGGAATGAACTCTCCCTAGTAGTGGTTGTATAAATTCCTCTGAAATGAGCTCCCCCTAATGCCGGCTATATAGATCCATATGGAATGAGCTCCCCTTAATGGTAGCTGTACAAATCCCTATATAATGAGCTCCCACTAGTGCTGGCTACATAGATCCATATAGAATGAGCTCCCCTTAATTGTAGCTGTACAAATCCCTATATAATGAGCTCGCCCTAGTGCTGGCTATATAGATTCATATAGAATGAGCTCCTCTTAATGGCAGCTGTATAAATCCTTATGTATAGCTCTGTATGGCTGTATAGATCCATATGGAATGAGCTCCTTCTAGTGGTGGCTATGTAACTCCCTATGTACTTAGCTCCTCCTAGTGGTGGCTGTGTAAATCCCTATGTACTTAGCTCCTCCTAGTGGTGGCTGTGTAAATCCCTATGTACTTAGCTCCTCCTAGTGGTGGCTGTGTAAATCCCTATGTACTTAGCTCCTCCTAGTGGTGGCTGTGTAAATCCCTATGTACTTAGCTCCTCTTAGTGGTGGCTGTGTAAATCCCTATGTACTTAGCTCCTCCTAGTGGTGGCTGTGTAAATCCCTATGTACTTAGCTCCTCCTAGTGGTGGCTGTATAAAGCCCTATGTAATGAGCTCCCCCTAGTATTGGCTATATAGATCTCTATGGAATGAGCTTCCCCTAGTGGTAGCTGTATAAATCATTGTGTAATAAGTTCTCCCTAATGGTGGGTGTATAGCTTTGTATAGCTGTATAGATCCATATGGAACAAGCGCCTCCTAGTGGTGGCAGTATAGATCTCTATGATCTCTATGCAATGAGCTCCCCCTAGTGATGGCTATACATCTCTAAACAATGAACTCTCCCTAGTGGTAGTAGTATAATCCCTATACAATGATTTCACCATAGCGGTGGCTGTATTAATCCCTATATAATGAGCTCCCTCCCTCTAGTGCTGACTGTAGGAAGCCATTTTTCATCTATATCTATAATTGCAAAGGGGAGCAGGAATATTGCGAGTTTTATATCAGGAAAAAATGAGATCTGACCTCCTATAATTATATTTGTTGGACCTGTTTTGTGGTGTAGGTCGATTCACCAATGATTGTGTGAATTCCTGGGCAGTCTATATAACTGAGGGGCACCAAGAACTCACTTGGCAACTACCCCATGAAGACCCTTTGTTTGATCCCAATGATGGCATGTTTCACCAGATGCCAAATTACAGAGATATTTTCTATCCTTACTGGTCCTGGCCTCTTAAAGGGATATCACTTTCTATATATCCTTTAACCCCATCCATTGCCAATGTGACAGAGCCTTTATAAAGGACTATCTGTCATTATTCTAGGCCTGGGCAATAGGATCCTTTTGTCTCCTGCTGTCTGCTTCCATCCTGACCTCCACCTGTTTACCGCTAGTGACCAGGCTGACCCATGCACCATCTGACTACAATCCCTGCCTGCTGAATGGATAATGTGCCCTGGCACCTGCTCTCCATCTAGGCACCAGGGGTGCACATTATCCCTAAGCCTATGATTTATGTTACAAATGTCAGACATTGCCAGATTTGTGCAACTGTAGCAATAACAGGCGACAATGTGCAAAGAACAAAGCCGGCGGCTCATTTACAGAATTCGAGAGCTCCCTACGATTGCATTTTATCAGTTTTCTTGCTCCTGTTGATTCTGACATTCAATAAGAAAATTTACACAAAGACTGGAAAGGTTGATTCTATCGTATACTCGGCTTCCAACATCAAAGTATGCCACCTAGTGTCCCCAGCTTCTTAGCATCACTGCTAGATTTCATCCTGATGCCACTTCACGTTTAGTGACTATTTTATTTACTGCCATTTTATCGTCTTGTTTGTTGTAACTGAGCTGAAATGTGTAAGAATATTGAAGGACAAGGGGATGAAAAAGACTTCAATCCCCACAGAAGATAATAATGTGATACAATGTGTCAATGAGACAATGTGTCAATCCAGGGGGATTCTGTTTTTATATAAATAATATTTATTCAAGCTTTGATTTCATTCAAGTTTCTCACCATTTGCAACATCCCTTGTGGTAACCAAAGACTTCTCAGAGGTTGCAACATTTGTAACCAGTCTGCACAGTTATCTGTGAAACAAACCACGCTGCGGAACAAAACCTCACAGTTTGTTACAATGTATCAGGGCAAGTAAAATGTATCAGTCTGGTGTCCAATGGGCTATGCCAGTGATGGGCAACGTGCGGCTCTCCAGCTGTTGCAGAACTACAACTCCCAGCATGCAAAGCCTGTCTATAGCTCTCAGCCTACTGCAGGGCATGGTGGGAGTTGTAGTTTAGCAACAGCTGGAGAGCCGCACGTTGCCCATCACTGGGCTATGCCATGGCCTTCTAATATCTGGGGTATGACTGACACCGCTAGTTCTAAAGGCTCATGCACACAACCATATGTATTTTGCGATCTGAAAAACACGAATCCGCAAAAAAAAAAAAGAAATGGGTGACATCCGTGTATCATCCATATTGCATCCGTTTTTTTTTTTGAAGATTCATTGTAACAATGACTGTCCTTGTTCTCAAAACGGAACGGACATGCGGACATACGGACTCGTTTTTTATTTCAAGCCCCATTGAAGTGAATGGTTCCGCATACAGACCTGTAAAAAAATGGAAAAGGAAAAAAAATACGTTCGTGTGCATGAGTGAAGGGGAAACAGAGCAGGTTCTCTTCTTCTGAACAGCAGATGGTCAGGTGGGACTATCCTTGCAATAACTGACAGCAGATTACTAGACTGAATATGTAAATAATAACCATAATAATACACTGACAGCATTAAAGAGGTTTTTTGGGTTTCATCAATATCCAATATCTATGAAGGTAACTGTAATTATGTAATGCATTTCCTTGACTCTTATTGCTCCTATTATCCGTTCTGGGCTGTGGTCACATGACTGTGTCCATGCAGCTCTTTCTTATTTCCTGTGATGGTATGTCTATGGGCGGGGCAGTGATAGGGGAGTGTATGTAACTGACTGTGGGAGGAGCTTTAAACAAACTGGGCGTTGTTTGGGGCGGTGCTGAAGCCATGACAGAGGAAGGAGAAGTGCATTATGGGTTTGGTTGAATGCAAGAACAGGAAGTGCCATCTATAGGATGGAAACAAACCAGAGGGATTGATTTGCATAGTGAAAACGGGTCAAGAAAGTCCAAACTAAAATATATAAATAAAATGAAACATGAACATGAGGTAAGTAACTACATAAGCCTATCTGTTAAACACTACAGTAATCCCAGAAAACCCCTTAATTTATGGTAATTATTGATTACTATTGTTTTTAGAAACATTTATTATATATTAATTCCTATAAACCTTAGATTATGGTTTATTAGTATATTACTTATAGTAGAAGCACTTATTATTGTTTTATTAATTTATTTGACTGTGATTATTGAATTATAGTTTTATCATTAAAAAAAAACTATGTATATATTACAACTTCATATTATAGTTATTAAATTATTACATTAATATTATCTTTATTATATTGTTAGTAGCAGTCTATTATTACTTTCAGAGTAAAGATAATTATTAATATTACTGTGTTGTTGTTATTATTATTATTAATTAGTTGTTATTCTTATTAATAATATTTTATATTATATTTTTAATATTAGTATTATGTGTTGTTATTATTATTAATTTGTTGTTGTTATTATTAATAATATTTTATGTTATATTTTTAATATTAGTATTATGTGTTATTATTATTATTATTAATAATATATCTATTATGTGTTTTGGTTGTTATTATTATTACTATTATTATTATTATTATTATGTGTTGCTTTTATTATTATTAAGTGTTATTATGTATTTTTATTATTATTATTCGTCTTTCTGTGTATTCATCCTTGTAGTAGCAATGTAGAGACATGTATGTGTTGGTTGTCGTGTGGTTGACATGCTCTTTGTCAATCTTGGTGCCTTTAGGGTGAGATCTTAGAGATGAGCACCTACCTGCCAGCCTCCTACTCACCATGCTCAGCTCTCTCTGCTCTGTACAGTGCACACTTCTGTTGCAGCTCACAGGTTTTTTTTTTTTTTTTCAGGCTCGTTGCGATGTCACTGATGAATTAGCCCAGATTGCCTATTACATTTAATGCTAATTAGAAGGAGTTGGGGCCAAAATTAAAGATTCATTTCCTTGCACGGTTTCTGAAAAATGTTCTTGTTTACAGAGAGGCTGAAGGATAATGCAGCTGACTTGCGTCCAGTCTGCGGAGTTCTTTGGGGAAGGCAGGAAAGGCATTTGCCTTGGGCACAGCTTGACTTCAGGGCACACGTGCGTCTATGGATCTGATTATGGATGTTTTTCTGGTTTAGTAAGTGAGATGCATCTAGAATCTGCTATCATTTATTTATTGGATTATATTATCTGAGTATTTCCTCAAGGTATTCAATACATTTAAAGGAACATAGCAATCAGGACTGGTAGATGGTGAAATATTAAGCATTACCTACATAGTACACAGCAGATGAGCCCTGTGGCCCCAAGGGGTCTACAACAACTCAAATGCATCTATTTTGTGGGTAGGTGAGTACATTTAGTCTGAAGACAAGTGTCAGCGTTGGGTCAACAGCAACTGGACCCTAGTAAATTTACCAAGTGCCATCATCACTGGGAACAACTCTAAGATTTCTTAAAGTATTAAAGGGGTATTCCCACCTTATGATCACTGTTAAATCTGTTAATGATTTAATAGTGATCATTTTTCTAAATATGTTTAATTAACTAATTCCCACCCCTTAGAAGAAATTAAAGATATACTTACCTGACTGTTGTCTTCCGTCTCCCCTGGTTACAGCCACCGCTCTCCTCCCAAATCGCGGTGGCCGTGCTTGCGCAGACGACTTCTTCTTTTCTCCCGGCCGGGCCGCGCGCAGTCCTGAAAGCGCACGCCGACGCCGCGCATGCGCTATGGTGACTTCTTCCTGACCAGTATAGTATACTTGCCAGGAAGAAGTCACCAGGGCGCATGCACGGCGACGTGCGCGTTCAGTCCAGCGCGCGGCCTGACCGGGAGAAGACGTCAATCAAGATGGAGCCCGCCCCCTGCCGAAACCAGGAAGTGAACAGTGCCCCGGGAGCAGGTAAGTATGAAAGAGCGTAATGGGAATACCCCTTTAAGTCAATTTTGATGATTTCTACCCAGACACCTCAGTATAAGGACCTTCATTTACTAAGTCCATTAAAAGTTCCTTGGTCCTTCTAGACAATAAATATTTGAGTGGTTGACCATCTCTGTACAGGATGCTAAATGTGCTCGGGGGTTCTCAATAATTTTTCTTCAAGTAGAATTGATGGGGAGGGTAGAAATATGTCAGTGGCTATGGTTGAGTTCCTTCATGGTCCCAGATCAGGACTAGAGTAAGTATATGCTGGTCGTGCACTGGATATATGGCATAGTCATCTGATCAGTGACAATTTCCATATTTCTCATAGACTTTAATAAAGAGTGACTGCTATGTGCCATTTCTCCACCAGGAATGGAGACCAGCCAACCATGTTCTTGGGTTTGGTGAAGGAAATCAGTGGTCAGAACCGGACTAATCAGAGTTTTCAGATATATTTTAAGAAGGGAAAGGACCAGTTGTGTTTATCAGTCTGGACTTCCACACAGTGGACAATGGTGCCACCAGAGCTTCTTCCAGGTCAACCACTGGTAATGTATCTGGGGATTACAAAAATTATTCAGTAGGGATTCTGTAAGAATTCATAAAGGGCGTGCATAAGCAGGAAATTCACTAATAAACAGGTGGAACTACACCTTTCACAAAGAAAAGAAAAGTACTATTAATCCATATGTAAATGAGCAGGTAAGAGCACAGAGGGTGGGCCCAAGCTACTCTGTGCACCTTTGCTCCTCCTACCTCCTCAGCCAGTCCTTCTTCTTCATCTTGATTGACAAGGGCCAGACGAGATGACCATGTAGGAACCTGGCCCTATGAATTAAGAAACAAAGCAATAGCTGATCTTAGGGAGACCAGCTACAAAAATACCGTGGAGCCTCACTTAAGAGTCTCAAACACAGCAATCCAAAGTGCAAGGCTCCCTGGGAAACATAATGCAAAAAGATTGTGGAGCCCCAGTTATGGGTCTACAACACAGTGAAAGCCAGATATCCCTCAAAGGAAGGAAAAACAAGCAAAGGGGTGTCTCCATTACAGAGATCACCAAAACCACCATATTAAGTGGCCCCTATGTCAAAATCCCGCTTTTTTACAAGCTTTAAGGATGTGACGGGGAAGACCTAAGCAAGTTATCCATCCACAGACAGCTGTTTCGGGGTGTTGCCCCTCATCAGTGTGGAGTAGGATTCTGGCTAACCGGGAGCGATGCTTTGGTGACTACTCAAACAAAGCAATAGCTGATCTTAGGGAGACCAGCTACAAAAATACCGTGGAGCCTCACTTAAGAGTCTCAAACACAGCAATCCAAAGTGCAAAGCTCCTGGGAAACATAAATGCAAAAAGATTGTGGAGCCCCAGTTATGGGTCTACAACACAGTGAAAGCCAGATATCCCTCAAAGGAAGGAAAAACAAGCAAAGGGGTGTCTCCATTACAGAGATCACCAAAACCACCATATTAAGTGGCCCCTATGTCAAAATCCCGCTCTTTTACAAGCTTTAAGGATGTGACGGGAAGACCTAAGCAAGTTATCCATCCACAGACAGCTGTTTCGAGGTGTTGCCCCTCATCAGTGTGGAGTAGGATTCTGGCTAACCGGGAGCGATGCTTTGGTGACTACTCAAACAAAGCAATAGCTGATCTTAGGGAGACCAGCTACAAAAATACCGTGGAGCCTCACTTAAGAGTCTCAAACACAGCAATCCAAAGTGCAAAGCTCCCTGGGAAACATAAAATGCAAAAAGATTGTGGAGCCCCAGTTATGGGTCTACAACACAGTGAAAGCCAGATATCCCTCAAAGGAAGGAAAAACAAGCAAAGGGGTGTCTCCATTACAGAGATCACCAAAACCACCATATTAAGTGGCCCCTATGTCAAAATCCCGCTCTTTTACAAGCTTTAAGGATGTGACAGGGAAGACCTAAGCAAGTTATCCATCCACAGACAGCTGTTTCGGGGTGTTGCCCCTCATCAGTGTGGAGTAGGATTCTGGCTAACCGGAGCGATGCTTTGGTGACTACTCAAACAAAGCAATAGCTGATCTTAGGAGACCAGCTACAAAAACCGTGGAGCCTCACAGAGTCTCAAACACAGCAATCCAAAGTGCAAAGCTCCCTGGGAAACATAATGCAAAAGATTGTGGAGCCCCAGTTATGGGTCTACAACACAGTGAAAGCCAGATATCCCTCAAAGGAAGGAAAAACAAGCAAGGGGTGTCTCCATTACAGAGATCACCAAAACCACCATATTAAGTGGCCCCTATGTCAAAATCCCGCTTTTTTACAAGCTTTAAGGATGTGACGGGGAAGACCTAAGCAAGTTATCCATCCACAGACAGCTGTTTCGGGGTGTTGCCCCTCATCAGTGTGGAGTAGGATTCTGGCTAACCGGGAGCGATGCTTTGGTGACTACTCAAACAAAGCAATAGCTGATCTTAGGGAGACCAGCTACAAAAATACCGTGGAGCCTCACTTAAGAGTCTCAAACACAGCAATCCAAAGTGCAAAGCTCCCTGGGAAACATAATGCAAAAAGATTGTGGAGCCCCAGTTATGGGTCTACAACACAGTGAATTAAGAAGGAGTGGAGGGATAAGGATTCTGTCCCTCTCAGTTTGTCACAAACGGTGATACCTGGCACATCGATGTCCACGACCTGATCGGATTTTTGAGGGTTCATGTGGCGAAAATGCTTTCCTTTCAATCTGGCTTTCATGCCCCTCCCACATGCCACCGATTGGAGCTAGGTGCTTGAAAATTCAATCCTCTGCAGATCTTAGAGAAACCTGCAACTTTCTCGAAGGCTCGTCCTTCCTGGTGCTGCAGTTTTAATATTGAGAAGTGTATGCGTCCTATACAGGTCTGGTGACACCAAGTAAAAGTTTCAAAGAATTACTTTTTAATGTACTACTGAATGGAGGCAGAGTTACCTTCTTACTGAAATATCACAAGTAATCTACAAGTATTAAAACGCGCCAACCCAACGTGAAGACGCGGTGATTAAAAATTGCCCATTAGTCAAGTCCTAAGATAACATGAAACAAGCAGATGGCTGAAATAAATGCATCAGGAGGGATATGTGCTGAAATCTGTGCATCGAGGGTTACGTCTTATGCTAATGACTTATCTTTAAAGTGTTAATTAGATATTCAGATCTAAATCAGGTGCGGTGACTAACCAATCAGCATCTGCCATATGTACGAGTACAGGATGAGAAAAGATGTGTTAATAGGTTGCAAATTGCTATTTCTTTACCAGTCATTAATGAACTGCTCACCTCTCTCCAGCATAAAAATCTTTGTGAAAGCTTCAGCTTCTAGCCCTGCTTCATAGCCTTAAAGGGATTTTCCAAGATTAAAATACAGATGACCTATCCTCAAGACAGGTCATCAGTATCTGATCAGTGGCGGACTGACCCCTAGGACCCCCCGCCGATCAGCTGTTTGAGAAGGCACCGGCACTCCTGTGAGCGCTGCGGCCTTCTTGAAACTCACCAAGCTCAGCGCCGCACATTATATAGCGACTTACGTGGGGCTGACCTGCTCCAAGGCCACGTGACCTAGGAAAAGCTGTGAGAAGGCCACGGCGTTCACATGAGAGCCTGTGCCTTCTCAAACAGGTGATCGTTCCCGGCTGTCAGACCCCCACCGATCAGATCCTGATGAGTTATGAGGTCTCGGAAAAACCCTTTTAACTTATGGAGCTCGAAAAAAGACCAAAATTTCAAAGAAAACAATCAAATACCATGCGGCTAAAAAGAAGCATTATTAATTCAAGAGACAAAAAGGCAATAAACAAGATTCAAACAGAGAGTTATTGAAAGTGACTTGTTCATGAAGGATAATCTGTAAATACACTGTACTATCTTTACAGATCACTAGAGCAAGATCTGGGCAGACAAGTGATTCTGTGACATTTCTGCTCTAAATAGAACAAGGAGTGCAGCTCTGGAGTATAGTCCAGTATGTAACTCAGGATCAGTACAGTATAAGTAATGTATGTACACAGTGACCCCACCATCAGAACAGTGAGTGCAGCTCTGGAGTATAATACAGGATGTAACTCAGGATCAGTACAGGATAAGTAATGTATGTACACAGTGACTCCACCAGCAGAATAGTGAGTGCAGCTCTGGAGTATAGTCCAGTATGTAACTCAGGATCAGTACAGGATGAGTAATGTGATGAATGTGCGCAGTGACACCACCAGCAGAATAATGAGTGCAGCTCTGGAGTATAGTCCAGTATGTAACTCAGGATCAGTACAGGATAAGTAATGTATGTACACAGTGACTGCACCAGCAGAATAGTGAGTGCAGCTCTGGAGTATAATACAGGATTTAACTCAGGATCATTACATGTTAAGTA
Source organism: Bufotes viridis (assembly GCA_033119425.1). NCBI lineage: Eukaryota > Metazoa > Chordata > Amphibia > Anura > Bufonidae > Bufotes > Bufotes viridis. The sequence goes on along the minus strand of CM065598.1, from coordinate 94,310,577 downwards.
ATGTAATGTATGTACACAGTGACTCCACCAGCAGAATAGTGAGTGCAGCTCTGGAGTATAATACAGGATGTAGCTCAGGATCAGTACAGGATAAGTATTGTATGTACACAGTGACTCCCCCAGTAGAATAGTGAGTTCAGCTCTGGAGTATAATACAGGATGTCACTCAGGATCAGTACAGGATAAACAATCTAATGTATGTACAGAGTGACTCCACCAGCAGAACAGTGAGTGCAGCTCTGGAGTATAGTCCAGGATGTAACTCAGGACCAATAAAGAATGAGTAATGTAATGTATGTACACAGTGAGTGCAGCTCTACATTATAATGCAGGAAATAACTAAGAACCAGTACAGGATAAGTAATGTATGTACACAGTGACTCTACGAGCAGAATAGTGAGTGCAGCTCTGGAGTATAGTACAGGATGTAACTCAGGATCAGTACAGGATACATAGTGTAATGTATGTAAACAGTGACTGCACCAGCAGAATAGTGAGCGCAGCTCTGGAGTATAACACAGGATCAGTACAGGGTATGTAATGTAATGAATGTACACAGTGAATTCGCCAGCAGAACAGTGAGTGCGGCTCTGGAGTATAGTCCAGTATGTAACTCAGGATCAGTACAGGATCAATAATGTAACATATACTTAGACCTGTGGCCAAGTTCAAGAAGGGCCTGGATGACTTTCTTGAATTAAAAAGTACCGATAGCACAGGTAAAGAGTGATAAATTTCTGAAGATGGGGCGCTGATCCAGGCATGTATTCACATTGCCAAATTTGGATTCAGGAAGGAATTTTCTCCCTTAGTATGATGTAACTAGCAACTTCCTCATAGGGTTTTTTTGGCTGTAGGGGTTTTAAGTTGGACTTGGAGAAACGTGTTCTCATTCCAGCCTTACTAACTATATGTGTACATGTGTACACAAGGACTAAACCAGCAGAATAGTGATTGCAGCTCTGGAGTATAATGCAGGATGTAACTCAGGATTAGTACAAGGTCCCGAGCATGCCGACCTTTCTGTATTGTCCCGTACAGTTAAATAGGGCAGCAGAGCACAGGCTTGACTCTCTTTTGTAATAATAATGCCCTTTTGAGCAGAATACTGAGAACTTCCATTCATCTTATAAGAACTCCCAGCGTGTACTCAGCACAGGTCGCCTGACTATCAGCTCAGGACATATTACCTATAAAATATTGTAGTGCCAATGACATAGAATTTTTCCTTTTCACATCAGCCTATTACCGTTTAATGATGTACAGTAAATATTTCCAGCCGTTTGGATGGTTCAAGTAAGACTTATCGATTGACCGGCGTTAATAATGAAGCTTCGAAGAGAGGGCATGGTGCCAGCCTCTCCAGGCTTCCGGAGTGGATCGCTCTCTTTATCAGCTTGTACCTAGGTAACAGGATCGTTCTGGAAGTGTCCTCTACATTTTTCAGCAAATTAGGAAGTTGATAATGGATAAAAATTGGTTCGATCAGATTAAAAGACCAGTTTATTTGACCTGTAAAGCACAAAGCAAAATGTCTCAGAGATTTAGAGATAATATATCAAGTGAAGGAAAAAATATCACAAATAATACCGTGACACTGTCCTATAATGTGAAGGAGAAATACTTGATATGCAAAATTATTGAAATGGTCACTAACTTTTCAACTTTGCATAAATTAATAGTACAAGTGACCACAAGAAAGTTTGTAGTATGTTTTATCAGTAAGAAATGTCTAGCTCTCATGTTGTCAGTTTTTTACCTGCTTGCTAATTGCTTTTCACTTTGAAAAATGCTTTAATTCCATCTCAAGAAGGAGCTGCTTTGCTGATGTATAATACTACACATGTCAGTGCAAGTCTATGTACAGATAGGGGGGGAGTGAGCAGCAGCAGGAGTGAGACAGGGCTCAAGGAGAGATACTAAAGAAACTAAAAAGACTGCACCTCTACAAAGGAGTTTTTTTCTCAGCACAAAAATTTAATGATCCTGAGACTGGTTCCGAATAAGAGGTTAGGGAGAAGATTCTCCTTTACTTTCTGTAGATTGGTTTTGCAGTTGGAGGGTTAATATATAAAAAATGCTCATATTAATAATAAACTATATGTTGAAATCTTGGAAAAACAAGAGATTTTATGGATCACATTTAGAAAAACCAATAAAATATTGAAAAAAAACTAAAAAAAAACTGGTGCTGCTGGGCAAATCTCCCACCAGCCATACATTTTCCCTGCAGAGGCTGCTTTAGGTTAAAGTATACTAATACACGATAATGACCATTTGTGAATAATCAGCCATATGATATTTAGCTCATAAAAGAGTAACCTTGCCCTGCTCTGCAGTCTAAGACAACCCCTTTAAGCCTTTCCTATCTGCTTGAGAATTAAATGAAGAATGTGAATAGGGCCAGAATAGAATTAGATCCATGCATCCACAGAAACCTAAGGTACACAATCTAAAATAAAAAAAAATGGCAGATTTGGTGCCACCTAGATGAATCTGCATAATATTAATGATCACATGGACAACGTGTGAATGTTGTCAACCCCCATAAAACCATATTCTAACCACATGGAGTGCCAGAAGAAATATATTCCTTTAATGGTTCAAGAAACACCTTAGGTACCATGGAGGCAGACTATGTGGCTACAATGGGGCTTGGAAAGAGGGGGTCCAGCATTGGTTGATACCTTCTCTTTTGCTACTTCAAAAGTTTCAAGAACTTTTTCAGAATGCCCTTTTCCAGAGAAACTTTGTGCTCGCTGGTGGAAGGTATTTGACCCAAGGGTAATAGAAAAGACACGTGAAACAAACACCAGTCCTTGTGTCTTGGTAGACAGAACTCAGCAGTATAATGAGGAGAATGTTTCGATCTTTGCTATGGGGTCTTCTATCTTCAATCTTCTCATTCGGTAAATTAGTATCCATGTTGAATCCATTCGTAAAGCTAACATTACTCCACTGTTGTAGATGTGAAAACTGAAGATAAATGGTTGTCGTCTGGACCAATAATAGGATTCCCGAATTCTCCAAGATGTGAAGCTCTAAAACAACCATGGACAGATTAATAGAGAAGCTTGATGAGCCGTGACCTGGGGATCTTCTGCGAGGGACTCTACAGCTAATCAATAAGAACACAAATGTTTCAGTACTCACACAGAAAAGGATACACAAAGGCAGCACACGGCTGAGGGTTTTATAGATTTACTTTACTCCTCAGCTAAAATTAAATCCATATTTTAGATTTGGCACCCCAGAGGAATAAAACAAGTCGCAACATTTATGGAGGCAGAAAGAAACAAGTACAGCACTGGAGGGGAAGGAATATTTTTGGTGGCTTTGCATGTTCCAACCCATTAAAAATGCCCAAACATTGGATGATTGCACCCAGTGGAAAACCAGAGAACCTCAGATTATTAATGACCAAGTTCTTTATGACATCTGCATCAAGAAGTATCACGACATGTCTTGAAGAACGTGACAAACCACTATATGGAGAGAAGTACTGGGACACCAACAAATTCCTCCTACAGGAGCTTTTATGACATCCCATTCTATATCCATAGGCATTCATTTGGAGTTGGTTCCCCCTTTGTAGCTAACACGTCTTCCGCCCCTCCGTGAAAGCTTTCTACAAGATTTTGGAGTGTGTTTGTTGGACTTTTTGCCCATTCATCCAGAAAAGCATTTGTGAGGTCAGACACTGATGTTGGAGTAGAGGGCCTGGCTCGCAGTCTCAGTTCTCTTGTTGGATGGGGTTGAGGTCAAGGCTCGGTGTGGTTGGTCAAGTGCTTCCACACCAAACTATTCCAACCATATCTTTATGAAGCTTGCGTTGTGCTCTGGGGAACAACATGTTTGAACAGCAAAGGTCCACCCCAATGTGTTCCTACAAAGTTGTCTAAAATGTCTTGGTATAATGAGGCATCAAGATTTCCCTTCACTGGAACAAAGGTGTCTAGACCAACCCCTGAAAAACAGTCCAAAGCAACTTACCCCCTCTATAAAAAGTCAGGCCCCCTTGTACTAGATGTGTTGAAGGTGACTGTAAAGACAATTTTGTCGGAAAATTCCTTCTCTTTCAATGTGTGCTCCATCATCAGTTTCTTTAAATCCTTTCAGCCATACATCACGGTAACTATAATTGACACTTGAAATTGATACTTACTATAATATGTGAAATGACTAAAAATTGGCATTAACCTCCAACTAGGAACTCTGACTTACTAATTATAAGAAATGAATTAATCTTCCCTGCTGCAATCGATGTTAAAGGTTTAATTTGCAGTTTTAGAAGTAAAGTCAGCATGTTCTGACCCTCCCACCAGAGGGAGAGAAAACATAGGGAAGGAATCATTGATCTGGCACGTTTCTGATGGTATTTTCCTCTGTAATATTTCTCACATTTCTGTATGCATCCCACATATTTTTTCTCATAAAACTGCATCTAAAAGTTACATTAAGGGGTTATTCAGGAAAAGATATTTATGACCTGTCCTCAGGATAGGTCCTTAGTATCAGATCTGCCGTAGTGAGACACCTGAGGTCTTGTGTGCCGTAGCCTCTTCCTAGGTCAGTGACATCACTGTACATTGGCGATATGGCCTAGTTGCAGTTCAGCCCTATTGAAGTCAGTGAAGCTGAGCTGCAATACCAAGCGCTGCCATTATACGTTGTACGGCACTTTCCATGAAGCCTGCATCACTTACCAGAGCTCCGATGAGCGCAGCGTCTCCCTGATACAGCTGATCGGCAGCGATTCCGGGACATGGACCCCACTGATGTGATAACAATGACCTATCCTGAGGATCTCATTATCTTTTCCAGGATAATAAGGTCTATAGTGATACATAAAATGCCCAGTGGTGTGGGGTTGTTTTTCCCCCAAAACATAGCATGGCATTTTTCTACCATTTTTCCCATAGGATTCATCATAGGATTTGCAGTTTTTGATTCAGTTTCTTGAGCCAAAGCCAATAATGGATCCAACAAACAGATTGAGTATTAAGAAAAGACTGGCAGTTCTCTCTTATTCACTTTTGTGTTTGGCTAAAAAAAAACACCAAAAACTCTTTTATTTTCATCTGTAGGGTTAACTTCAAAAAAGTTTTGGTTGCAGATTGAAAATTAAATGGAGATAGGAAGGACATGTCTGATTCTTTTTTTAGCCTCTACAATGCAGAAATTATGATCCTTACTCAGTTATAGATGGAACTGTGGAGATACCATGGTGATAGAGTAGAATAATGCCATCCAAGCTGGTGGTTAAGAGTCTAGTCTTTAGTTATTCTGTGCTTCACTACTTATGGCTGATCCAGTTCTTCAATGAATGTTTTCTATCCCTGGTCAAAAGGAAAAAGTCTGGTGAACCAGAAATTAACCTTCATATTGAATCAATGACCATTTTGTTCTCCATGTCCAGTGTAGTTGGATAACAAATTACAGTGGACCTCCTGTTTTCCTCACTCTAGGTAGTTATCAAGATTACCATGGGTCTCCCCAAGCTCATTGGGTGATAGCATCTATTCAGTGTGCCTGGTGCTCAATGGTTGCTTTGTGCTTTTTGGGCTCAAACCTCAAGACAAAGACACATCTATACTATATCTCTATCATTGGCGTCACAAATGTCCTTGACCTTCAGAAAAGTCCCTATAGTGTATCAACACTCACCGGGCAAACCTTCTTGACAAAAAAGCTATACCAGTAAAGCTGCCCACATATTTTATAAAACTGCTGTCTGAATGCTCGTTCATTTAACAGCTACGTCTCTCAACCCTCCTACACATACACACTCACCTCAGCCAAGCATGCATGTATCCTTAGGGGGAAACGGAGAGTAAGTTGCTACTAGACAACTCGATGTATCCTAGCTCCTCAAGAACAAATAGGTTGGCATCTTCAAATCCATCTTTCCCAACATCTGCTATATTAAAAGAGATAGAAGACCCCCTATGGACGGCCAGTCCCATTGAAAAGGCAAGATGAAGGTCGTTAGGGGATGTAACACTGAGACAACCGGAACCGGTTCTCCAGGGACATTGAGGACTGTTTGAGTATTTAGAGAATGGCATAGAGGCAAGAACTTTACATATCTATCTATATATATATATATATATATATATATATATATAAAAAGCTAAAGACCATCTGTGGCAAACTTGGGGTCAAACCACTGACCAGTCTCGCTTTAACCACTTGTCTATCAAAAATAGAACCAAAAAGAAAAAAACTGCACTCTGCGGAAGAGAATCTAGGACATTAATGTGTTTCGCTGCTAAAATTTAAATGCCTATAAAAGAGGAAAAGTATAATTTCCATAATATATCTTGACATTTGTTGCCCATCTGCTAGGCAAGAAATGTCAACGTAAAGCCCCGTCTACAGACTATTGCATCCAGTCTAAAAAAGTTATTTGCATCTTTGGAATTGATTAAATGTTGAGTCGAGGGGAGGATTTCTGAGTTCTATAAGTAAGAGGCAAATAAACAAAAGTCATCATAGGAAAATGGGGCAAAGATGTCACTGCAGAAGAAGTGGATGCTGCCATACGGGGAACGCTGTTTAGAGGATCCGGCCCGACTCTCAAGAATGTGATAATCTTGTCATTTTGTTAATGGAGATGAAAGAAGATACAGAGTGCTCCCATTCTGTCATGTTAAATTAGCATAAATTATATTACCTCTCTTCCCAACTGTCTCTCTCTATTTGCAGAGCAACGGCTTCTGAGCTTTAGGGGCACATTTCATAAGGACCACATTTGCACCCCATTTCTTCTTGAGACAGAAGCCTCCTCCATGCTCCAGTGACCTCTGCACAAGTTGTCGTTAATACGGGGATAGGATATGGAAGTTGCATTTAATACAACCTTAAACCTCATGTAGAAATCTCCTGAGCTGCTGCAAGAAGATATGGTCAGATCTGTCTCATTTCACATTTTTTTTCACCGAAGTTCCCCTTCCAAACCTTATACATATTTGCATTAAGGGCTTTTCAGCCAGGCGCGACCTTCAAACCATATGAGATATGAGAGGGGTCATGTCCGGAGAGAAACCCCCTTGCACAGAGTGTTTTCAATGACGGAGGTGCCATCTAAAAATTCTTATAGGGCCATAACTTTTCTTGACTAAAATCTTACGTGGCACATTTACCAGTGATAGTATTTAAAGGGGATGACTTATTTTGCCAATTCATTTATATATGCCATATTATGTTATATGCAGATCCACTGTGGACCTTAAGGAATTAGCCGGGAGCCACTATTCCATGAATACAATGCTTGTTACAGTCAGAAACAGTTATGGGGCCATCGCTGTATTTGGAAAACTGTTTTTATAAAGCTCTCGCTCTCGTTTCTTTTGATTCTTATTAATTTGTGTGTGGCTTTCTCTATTTTTGCAGGAGATAAAAAGGAACACATAGATCAATATTAATAGAAAGAAAGAAAGAACAGAGATAGAAATAATAGATAGACAGATACATAAATAAAGATACATAGGTAGATAAATAGACAGATTATAGTGAAATAATCTTGGAGTTAGAAGGAACATACATGGGTACTACATACCCCTACTTGCTTTACTTCAAGTCACCAGTCAATCCCTTTCGAGGCGATGTTTGCTCAGTGCAGTCATGTCTCATATCTTCCAGGATTGTATTCTACATCTGCGCTTTATTTCTTTAAAATAGCAACATGCATCAGCTCCCGGCGAACATGTCAGAGTCTGTTGACCATCAGTACTCAGAGTACGAGGAACTGCCCCTGGAGATCCTAAAATAATGAGGTCTTCAAGGTGGTAAACACTGAATGCAAGCCCAAAAGCTGCAACTCTGGGATGTCATAGAACATCAAGAGATGTGGCAGATGGGTCAAGACAGAGAAGAGACCGGCAGCAAGCCATTATAGTGATCATATCTGTTTCTGAGAAAGCTGGATGGGGTCACCATGACAGCTCCCACAAAGCTTGCCACCCCATGTATCTTGATATGTTGCATGCAGGAGGTATATGGCCAAGATAGCGTGATTCAGAAAAATATTACGTGGGGTCTCTCAGCATTAAACTGTCGATAAATGGTCAAATTCAGTATCAACTTTCTGAATCAGAATCGGACAATTCTACCTAAAAACAAATCATCCATGCTGCCATTCACTCTGTTATTGACCATAGGCCATAGTAATAGTCCTGCTCTGAGCAAAAGTAACTCTTCAATATTTCTTGTGGTTGACATGGAAGACATACTCTATAACCATAATATTGGACCAATTGCTAAATTGACACCCATTGAGCAAAAGGCACAAGGTCAATACTTCCCTGCCAAGACACTGTGGAAGTCTGGGCTATAGAGACTTGCTCCTGTTGCTGTTGCTCACACATCTTCTCCATGTATAGGCCAACAACCTCCCTAAATGGACCTTCTTGCCAATGATTGAAGGTGAACTTGGGATGCAGCACAATCAGCAACTTGTAAAGCACACGCAATGCAATTGTTGGCGAGCCAGCCAGGTCATGAATGTCTGGTAGTTTGGTGAAGTCTTACATTTGGGTCTCACCAAGCAGGTTGCATCAAGATAAATTTCCTACAATGACCCAGAATGAAAAGGAGAAGGTGGACAGTGGGCTCCTTAACGTTGATTGAAGGTAAAATCGGGATGAAGCACAGTTAACAACTCAGACCCAATGCAATTATTAGCGAGCCAGCCAGGTCATAAATGTTGGGTCTGTTACGGAAGGTTCTGTCAGGTAAAAAGGCCAACAATGGTCAAGATTGATGTATTTACTAACAATTGAAGGTGAAATTGAGATGAAGCACAGTCAACATCTCTTACAGCCCACTGCAATTATTGGTGAACCAACCGGGTCATAAATGTACTGTATGGCAATTGGGGAACTCTCTGTCTGAGACCAACCAAGGAAGGTTGCATCAAGAAAAATGGCTAGCAATGTCCAAGAATTAGAGGAGAAAATGGAGAAAGACCTTCTTACCAATGATTAAAGGTAAAATTGGAATGGAGCACAGTAGACAACTCTCAAAGCATGTGCAATGCAATTGTTAGTAAGCCAGCCAGGTCATAAATATGGGTAGGTGGGGAAGGTGTCACATCTGGGGCTCGCCACAAAAGGTTCTATCAAGAAAGATAGCCAAGAATGAGAGCTACACAAGGAGAGGGATCTCCTTGCCAACTATTGAATGTAAAATTAGGATGAAGCACAATGAACAACTCTTAAAGCACACCAAAAGCAATTGTTAGTGATCCAGTCAGGTCAGAAATGTCTAGTAGGTGGGAGAATAATGTGGTCCACACAGGAACGTTCCATCCAGTGGCCAACACTGGTTAAAGACTGAGAGGAGAGGAAAGAGTGAACAAAGCATGATTGGTTCTTTCTCCATTAACGCCCACGTTTCTCAAACCCAATACTTGACATAATGGAGGGATCATGGGATTGTTGCAATGGAGGCATATCCTACGTGTTAATGGTCTCATGATTGGACCACCACTTAAAAGTCTAGTATATACAATAATGCAAGAGAAGTAAGTCATTTGCTTGCAAGCAGGGCAGGCAGCCAGGCTTAACCAAGCTGACAAGTCATGCCTTCATTCAGCAAACAGCAGTTTTATGATGAAGCTCGTCAGAGATCGAGTGGAGGCTATTCTTAAAATGTGATGACACACTATGCTAATCCTGCCGGGAAACGTGCCACGTCTCTCCACCGGATCTTAGGAAATACACCCGCATTTTGCTTTGTTGTTTTCCAAATCAGACTAAGGCCTCTTGCACTTGAAGGTACGGCTTATTCAGTATTTTGCGGTCCACAAAAAACGGATCCGCAAAAAATACAGATGACGTCGGTGTGCATTCCGTTTTTTGCAGAACGGAACAGCTGGCCCCTGACAGAACAGTACTATGCTTGTCCGTTATGTGGACAATGATAGGACATGTTCTATCTTTGAACGGAACGGAAAAATGGAAATGGAAGGCTATGAATGGATCCGTATGCGTTTTCTGCGTATACGGAACGCAAAAAATGTAACGTAAACGGGAAAAAAAAGGTTTGTGTGCAAGAGGCCTAACTTATTGATAATTTGGAAATTAGAGCCCTTCATAGAAGAAGGAGTCAATCTCTTCCTGTTTTGTGTGTGTGCATGGTAATAGGAGTCCATTATCTATGAATCCATTCATGGATGGGTGGTAGGGGTCATCAGCACCATGTAAGGCGCAGTTTCCAAATTCAGAATGGTCTTAAAGGAGTATTCACATCTTAACCATTAAAGGGGTTATCCCGGATTAGAAAAACATCGTTCATGTCCACAGGTTGTGTGTGGTATTGCATCTCAATGAATGTCCACAGAGCTGAACTGCAATACTAGGCAGGTCCTGTAGACAGGTGTGGAGCTATTTTTGGAAAAATAAAATAGCCATATTTTTTTGAGTCCAGGACAAACTTTATAAGTGCCTAAATTACTTATAGGAGGGGTCCAGTCAGTCCCTTTTGCTAATTCCTGGCCATCACAGTCGCCATACAGTGGAACAGAAAGGTGGATGCTTTTGCACAAGGTTCTCACCATTAAAGACAATTGGGGTTAAAGAAATGGCTGGGGGTTCATTGGATTCACACCTATCATCCTGTGCTTATGTCCTGAATCTATAAAATAGGACTATCCCTTTAAGGCTCCTTTCACACGGGCGAGTTTTCCGCGCGGGTGCAATGCGTGATGTGAACGCTTTGCACCTGCACTGAATCCTGACCCATTCATTTCAATGGGTCTGTGTACATGAGCGTTTTTTTTCACGCATCACTCGTGCGTTGCGTGAAAATCGGAGCATGTTCTATATTCTGCATTTTTCACGCAGCCCTAGCCCCATAGAAGTGAATGGGTCTGCGTGAAAAAGCATTGCATCCGCAAGCAAGTGCGGGTGCGTTGCGTTTTTCACTGATGGTTGCTAGGAGATGTTGTTTGTAAACCTTCAGTTTTTTATCACGCCCGTGAAAAACGCATCAAAACGCATTGCACCTGCGCGGAAAAAACTGAACAACTGAACGCAATCGCAGGCAAAACTGAATGGCTTTGCCTGTGAAATCGCACAGTTTTCACTGAACGCATCCGCAACGCATCCGGACCTAATCCGGACACGCTCGAGTGAAAGAGGCCTAAAGGTAGCAGAGCTGACCTTAAAAAACATTTTCCAAGTTTCCAAGCAAATGACCTTTATTCACAATTTTTATTCCCTACCATGTCTAAGATTTCCGTTTGCTTTCAGTGAATGGAAGCCTTCTTGTTTACCCCCTGAAGCTGACAACTTGTTCTGAGTCTGACCTGTTCCTGCTGGCTCTCCTCTGCTGCATTAACAAACCAAACCCAATGACCTCAGTGCAAACATAGCTGATTTGAGTTAGCCATTCGTCCCAGCTTAGCTCATCCTGACGGGGCGTTGTCCCATCTATGCTTTTACATAGGACTGCCGGTACACTTGTGGTTAAATGGCTTAATTTTTAAAAAATTCATACCTCCCCGATCCTCTCCCGTTCCTGATCTGAAGCTTCTCAGGTCCTGGTCTCTATTTCCAAAGAAATGTGACCGCTCAGTCCATGACGGGTCACTGCTGGGGTCAGTGATTGGCTAAGCGGTCACAAGAGGACCTGGGAAGCCTTTAATCCCTTGTGGGCACAATCTAGTTTTTAAATGAATAAACTCAGCCCTGCAGAGTAATGAGTATGGCAGTTATTGGATTGGTGTCAGCAGCAGCGAATAATACAGCTTAATAATAAGTGATGGTAATGGTCCGCAGCAATATGCTTGTACACAAATGCATTAGTGGAGGAGAACGGCCCCTGGAGGTCCCACCTGTCAATTAGGCGATGCTTCCCCTGTCATAGATCTACATCTGGAGGAGACGCAGAGGCAACGTGTTACAAGAAGATCCTTTTGACTATATCTATTATTGACGACACCTGCTTCTTTGCTGGGTTCATCAGTTTTCATGCCCAGGTAATGGCAAAACAAAGAGGAACGTCTTCCCAAGGTCCTACTTGTCAATTACTCGTAATGTGCACAATGTTGCCATCTATATCTGTATAATACATCATCATTAATGATACATTACATTATCAGGATCTCCTGCAACTTTCACTGCATTCAGCTGCTGTAGTCTAGGTCAATAGAGTCTAATGACTCTAGAACATGGAGGTATCAGGACTAGAGATGAGCGAATTTCCCAAAAATTCGATTCAGCCGGTTTGCCGAATTTTTCAAAAAAAGTCGGTTCGATCTAAATTTATTTGCGGTAAATTGGGTTAAAAAACGGCTATTTCCTGGCTGCAGAGAGCCTCTATAGGGGTGTTGAAGATGGTGGGTGAAAGAAGGAGCACTTGGCAACAGATGTGTTGCATCAGGCGGGTGGCAGCATCAGAATAGTAGCTGAGGCAGGTAGCCAGAGGAAACCGGTCTTTTTCATCAAAGTGTTGGTGTGGCACCATGGATGGTCCAGTCTGATGCATCAGGCATTGGTGGGTAGAAATCCTGGCTGATCCATGCATGATTCATCTTGACAAAAGGTCAGTCTTTCGACATTTTGGGTGGACAGGCAAGTTCTTCTTGGGGTAACTTTGGCCCCTGCTGCACTAAACACCCGCTCTTATGCCACAATACTGGCCGGCAGGACAGCTTTTCTAGGGTAAACTCTGCCAGTTACGGCCATAAATCCAGTTTGGCTGCCCAGTAGTCCAGCAGATCTTCAATGTGGGGTGGCAGGGTGCTGTCCAAGTATGCCACCACCTGCTGGTGCAGGTTCTGCTCCAGGTCTAGCTGCTGCTGCTGCTGGTGAGTAGTTTCTTCACTAGGCAGGTGAAGAAAGCTCCTCATCAGCAACTCTAGACTCAAGTTGCTGCTGATGGAGCTGGAACTGCTCCTACCCCCCTACCCTGCCACAGAAGCCATGGCAGAGGAACATCAGCGCAGAGGGCCCTGCGAGACCAGCGAGAGGATGGACGATGGTGCAGATAGGCAGCAGCCAACGGACTACAAAGGATGTCTCTATAGTAGTTCAGTTTGTCCTCCCTCTCAGCGGGTGTAAAAAAGGCCCCCATTTTGGACCTGTTGCGAGGGTCCAACAAGGTGGAGAGCCAGAAGTCATCCCTCTGCCGAATGGTGACAATTCAGCAGTCACTAAGCAAGTAAGTAAGCATGCATCAGGCCATTTGTGTGAGTGACTGGGAGGAACTCCCTGCCTCTGTCTCCATTGCATACTGCCGCGGTGTGTCTGGGTCCTCTGCCTCATCTTCCTCATCGCCCTGTAGGTCCTCTGGCTGCTCCTGCTTCTCCTCTCCTGTCACCTGTGTAGAAAAACCACTTGTTTCACTACACATTGTTTGTGCTCCAATGTCCTCCTCCTCCTCCAGTTCAGCCTCCACAGGTCTCATGTGGCCCTAAGATCTAGGCGCCACGTCTCTAGTCCCCTTACCAGCCAGATTTACCAGCATCTGTTCCAGTACATGAAGGAGTGGAATGACGTTGTTCATCCCGTAGTCCTGGAAAATGACAAATAACATGGCCTCCTCAAAGGGCCTGAGCAAATGGCAAGTGTCACGCATGAGCTGCCACTGATTGACATTGAAGTTACACAGGGGAGTACTCCTGTCCGCTTGGATCATCAAGAAATCGTTCATGGCCTTTCTCTGTTCATATAGTCGGTCCAACATATGGAGGGTGGAATTCCAATGGGTGGAAACGTTGCATATCAGCCTATGTTAGGGGATGCTGTTCTGCCGCTGCTGCTCAAGGAGGGTGTGCTTTGCGGTGTACTAGTAGCTAAAGTGCATGCAAAGTTTCCTGGCCATTTTTAGGAAGTCTTGCAGATGGGTGGAAGACTTCAGAAACCGCTTGACAACCAGATTTAACACGTGTGCCATGCAGGGCGCATGGCTCAGTTCTCCTTAACGCAGCGCCGACGCCATGTTCTTCCTGTTGTCGGTCACCATGGTTCCTATGCTGAGTTGTTGCGGAGAAAGCCAGGATTCGATTTCTTGATGAAGGACCCGGAACAGTTCCTCCCCTGTGTGACTCCGTTTGCCCAGTCAAATGAGGTGCAGAACAGCGTGACACCGCCGTGCCCTGCACATGTGGTATACTGGAGGGGCACTGTGAATTGTCCTTGCAGTGGAGGCTGAGAACACGGTGGAGGATGAGGAGGCAGAGGCGGACATTATCGCAGGACCAATGGCGTAAGAACTTGGAGGCAGAAGTGGTGTGACCTGGCCAAGTTGCTGGTGTGGCTGTGCAGGAACCACATTCACCCAATGGGCCATAAAGGACATGTATTGTCCCTGACTGTAGTAACAGCTCCACACGTCGGCGCTGCAGTGCACTTTGGCAGACACCGACAGGCTCAACGACTGGCCCACCTTCTGTTCTACATGTGTGTGCAGGGCTGGTACTGCCTTTTTGGCAAAGAAATAACGGCTTGGGACTCTCCACCTTGGCTTGGCACTAGCCATCAGTTCTCTGAAAGGTGCAGAGTCCACCACTTGGAAATGGAGGGACTGCAGTACCAGAAACTTGGCCAGGAGCACATTCAGCTTCTGCGCCGTTCGATGAGTGCACGCATACTGCTGTCTACTATGTTCAAGTCTGTAATGTTTTCACTTCACCACACAACGGCTAATAAGCCCTTTTTTGCCCACTAATACAAGCCAAAAAATGCTTTAGAACATATAACTGCACCGCACACAAGGGCAAATATGACATAGAAATATTTCCTTGTAATAAACCCTGTTAATGGTTGTATCAAACAGCACTTGCACCCCAATTACAAGAACAGTTTGCTGGAATTACAAAGCTGTATAATGGCCATTTGGGTCCCCAGTCAGTGCAGCAAGGTGTAATAAGATTATTCCTATTACACCGGCTGTAAACTCCCCTACTAAACCATGTTCTGCTTCAACACTGTGGAATAATTCCTCCCTATGCTTTCCCTACACTTCTAATGATCTTTCCCTGAACTTCTATTAAGCAAAATATAAGTTTTCAAGTCTTTCCTAGCACTTTCCCTAGCGCCTGCTGACATCTCTCTCTGCACTAAGTACACTGGAGAATCCAAGATGGCTGCGGCTATTTATAGGGCTGTGACATCACACAGCTGGCTGCATTGTGGGTGATCCCTCGTTCCCAGAGTTCCTTGCTCCATGTCATAACACGGGCAGCAGCCATTTTAGGAAAAAAAAAATCCGATTCGTTGCCACTAAGCGTGAGGAAGTTTGTATTCGGTGCAAATTGAATTTTTCTTGAAATTCGGATTGAATTACACTTCATCAACTTCGATTCACTCAACTCTAATCAGAACCATAAGAACTGAGATTCAAAGGGTATTCCTATGATAGGATCTGCATGTAGTTAGGAAACTGGGACCTCTACTGATGCCTTGAATGAGAAAGAACCGTCATGATTTCCTCACAATACAATGACTATACTTTGGCTAGTCATTGTAGCACTAAGCACCAAGACTCCCATCTTCAGGACCACATCTTCAGGACTACATCTTCAGGAGTACATCTTGCAGTCCAGTGGCAGATTAAGTAGACCATAGAACCTGGACTGCTCCTATGAGCATTTATACGCATTGTGCATGTAACCTTGGATACTCCAAACTAGACCTCCCCTTGAAAAAAAGAGACCTAAGAACATATTCCCTTATTAAATACAACCCGCCAAGCAAAAACCTCTAAATACAGACCCAAATTCGACCCTCTGTATAATTACAGACTCTCCAAACCAGATCCTCTAAATATGTACCGAAATCAGACCCTGGGAATAATTGCAGCCCCCATATCAAATCCTCAAAATGCTTCCACAGGGCCGATTCCCCAAATATATACAAACCCCCAACAGAGCTGTTTTAAATCCATAACACCCCCTCTAAATAAATACAGACCTCCTTATAAGAGACACCATACCCCATTTTCACCTCCTCCACATCCTTGGTAATTTCTCATGTAGCTTGAGGACCCTCAGAGGTAATGTGACCATATGAAGGTCCTTCAGAAAACCTTGTGGCCACATGTTGTCCAAAACTCTGTAGCAAAATATAAAACACATTGGGAGTAATTTACTAACCAGAAATATGACTATATTATGCTCATGTCTGGTGCAGATTGCATCACAAAGGTCCTTCGAGCAGCAATCTCCAACTTTTCTCCACTCACCCTATGTCTCAAAAAGTGGGATATGGCACTGGCAGGAAATTGGACGGGCCGGCAGGCCCATCTCACTTACCATTTTCTGCGCTAGAAAACACTAGGAAACTGTCTTACATTTAGAAGCGGAGGTGGACCTGCTGAAGTTATGAGGAGGCCGGCGCCTCTTCATAACACCAGCGGATCCACCGCCAGCTATAGGGGTTATTAAGTCTGACGTCTAAAACGTAGGAGGAAGAGATGTGAGGTTTAATGCAGACAAAATGGAGTCAGATGCCAGTAAAGGAAAGTTTCAGAGTTTTCCTGGCTGACCAATCTAGAATCTTCTAGTTAATCATTCCAGTAAACTAAAAAGAAGATTCTAGGGGCTTTTGTTTGTTGAATGACCAGCATGATAATAATGGGTGTGAATCCATAGGGTCGTAAACCACAGCTGTTGTCCATGCAGACTGTGGGGGTTGTAGTAGTGTTATGTAATACAGTACCTTTGTGTATATATACTGTGACTTGCAGTGATACTATTGGTAACAGTACTGACCACCACGCTGCACCCTGTGCTTGTATTGGGCACAGTAATCAAACTACCGACGAGCATTCGGAATATTATTCTATTATGATATAAACCCCTAGACGACCATCTTCTGTCGGACACTTGATTCAGCGAGTGAGGGAGTGTATTGAGGATCCAGATGAACGTCCATGCAAACCCCATGTCTCCCTCACCTGCATCCTCTTTTCACTATTCCGACAGCCGGTATTAATACATGTGCCCCATTGTGAATTATGTCTTTTGTTTGTGCCATTTATATTCACTTTTGATGTGTTTTTGGGGTCGGTGGCATTTTTTTCTTAATGCAGAAATTTTCCTATAGGCCTATCAGACTTGAAAAATCCAGAAAAAGCAGAAAATGACACTAAACTGTTTCTGTATGTCTTTTCTGCTCCTTCTTTCATTTGCTTATGTTATTAATGTTATTATTTTATAGTCATTAGTGATGAGCAGAATAGGCTATATTCGATTTCGCGATATTTGACGAATGTGTGGGCGAATATTCGTCAAATATTCGTTAATTTGCTATATTCAATTACTAACATTCATTGTGATAATGACCATGTAAAAATCGCATGCACATGCGAGAAAAGGGAGGGGTCAGTGAAGTGGCGATATTCGCATCACAATAAAAAATCACGTTATGATTATTCGTCAGTGAGTGGAAGGCAAATATTTGTAACGCGATTTTTTATTGCCATGCGATTATCGGCACTTTACTGTAATGTGCATTGTGATGTGTACTGTGTAAAAAAAAAAAGAATATTCGTGATTACGAATCTATAGTGCGACATTCGCAATAAAAATTTGCTTTTAGAAAATTCGTGATTAACACTAATAGTCACTGGTATTTTTAAATTCTCATTATTCTATGACTTTATTTGCTGATATTATTATTATTATTTATTTATTTGTGATATTTTCTTCTCCACATTACTGTTTTCTATTTCACACTTTTTTCACTCTTGCCCATCTCTGATGGAAGATGCTATTGTCACTTTCTGTTGCATTTTCTGAGAGTTTTCAGCTTGTGTTTATGGAGGGAGAGTATTTGCGGTGAAGGCGCGGTAATGTTCAGTGAACATGTCACCATGGAGCAGTGAACGCAGATCTGCCCGGCCTCCACCACACATCCTACACCCGCTCAGCTCCAAACCTTTTCGGGAAACCCTGTGCAGACACGCTATGCCATGGCTCTAGTACGGGCGCCGTGCCAGCTCCAGCCCTGTATTATATCCTTAGATAATTCAGACTAGCAAGCCCCCACAAAACATGCTTCATCAATATGGCGGCCAACATCTGCAGCAGCCTTCGGGACCAGCTTTTAACCTCCCTAGCGGTAATCCCGAGTGTGGCTCGAGTGTGGCTTGGGGTTAACTTACACTTCAAGAAGCGGTAACCCCGAACCACACTCGGGATTACCATGGGTTAATTACAAAGGGGCAGGAATGGATGCAGACCACACACAGTGTGCTGTCCAAATGCGCATTTCCGGAGCGCGCTCCGAACTTCCGGCCGCAGCTCCGCAAGAATGTACCGCTTCGGGTACGAAAATCCTAAAAGAATTAGACCGCTAGGGAGGATAAAGGGCTTTTCCCATCAGTATCCATATAGGATCCACTATGCGATTGATTCATGGGCATCCAACGGTTGTGACCCCCACCAATCGCAGGAATCGGGATTCTCAATACAGGACGTAAAGGTTCTCCTCAATATCTGACTGTTGTTGGCCCCCGACTATATCTTCTATCTTCAAACCATAAGGTAGAGCCCAGTATACTGCAGAGGAAAAATAGATGCGTGAAAGTGGCAGCCAAAGAGTTAACCAGGACACCTCCTCCAGTCGTGTGTAAATGGCATCAATCCATCACTAAGTGCAGGTACTCTGCGGCACTGGGAAAAACTCACAGATTATGAAGCTAAGCAGAACCCTGACACATTGCTTCATCAGCACCTGGTCACCGAAGTGAACCGCGCCAACAGCAGTGTGCACCAGCGAGACGTGTGAAGAACAGCACAGGGCGGCCGACACCTGCATCCTCCAGGTATATCCTCAGGAGAGGATCAGGCAGCTTAAAGCCTCATATAAAGTGCAGTCAATCTGCTCTACATTCTAATACTTCAGAGCTGAAATCATAATGATGCCATTTTCCTGTTAGCTCTCAGGTTGCTCATGGCTTCCATCTGCTGGTTCAGTGTCTGTAGAGACAGAGCAGCAAATGGGGGGGGGGTATTTTTTTCCTTTTTACATCAGATAATTGTCCCCGGCCTAGCATACTACGTGTCTTTCAATATATTACACCATATAATGCGCTGCATCAAGTAAAGCATCAAATACTTAAAGGGGGGTGTTCAAATTTAGAACAAAAAATGACAAATTTCTTCCAGAAACAGGTATTGCGGGTGAGCTGTATTACAGTGAATGAGTCTGAACTGCAATACCACACACCACCAGTGGACATTTGTGGCGCTGTTTCGTTCATTTTGACATCTGATTTCACAGTTTACATCTCTCTATAAGTGATTTATTTTCCAAGTGCTTTACTTATTTTTTTATATTCTGTGATTTCAAATACATTCTGTCATATTTGTTGCAATGGGATCTCAGCCACGGATTTCACCCCTTGGAGGCAAGAGAGAAAGATCCACGTGGAATCAGTAACAAAACCTGAATCACAATCCACATTCCTATTTTGCAGCTGAGTCGCCTATTTGCAATGAGATCCAAAGCAGAGAAATTTCACGATGTGCAGCCATTTCCTGCCACTTTGGCGATGTGACTGCAATGCAATTGTTGATGGCCACGTGGTTTTGTGGTCACTGCTCCACTTGTATTTAAGATTCCTCTGCTCTCCAGTTAGCTCTCCGGAGCTGGAAACCTATAGCTTCCCCCCCTGCTGGTTCAGGGTCTGTAATTATGGGAGAATTTGTTGTACTTTAGACCATTATGTTGCACTAAATCCAGAGGCTGATGGGCAATAGACCCTACAGGGAAATGTCCATGCGAGCCACCCAAGCCCTCCTCAGGGCCGCTGGTTGGGTACATAGTGATATGATGCTCTCAGCATTAATTAATGTTAGAAGCATCTGGTTGGCAAAAGAAAATGCTCTGCTGCATCGTCAAGACGATGATGCAGTTTCCATACTGTGATACTAAAACTCAACGCCCTATACAGCTTCCTGCAACCCCTCCCTTGGTAGGAAGCAGAATGTGCCTTCTTCTGCCCAAAAGGAGGGAGGGGGTATTTTTGGAATGGTAAGTTCCAGTGTATCTAAAGATACTCTCTGCCAGATACACTGCCACCTGCTGGACAACCAGGAACATTACATGTAATAACAGTTGCATAACAATATTATTAAGGCACAGTATCGGAGGACCTGGAAATAAATACTCCGATGACATTCTTTGCTAGCCATTAGAGACAGTAGCTAGGTGTAAGAATGGTGGTGCCCCCTCTGGGGTACTACATATTCAAGATTCTGCTGCTCTCTAGTTAGCTCTCAGCAGCTGGAAACTTATAGCTGCCTCCCTGCTGGTTCAGTGTCTGTACATTAGGGGAGAAGTTGCCATATTTTAGACCATTGTGTTGCACTGCATCTTCTACAATGTATCACCCTAGTGACTTGAGGAGGTAAAGTATGGGCGTTCCCTAATACTTTAAACTTGAATTCAAGATAGATTCTGCTGCATTCCAGTTAGCTCTCAGGAGCTGGAAACTTATTGCTGCCTCCCTGCTGGTTCAGTGTCTGCACATTATTGGATCGTTTGTCATACTTTAAACCAAGCATCCTCAAACTGCGGCCCTCCAGATGTTGTAAAACTACAATTCCCACTATGCCCTGCTGTAGCCTGATAGCTGTAGGTTGTCTGGGCAGGTTGGGTGTTGTAGTTTTACGACATCTGGAGGGCCGCAGTTTGAGGATGCCTGCTTTGAACCATTGTGTTGCACCGCATCTTCTACAATGTATCGTACTAGGGACCAGAGCAGGAGGAGGTGATGCGCTAATTACCCTCTTATCCCCCTCCCCAAGTCTAGGCTCCACTCTTACGACTTCCTCACATACCCGTCAGCACTCTCTTAGGGAAAGTGTCCAGTCGACCAAGGGCCCCAGTTGGACATCATATGGACTCTCGTTACTTCTACAGCCACAAAACTTGGCCTTATAGCTGATAATTAAGGGCGGTAATGGCTGACTCTCCCCCCACACGCTGAAGCCTTTTGTGCTCCCATTTGTCCCATCCATTTTTAATATCTATTTGTGCTCCGGCAAATACTTGATATATTCCATACATTTACAACACATAACATTTTAATAACTTTTTCCTCATCCCAGCCTTAGATGCCTGAAAATCACACTTACACAAAGCCGTTTAGCGAACTTCAATCCATTTTTATGTACTTTGAATGCTCTAATATTCATTTTTATCTCTGTAGCAGTCAGGTAACAATAAACTCTCGTGAATTGGATATGAGGACTGTAATTCAATCAGAGGGATTTGCTGCAGTTCATAAACCACTTGATCTGCGTTCCTTTAAAATTGATGACATCAGCCGAATCCTCAATAGGTTTGCAGGATCTGCATCCAGAGGTTTTTTTCTCTCTGGTTGAAACACCGTCTCACAGTAGTTGAAATCTTCAAAGTCATAATGACCCCGAGTGCCTGGATTTTCAGCTGCAGCTTTGTACAATGACACCATAATAATATAGTGCCGCAATATTCCATGTGCTACGTATTATACCAAAAATGATAAGTCTCATCTTCGGCATTCATGGCATAGTCATCTCTCTGGGGGGGAAGGGGGGGGGCGTTCTCTTTGACGAGACTTAGATGGTACAGAGTCTTTCAGGCTATGTTTATGAGACTAGCTCTCCTCCAAAAAGAAGAAAGCTGTCAATCTAGAGCCACCTATTGGAAGACGCTACCTTGTAAGTCAATGTCTGACCCAAAGAAGAGCCTTGAAACATGATTAGGGATTTACCCAATTTGTATGGCCCAGTCATAAGAAGCCTGACTGGTGCAGATCCCACCTCTGAGACCCTTTGGTGACCGGTTATGGCATTCTCCATTGATGTCTATGACAGTTATGAGAAGAACTGAGTGCTTCCACCCAATGGAGCATGCAAGGTCAACTGATCCCTGTTCTCCAGAAAGGTTAGGGTCCAAGAGGTCTGGTATCCGGTGGATATGTCATCAATGCTAGAGGTCGGAATATCCCATGACTTTAGTTGCTTAATCATAAACCTTGCCAGTATCCATGTCCTTTTTAGGCTCCATTCACACGTCTGAATGTGTCCGCACCCGTTCCGCAATTATGCGGAATGGGTGCAGACCCATTCATTCTCTATGAGGCAGGAATGGATGCGGACAGCACACAGTGTACTGTCCGCATCCTCATTTTCGGAGCGCGCCACCCAAATTCCGGTCTGCGGCTCTGGAAAAAATTGAACATGTCCTATTCTTGTCCGCAATTGTGGACAAGAATAGGCAGTTCTATGGGGGTGCTGGCCGGATGTATTGCGCATCCGCAATACACTACGGACATGTGAATGGACCCTTACACTATTTGATCCTTTCAACCATCAAACAGAACCTTAAAAAGGAAAGACCTGGGCACATGAGGCCATTGCTCTGGGGTCTCCACTACATCATGGAGGCATCCACCAAGTCATTAAAGGGGTTGTCTGCTTTTTACTATTGATGACCTATCCTCAGGATAGGTCATCAATATCAGATCGCTAATGAGCTAATGAGCTTTTAGAAGAGAAGGCAGCTCTCATACGAGCGCAGCCTTCTCTGCTCTGTTTACCTGCTCGCCGCAGCAATTGCAGTGGTGAGCAGGTGTAATTACAAGTATGGCGTCCCCATTCACTTCTATGGGACGGCTCTATAGTATTTACTTGAACAAACAGAGCTTCTCTTCATACAGCTGATCGACGGGGGTGCCAAGTGTCGGACCCCACCAATCTGATATTGATGACCTATCCTCAATAGTAAAAGGCGGACGACCGCTTTAAACCAGATCTGCTATGCCCTAGTACAGTGCTTGACAAATTTCCTTGGAATCTAGGAGCCAGCTACCCCCATGTTGTGCCAGTATATAGGGCCAACATAGTGCTTCCCCTCTTCTCCATAGTGCCCCCCCCATGTTGTGCCAATATATAGGGCCCCCATAGTGCTTCCCATCTTCTCCATAGTGCCCCCCATGTTGTGCCAGTATATAGGGCCCCCATAGTGCTTCCCATCTTCTCCATAGTGCCTCCCCATGTTGTGCCAGTATATAGTGCCCCCATAGTGCTTCCCCTCTTCTCCATAGTGCCCCCATATTGTGCCAGTATATAGGGCCCCCATAGTGCTTCCCCTCTTTTCTATAGTGCCCCCCCATATTGTGCCAGTATATAGGGCCCCCATAGTGCTTCCCCTCTTTTCTATAGTCCCCCCCCCCATATTGTGCCAGTATATAGAGCCCCCACCCTCCTTCTTGCCACAGTATACTATAATAAATAATAAAAACAATAAACTCATATATTTACCTTATGTTGCTGTCAGTGATGCGATGCAGGCCTCTTCCGGCCTGTGTCCCACACTGTACGGCTCAGGCGGCGTGATGACGTCATCGTGCCGCCTGCACCGGCCTCTGATAGGCTACAGGCCTATCAGAGGAACGGGCAAGGGAGACGCCTCTCACCTGCTCCTCCGCACCATTCATCTGTATAAGATGAATATGGAGATGAGCGCTTCCACAATGGAAGCCTCCGGACAGAACGGACCCACCTCCGGCCCTCTGCACTCATCGCCCAGGCACCTTTGAAAATGGGTTGACAAATACCCAAATGCCAGGAACAAATTCCTGATCGCCAAGGCGACCTGGCGCCTGGGATTTGTCGAGCCCTGCCTTAGTAATCATACAGCAATATTATTTGAGCTCTTCATATGGGTAGGAGTGTTACTTATATATAACCCTTTATATTGTGCACTACATAGCGGCTTTATTTAGGTTTGATTTATGACTATATTATTCCATATCTCCAGCCTTACAGTAAGGCATAGACCCCCACACATCTGCTGCGGGACCCCACAGACCGTATATGCTTGAACTAGGAAGTGCCTGGAGGAGACAAAGGACGCTTCTGGGAATTGTGGTGCTCAGGAAGAGCGAGGGAACCACCTAGTTTGATACACAATTTGGAGAAGAGGCATCAAAACAGACAAAAGGAAATCTCACAGTAAGTTAAGTAGTGGGGCTGCATCTGTATAGCACCACCTGCTGTTGGTTCTTTCCCTAATTTCTTGTCCACCTCACTGAGGTGGTTGCACACGCTCAGTTTAAATCTTCAACTGTCACAAGACATATATTCTGTGAGAACTACATGGAAAGAGCTGCAACAGAAAAGACATGCCCCCAGAGCTGTGATAGGGAGAGAGCTGCAGTAGAAAGAACCCAGCCCATTAACTGCAGTAGAAAGGTCATGCCCCCTGAGCTGCCAGCCTGAACAAAATCTAGCAGGACAATTGGAGCAATGAATGGGGAGATCTCTGGATCCATGTGAGGTAGAGGGCTGTATCTAATTTTGCTAGCCACAATCCAATTTACCCTGGCTAAACCAAGGATTGGAATCTAGGAGATTCTCCGGCATTCGCCCTTGAATCCTATACAAAGATCTGGACTTCACTACAAAGAATCCTTGGGTCACAGTCTCCACGATGGACTGGAATTGTTGCCTGTGGCACTAGAAACACAATGGCAAGGTCAGCAACTAAGCCAAGGTACGTCAACAGGAAGGCAAGGCGAAGGGATGATCCAGAAGTCAGGGACTAGCCAGGTCAGGATCGGGGGAACACAATAAAGCCAGGAGTAGTATCCAAGGTACAAGGCACAAGCAAAGTCAGAAACTGAGCCAAGGTCAGAATAAATGGAGAACTACACGTAGCAAAACAGGAAGGTGAAGCAAAGATCAGAGAGAGTGCCAAAGTCCTGAGTCATTATTAACGTAGAACACAGGAGCAACGAATGGTCAGGAGCCAAGAGATAAGTATCTTGACCACCTGGAAAAAATCTGAAGCAGAACTTGCACTAAAACAGCTTGACAGGTCCCCCGGTGTCCTCAGGTGCCGATCTACATGATGGGACGTTGAAGAGACTTGAGCGTTACAGCCTAGAGTTCCAGAACTGATGTCCAAAGTTGGAGAGGCCGAGGAGGAACAGCTGATGAAGAACTAAGGCAGGGAACTGTAGGACTGGTTGATGCTGCCCCAGATCCATGGATATCAGTTGATCATCGTGCTTTGATGCAAACAGGAGATTTTCTTGCTAAAAACAACCTTTTAATCTCAACTACAAGACAAAGCCAATCGCAGACCAAACAATGTAGCGTTTCATCTCTTTGTCTCCTTCCGTCTGCGGCCATCTCAACATTTTTAGTTTATTGGGTCTTTAAATGTGTTCATCAGTGCCAGCACCGCAGACAGAAGACACTAATCTTAGGCACTTTCTTTTCTATATGTATTTTAATATGTCTCAAGGAAATCTTAAATCATTATTTTGGAGAGCACCGTCAGCTGAATGTCGAAGGCAGTCTCCCTAGAATAATACTGCCTTGGCAGGCAAATGATTGCAGTCTTAAATAATGCATGGCTTTTCAGGAAGGCATCGATATACACACAAGTTACGTTCCAGCCAAACAGCCCTTTAAGAGACCTTCTCCCCAGCTAATTTATTAGCCTTCTGTGCAAATTCAAATTGATGAATCCTCCTCACGTCTCAAGTTGTTGAGGAGTCTGGAGGGTCCAAGCATCGGGCGCGTTGTACTAAAGGTTTGATTCGTCCTGTCAGACAAATATATTATCCACCTTTGGTCTTGGACGTTCTCACACCGAGCTGACTATTTATCAGCCCAGGACGCCTTTTGGCGATGCCTCGGTTTTATCTCCTATGTAGAAGGGCTCCGAGTCCCCGGAGACGGGGGTTGGCTTTAATTTCCTTTCAGGAGTATTGTTCATATTTGTTCTTCATTTAGGAACTGCCCTTCATTATAGTTATCTCCAAATGACTTTATTAAAGCTGAGCTGGGTCATAAATTAAAGTCCCCTCTGCAGTAACTGCATGATTAGAATATAATAAGAGTGCCTTACTTATGTCTCTTCCTCATCTTGCATCCCCTTCATTACTGCAGGTAATGGTACTTGAAGGATCCCCCCCTCTTGGATCCATCCCCCCTCTTGGCTCCCTTGACAATAGGATTATCACAAAGTATCCCCCAGTTGGAACCTCTAGAGGTCATCAGTAAAGTGTCTAGAAACCTGGCTTTAAGCGTTTGGTTTCCCAACGGCGCCACCACAGGGGAAATGAAGAATTACACAGTGTCTATTTGAATCAATGGGTTGTCTGTGTAATACAAGACAGGACCACCAGAATGAAAGTAACTTTTTTGCACTTTGGCCAAGAGATGACGAGATCTTGACCGAGATGAGGTGAGGACCCACCTTCTGTGAACTCAAAATTCCCAAATAGAATATATGAAAATGGGCTTTCTAAAGTTGACGACCCCTATAAATGAGTTTATCACTGTGGACCATCCCTTTTGTGTTACATGGAACAGCAATCAGCTGTAATCTGTTGGAGAACCTGGCAGCAGGTCTTCAATTTTTCTGCAGCGCCTCATCAGGGGAAATGAAGCATTACACAGTGCAGAAAACAATGGGATCTCCATATAATACAAAGACATCTTGGGTTCTCCAGCGTGAGATTCACTCTTTGTAGTCATTCTGCAACCTGGCTAACAGATAAGAAGACTTCCATGTATCAATTGAAGACAATATCTACCAATCATTTAATTTCCATGACCATGTTGACCTACTGGCAGCCTAAGTCTCCGCAGTCTTGGGCATGGGGCATGCTCTCGTCTCTTTTTCAGTTCTCCAGAGCTGTTGCAGAGCTATGATTAGGGTTTAAAGGGGTTTGCCTCTTCGTACAGGTCCTATGTTTTAGAAGAGTCTCTCCTCACAATGATCACAACATGTCTTCCTGCCAGGAGGACCCCAGCGATCATATGAAATCGGTGGGGAGGCCTGAAAGTAACTGTACAATTTCCCTACCGCGCCACCACAGGAAAAACAAAGAATTGCACAGTGTCCATTCATATCAATGTGTTGTCGGTATGACACAGTACTGATGAACGGCAGGGGCAATGTTCGAATTTGCGATTTTTCGTGAATATTTGGATGAATATTCGCCATATATTCGAGAACTCGTGATCTCCAGTCATGATTTTCCTTATTGCGAAAATTCGCATTACGAAAATTCACAATCAACACTACTCCTAAAATCAAAGATATTGCAGCCTTCCCATTGGTCCACAAGATAGAAGCAGGGAGGGGTCATGTGTGTGTTGTTTAAAAAAAATCTCGAATATTCGAAATTACGAATATATATCACTATATTCTAAATTTTCGCAAATTCTCGAAGTGCAAATATTTGCGATAGAAATTCGCAATTCGAATATTCGTGTTAAACACTATGACACAGGGCAGGGCCCCGCTCTTTGTGTCTGCTCTACAACCTGGCCAGAAAATTTGAATCCTGAACAGAGGATGCCCAATATTAACTTCAAGATAATTAATAGGTTGTATGAAAATGTTTTTTTTTTTTAACTGGACAACCCCTTTAAGTTGGATCAGTCCGTCCTGCTAATCTACAAAAGTAGAGGAAGAGGTGGTGATGAACCCAACGATTGGTTAGACCAAGGCTCACACATGGGATGGAGTTGGGTAATTTGGTGTTTTTGGGTAATTGGTGTCCCATTTTGTATAATTGTACAGGAAATTATATTCTTATATTTGTAGAATTGGGTCATGTTTCTAAAAGGTTTTTTTTACTTTAAGTCGTATTATTAGCTGCAGCGATAACATAGTCACAAACATTGGAGTGTACTGCAGCCAATTATATAAATGGTAAAAAATATAAACCTGAAGGAGTCGGCCCTCTACATAGCAATGATGGGGGAGTTGCAGAAAGCGATGAGGATAAAGCCAAGCTATTAAATATTTTCTTCACCACTGTTTTCACTGAGGAAAATAAACTGTCAGATGAAATGCAAAATGTAAAAGTAAATTCCCCTTTAAAAGTGCCCTGTCTGACCCAGGAAGAAGTACAGCAGCGACTTAAAAAGATTAAAATAGACAAATCGCCAGGACCGGATGGCATACACCCCCGTATCCTAAGGGAATTAAGTGATGTCCTAGCCAGACCCTTATTTCTGATATTTACGGACTCTATACTGACAGGGAATGTTCCACCAGACTGGCGTATAGCAAATGTGGTGCCAATATTCAAAAAGGGTCCAAAAACAGAGCCTGGAAATTATAGGCCGGTAAGTTTAACATCTGTTGTGGGGAAACTGTTTGAAGGATTTGTAAGAGATGCTATCTTGGAGTATCTCAATGAAAATAAGCAAATAATGGCATATCAGCATGGCTTCATGAGGGATCGGTCATGTCAAACTAATTTAATCAGTTTCTATGAGGAGGTAAGTTCTAGACTTGACAGCGGCGAATCAATGGATGTCGTATATCTGGACTTCTCTAAAGCATTTGACGCTGTACCACATAAAAGGTTAGTATATAAAATGAGAACACTTGGACTAGGAGAAAATATCTGTATGTGGGTAAGTAACTGTCTGAGTGACAGAAAACAGAGGGTGGTTATTAACGGTACACACTCAGATTGGGTCACGGTCACTAGTGGGGTACCTCAGGGGTCAGTATTGGGCCCTATTCTCTTCAATATATTTATTAATGATCTTGTAGAAGGCTTGCACAGTAATATATCAATTTTTGCAGATGACACTAAACTGTGTAAAGTAATTAACACTGAAGAGGACAGTTTTCTGCTACAGAGGGATCTGGATAGATTGGGGGCTTGGGCAGAGAAATGGCAGATGAGGTTTAACACTGAAAAATGTAAAGTTATGCACATGGGAAGGAATAATGCAAGTCACCCGTACATACTAAATGGTAAAACACTCAGTAACACTGACATGGAAAAGGATCTAGGAATTTTAATAAATAACAAACTAAGCTGTAAAAACCAGTGTCAGGCAGCTGCTGCTAAGGCCAATAAGATAATGGGTTGCATCAAAAGGGGCATAGACGCCCGTGATGAGAACATAGTCCTACCACTTTACAAATCACTAGTCAGACCACACATGGAGGACTGTGTACAGGTCTGGGCTCCTGTGAACAAGGCAGACATAGCAGAGCTGGGGGGGGTTCAGAGGAGGGCAACTAAAGTAATAACTGGAATGAGGGATCTACAGTACCCTGAAAGGTTATCAAAATTAGGGTTATTCACTTTAGAAAAAAGACGACTGAGGGGAGATCTAATAACTATGTATAAATATATCAGGGGTCAGTACAGAGATCTCTCCCATCATCTATTTATCCCCAGGACTGTGACTGTGACGAGGGGACATCCTCTGCGTCTGGAGGAAAGAAGTGTTGTACACAAACATAGAAAAGGGTTCTTCACGGTAAGAGCAGTGAGACTATGGAACTCTCTGCCTGAGGAGGTGGTGATGGTGAGTACAATAAAGGAATTTAAGAGGGGCCTGGATGTATTTCTGGAGTGTAATAATATTTCAGGCTATAGCTACTAGAGATAGGTCGTTGATCCAGGGAGTTGTTCTGATTGCCTGATTGGAGTCGGGAAGGAATTTTTTCCCCTTAAGTGGGGAAAATTGGCTCTACCTCACAGGGGTTTTTTGCCTTCCTCTGGATCAACTTGCAGGAAACAGGTCGAACTGGATGGACAAATGTCTTTTTTCGGCCTTATATACTATGTTACTATGTTACTATGTTACTGGCCCCGACAGCATAATGCACAAGATCACACTCAGGACTGGTGGGATCCCAGAGGTTGGACCCTCACCAACCATAAAGATATGGCATGTCCTTGTGATATGCTACTACTTAAAGGATGGAAATGCCCCTTTAAGGATCAGCTTGTGGAACAAATGCAAGACGGATATTGCATCCAAGTGTTTGGTATCCACACATCTTAACACCTGAAGAGTTGCTGATTGCCAGGTCTGAATCGATGGCATCCTAGGGAGGTCTTAACTGAAGCTCTTACCCTTGGTCTCAGTTCTGCGTCTTCTAAGGAGGTAGCTGTGGTAGGAATTGTATCCAAAGTCAAATGTTAAAAGCCTCTCTATGCTGTTGTTTTCGACTTAAGAAGCAAATTTGGAACGGTTCCCATCTCCGCTCATGGACCATGCATTACTGCTAGAGTTCATAGCTCCCCTGGTACAGCCATGTCTGTTTGATTATAGAGAAGAACCAGGTCTATGAGCATTGTTATAAGATTACAACAGCAGGATGGGATACCAGCCATATGTACCTACAGGGGAGGGACCAGGAGGACATTATGTATCTCTTTATCCTCGTGGAAACTGGCATTTTGGAGTTATGAATCCTAATAAATGTCTGTAAATTTCCCTAAACATTACAGAAAAATAGAAATTGTCCTTCATTTTGGCAGAAACATTTAAAGGGCACCTGTCCAAAAATCAGTCCTATTAATCCACACATACTGCCTGGTAGGGTTCATTCTGCTGAATATAATGATACCTGTCTTGTAAAAATCGGTTGTGGAGTTTCTGAGAAAAAATACTTTTATTCTTTAGGTAAGGGAGGGCTTCAGTCTATCGAGGGGTGGGGTCTGGCACCAAGTCATCTCCTTAGCATTCCAGTGCTGGCCACGCCCCCAAGTGCTCTAACCCCTTAAAAGCATAAAACATTAAAGTATTTTATCTCTGGAAATCCACAACTGATTTTCACAAGACAGGTATCATTTTAATCAGTGGGATCAACCCTACTGGGCAGTATGTCTAGTTAAATGGGGCTGATCATTCCCTTTAAGTAAGATGACCACATGCAGAGGGGTTATCTGTATATTCCAATAAGGGTTCATTCACACATCCGTAGGTGTTTTGTGGTCAGGAATTTGCAGATTGGCGAAACACGGACACTGGCAATGTGCATTCTGCATTTTGAGGACCGGCACTATAATAGAAAATGCCTTTTTTTGTCCGCAGTTGCGGACAAGAATAGGACATGTTCTATTTTTAGAACATGGTGCGCTATCCGCATAGTGTCCACATAGTGTGCTGTCGGCATCCGTTCCGGCCCCATTGTAACGTTGCGGAACGGATCCGGATCCATTTTGCAGACATGTGAATGGACCCTCACTATGACACACGGTCAACAGAGACGGTGATGTGAACCCACTGGACTGGGGGGCGGAGCTAAGGCACAGCATGGCAGTGCACGGCCGGAGATCGCCGGACTAAAAGGTACTGCAGATCTGACGTTTTAGTCCGGCGATCTCTGCTGTGCACTGCCGTAGCTCCGCCCCGCCCCTCAATGGGGACGGAGCAGCAGCACGGCAGCACACGGGTACTTGCAGCATGGCGGATCCGGGAGGCTGTTCAAACAACCTGCCAGATAGCCATGCCGCAAGTGTGAAAGTACCCTTAGACGACATCTGTCAGCAGTTTTGTCCCTATGACACTGGCTGACCCGTTCCATATGCGCTTGCCAGCTGAAGGCATCTGTGTTGGTCCCATGTTCATATGTGACCGCATTGCTGTGAAAAATTATGTTTTAATTTATGCAAATGAGACTCTAGGAGCAACTGGGGCGTTACCCTTACACCTAGAGGCTCTGCTCTCTCTGCAACTGCTGAGTCATCTGCACTTTGACATGGACAGATGCGATCACATTTTCACTGCCTGGCGCTTTCAATCAAAGTGCAGAGAGTAAAGCAGTTGCAGAGAGAGCAGAGCCACTAAGAGTACCGGCAACGCCCCTGTTGCTCCTAGAGACTCATTTGCATAAATGTAATCATTTTTTCTCAGCAATGCAGGCACATATAAACATGGGACTAACACAGATGCCTTCAGCTGCCGAGTGCAAATGTAACAGGTTAGGTGCAAATCTGCTGACAGATGCCCTTTAAATCTTCATTAATTAAAATATGTTAAAAATTAGTTCATTTTGGAAATATTTTATCTGCAGAGTTTTTTTCTCCTAATCGTGAACAGAGTGTTAATTGGACCTGTCTTTGAGGAGTTATCACCATATAATTCAGGGTGGAATCTCATTTCGTGCTGCTCACAAAGCAGGTACGATTTTTAGCGCAATATTGCAACATCGCTTAATGGTAATTTTTTATTGTAATTTAGAATGGTCGTCAAAAATTCTTGCTAAAACTGTGAGAAATCTTAGCAAAAGTTTCAAGAACTAAACTGGAAGTGAAGAAATAAGATATATTGTATATTTTTACAATGTAAAGGATACTGCAAATTATATACCCCCCCCCCCCACACACACACACACTTATTACACTACAGTTCAGTATTATCACTAATCCAAGAATTTATTACCCATATATTGCTCCACCCCCAAACTCCATAAAGGGCCAGTCAGGCGATTGGAGGAAATAAGCTCCACCCCTGACTTTCTAAAGTATCAGTGAGAGGATAGGAATAAATAAGCTCCACCCCCTGACTCTCTAAAAGTACCAGTCAGGAGATAGGAAGAAATAAGCTCCACCCCCACATCTCCTTTCTGCCGTGGCTCTTTCCTTGTAACGGTCACAGCTTCTAGCAGAAGACATGGCGGGTGGCGTTTGAAGATTTAAACTGAGCATGTGCGACCACCTCAGTTAGGGTCCTTTCACACTGGCGTTTTTGTTTTCCGGCATAGAGATCCGTCGTCGGGTCTCTATGCCGGAAAAATCCTGATCAGGATTATCCCCATGCATTCCGAATGGATGTCTTCAGTTCAGGACCGGAACGTTTTTTGGACGCAGCAAATACCGCAGCATGCTGCGCTTTTTGTTCCGTCCAAAAATCCGGAACACTTGCCGCAAGGCCGGATCTGGAATTAATGCCCATTGAAAGGCATTAATCCGGATCCGGCCTTAAGCTAAACGTCGTTTCGGCACATCGCCGGATCCGACGTTTAGCTTTTTCTCAATTGTTACCATGGCAGCCAGGACGCTAAAGTCCTGGTTGCCATGGTAAAATGTAGTGGGGAGCGGGGGAGCGGTATACTTACAGTCCGTGCGGCTCCCGGGGCGCTCCAGAGTGACGTCAGGGCGCCCCACACGCATGCATCACGTGATCGCATGGATTACGTGATCCATGGGCATGGGGCGCTCTGACGTCATTCAGGAGCGCCCCGGGAGCCGCACGGACTGTAAGTATACCGCTCCCCCGCTCCCCGCTCCTACTATGGCAACCAGGACTTTAATAGCCTGGCTGCCATAGTAACCTGAAAGCATTTCGAAGACTGATCAGGATCCTGAGTCTTCTAATGCTTCAGGCGACTTGCGTTCTGACGGATCCGGCGGGACGGAAGTGCCTGCCGGATCCTCAGAACGCAAGTGTGAAAGGACTCTTAGGTGGACAAGAAATAAGGAAAAGAACAACCAGCAGGTGGTGCTATACAGAATCATTTTACTGAATAGCTCAGGCGCTGTGCTACATTTTTAATAACATGCAATCGCAAAAGTATTCAGATCCAGGTGCTGGCTTGAAAAATGTAGAATATTTTTCATGGCACACTTGCTTTAACAGTATGCAGTAAGCTTTAGAGCTCCCTCTAGTGGTGGCTAAAAGGGTGCAGATTTCTAACATTGACAATAATGTCTATGCAGATGATTTGGAGCTGCCTATCAGTTAAGCAAAGCTATAATGTATACATGATATGTAAATTTACACGAAATTAACCAGTACAGGATTTGGCCCTGATTCAACAAAAAAAGTTGTATCTTTTTGCAAACTTTCAGAATTTCAAATGAAAAAATATGTTCACCGTAGCAGCGGTACAGACATGGCATCCGAAAACTTGTTCTAGGCAGGCTTTGAAGCGTTAATCAGGCCGTCTTTGATTTCCGAGTGTCCCTGCGTCTGAGACGATCCATCCCGTAAACACAGCCTGAAATGGTTGAAGTGTGACATTATGTCTGAGCACTTCCATTTCATATGTTTAATTAAAGCATCTTTGAGGGGCTAATGCTCGAAGCCGTAACGTTACGTTCAGGCTTAATGTATGGTATAATCAGGCGCCAGGCTGCGGGTCACAAGTAGCTACAAGCTGATAAATGCCTTTAGCATATTAACAGGAGATGGAATATCTGAACTGCCCTCTCTGCATATATTATTTACTTAATCTGATATTATCATGCCGACACTTCACACGGGGTCACGCAGGCGGAACGCTTAGTAGATGCTGGATGAGTGAGCCAAGAATCCTCGGCCTAAGCTAGTAGGTGCAAGCTCTGAGGGTCATCGGCTTTGGAAGCCATGGAAAATCAGTTCTTTAAAAAGGTACTTAAAGGGTTTCTCCACTTTTTTTCTGTAAGATCTCCATATCTCCCTTAAACAAAGAATTAAACGTGTATTAAATTGTGTTACATTATATGCAGAATATCTAGAGAATATCTTCTTCTTAGTCCACAGTATATTTAAGGCTCTCTGGGTGACTACTCTTGAAAAACATGTATTATTTCTGAGATGGCCGCACATGCTCGGTTTCATCCTGCAACTGCCTCCTGAGCTGTGATAGGAAGTGCATGGACACGCCCCATGAGTTGTGATTGGGAGAGCATGGACCGCCCCCTGAGCTGTGATAGGGAAAGCATGGACACGCCCCCTGAGCTGTGATAGGGAAAGTATGGACACACCCCCTGAGCTGTGATAGGGAGAGCATGGACACGTCCCCTGAGCTGTGATAGGGAGAGCATGGACATGCCCCCTGAGCTGTGATAGGGAGAGCATGGACACACCCCCCAAGGTGTGACAGGGAAAGCATGGACACGCCCCCTGAGCTGTGATAGGGAGAGCATGGACATGCCTCCTGAGCTGTGATAGGGAGAGCATGGACACACACCCTGAGCAGTGATAGGGAAAGCATGGACCCGCCCCCTGAGCTGTGATAGGGAAAGCATGGGCACGCCCCCTGAGCTATGATAGGAAAAGCATGGACACGCCCCCTGAGCTGTGATAGGAAGAGCATGGACACACACCCTGAGCTGTGATAGGGAGAGCATGGACATGTCCCCTGAGCTGTGATAGGGAGAGCATGGACACACCCCCTGAGCTGTGAAAGTGAAAGCATGGACTCGCCCCCTGAGCTGTGATAGGGAAAGCATGGGCACGCCCCCTGAGCTATGATAGGTAGAGCATGGACACACCCCCTGAGCTGTGATAGGGAGAGCATGGGCACACCCCTGAGCTGCAGCAGAAAAGCCCCTCCCCTTGAGCTGCCAGCTTGATATAAATCTAGCAGAGCAATGAATGTGGAGATCTCTGGATCCATGAGAGGTACAGGGCTGGTTCTAGCTTCGTAGGAGGCTATCCTACTATATGATGTCTGATTTTCATTTTTTACATTAGTCATGGGATAACCCCTTAAAAGGACACCTATGTAGATAGTGATGATGGTCTACAAGATAGGAGGAGAACCCCCCAAAAAAGGATTGTCTCAAGAGTACATCTCCTGTCTATCTGTCCTATTAATGCAGGTGACATAGAGGATTGTCTCTTGCTCAGACTCTACTTTATAAGTCTCCATGTTCCTGATTTTACTTGAATTGGCACCCACAGTCGGGCATTTTCAGGTGGATTGGGGGCATCTATGGGTGTTCCCAGGGGTAGATTTGGTACTAGTGTGAGCACTGTGTCATACTGCATTTCCCCTCTAGAGGCCACTGCAGGCAAACTACATGTCTAGCGGAGGCTTCCCCAGGTCGCGGTTTTCATGTCATGTGACTTACCTACAATAGTCAGCTGACTTCAAATGTCATGTGATGAAAAAAAACTTTAAATAAAGGAATCTGATACATCATATCACTATGATCTCATACATCATACCTCTGACTGTTACAAGCGTCCACCTTCATCTGACTGTGTTACTATGGCAGCCAGGCGGTCAGTGACGATGTCACCTGCCTGAATGTTTGGCAGCAATGGTGGCGGGCAGAAGAGGAGGGGGGAATGAAAATTAAAACTTAGCTTTTAATTATTTAGTTAAAAACACCACAAAAGACAAAACACAAAGAAAATAATTTGATTGCACTTAAAGTTGCTCCCGAAGTGCTGACAGTATATTATACACCAGACCGTATGACGCCCTTAATGTAGTCCTGATCACCCAGCTATAACGGTATAAACTGAACAGTCTTACCGGATCCAGATGCAAGGACTGCTAATTCTAGGATGGTCTAGTATATAGTATACTTGTCAGTACTTCGGGTGCAATTTTAAGTGCAATTATTTTGTTTGTGTTTTGCCTTTAGTGGCTATTTTTCAACCTTTTTAACTAATTAATTAAAACCTAAGTTTTAATTACCATTCCCCCTCCCCTTCTGTGGAGGTCTTCCTTTTTTTAGTAATTCTGGGTTGAACTTGGCATTGCTTCATTACTATCCAATCTGCGTTTTTCATTATGGTGGCGGGCACAAACCAATTCTAGCAGCCTACATTGTATCCCTTAGCCTGTCTGTGTTTTGACCCAGTGGACTCTATCTGGACTTTGTTGTCTTGCCCCTTGGATTTACTGCAGTTGGGCAATGGTTTGACCTCTGGCTTGGACTTCTTCTGACTCATTGCTTCCTCTTCTGGATCAGTCATGACCCATTGGTTCTGCCTGATTGCCCTTCTCCGCCTCCTCACTGGTTTGTCTCACAGTCAGAGACTATTCTGAGGACCACAACCTCAGGATCCAACTGAAGAAATGAAATATCCTCGTGGGGTCCTTGGTGAAGAACAGGATCCCGTAGACTCCACACCTCACTTGATGGACCAGTTGTAGTAGAAGGTACTTCTGTCTGACAGATCAGGTCATAATTAGTGATGAGCGGCAGGTGCCATATTCGATTTCGACGAAATTCGCGAATATTCGAAAGAATATTCGTTTTATATTCGTCGAAATCAAATATTCGTCATTATTCTAGTTATCGCGATTAATATGCGATTTAAATAATCGCGTATTGCGATTTTAACTTAAGGCTACTTTCCTATTGGTTTCATATCTAGAATTATAGCGAAGATGACGGATATGATGAATGTATTCGTCATATTCCTCAAAACGAAGATAGCAGTATTCTCCATCTTCGTTTTAGCAACCTATCGTCAACTTCGCTAATTCTAGCAATCAAATAGGAAGGTTGACTATAGAGACAGCTGTGTTTAATTCGCTATGCGATTATATATATATTTTTTCTAAATAGAATAATTATAATAATTATATCAAGTAATATAATTATTCTATTAAAAAAAAAATCGCATAGCGAATTAAACACAGCTTCTCTATAGTCAACCTTCCTATTTGATTGCTAGAATTAGCTGAGTTGACGAATAGAGTTGCTAAAGCGAAGATGGAGAATACTTCGTTATCTTCGTTTTGAGGAATATGACGAATACATTCGTCATATTCGCTATTCGCTAAATCTACCAAGCCAACCATAAACTTCCTTGCTCATGGAGCGTCCCCATCACCATGGGAACGTCTCCATATACTAAAATGTACTGTCGGATTTGAGGAATTACGTTGAAATCGCAATGCGATTAATTCAAGTTATATTAATCGCATTGCGATTTCAACTTAGAGCTGGGTTTATAATGGGTCAGCTTGCTAGAATGAACGAAGTTAACGAATATGGAATATAGCAGCAGTGCTAAGTTGAATTCGCAATGCGATTAATATAACTTGAATTATTCGCATTGCGATTTCAACTTAGCACTGCTAGTGCATGGCTATATTCCATATTCGTTAATTCTAGCCTATGTAAGATAGCAGTGCTAAGTTGTAATCGCAATGCGATTAATATAACTTGAATTAATCGCATTGCGATTTTAACGTAATTCCTCAAATCCGACAGTACATTTTAGTATATGGAGACGTTCCCATGGTGATGGGGACGCTCCATGAGCACGGAAGTCGGCAGAAGCGGCAACGGGCACTGACTAGAGCAGCCAGGAAGCCAGGAATCCTCAGGACAGGTAAGAACTACTTTTGGGAAGTGGGAAAGAAAAAAATATAACTAAAAAAAAAACAAAAAAAAAAACGAATATTCGAAATAGCGAATTTATAGCGCTATATTCGAAATATAGTAGATAAAAAAAATAGTAGATGCTGGATGAGTGAGCCAAGAATCCTCGGCCTAAGCTAGTAGGTGCAAGCTCTGAGGGTCATCGGCTTTGGAAGCCATGGAAAATCAGTTCTTTAAAAAGGTACTTAAAGGGTTTCTCCACTTTTTTTCTGTAAGATCTCCATATCTCCCTTAAACAAAGAATTAAACGTGTATTAAATTGTGTTACATTATATGCAGAATATCTAGAGAATATCTTCTTCTTAGTCCACAGTATATTTAAGGCTCTCTGGGTGACTACTCTTGAAAAACATGTATTATTTCTGAGATGGCCGCACATGCTCGGTTTCATCCTGCAACTGCCTCCTGAGCTGTGATAGGAAGTGCATGGACACGCCCCATGAGTTGTGATTGGGAGAGCATGGACCGCCCCCTGAGCTGTGATAGGGAAAGCATGGACACGCCCCCTGAGCTGTGATAGGAAAGTATGGACACACCCCTGAGCTGTGATAGGGAGAGCATGGACACGTCCCCTGAGCTGTGATAGGGAGAGCATGGACATGCCCCTGAGCTGTGATAGGGAGAGCATGGACACACCCCCCAAGGTGTGACAGGGAAAGCATGGACACGCCCCTGAGCTGTGATAGGAGAGCATGGACATGCCTCCTGAGCTGTGATAGGGAGAGCATGGACACACACCCTGAGCAGTGATAGGAAAGCATGGACCCGCCCCTGAGCTGTGATAGGGAAAGCATGGGCACGCCCCCTGAGCTATGATAGGAAAAGCATGGACACGCCCCCTGAGCTGTGATAGGAAGAGCATGGACACACACCCTGAGCTGTGATAGGGAGAGCATGGACATGTCCCCTGAGCTGTGATAGGGAGAGCATGGACACACCCCCTGAGCTGTGAAAGTGAAAGCATGGACTCGCCCCCTGAGCTGTGATAGGGAAAGCATGGGCACGCCCCCTGAGCTATGATAGGTAGAGCATGGACACACCCCCTGAGCTGTGATAGGGAGAGCATGGACACACCCCCTGAGCTGTGATAGGGAGAGCATGGACACACACCCTGAGCTGTGATAGGGAGAGCATGGACATGTCCCCTGAGCTGTGATAGGGAGAGCATGGACACACCCCCTGAGCTGTGAAAGTGAAAGCATGGACTCGCCCCCTGAGCTGTGATAGGGAAAGCATGGGCACGCCCCCTGAGCTATGATAGGTAGAGCATGGACACACCCCCTGAGCTGTGATAGGGAGAGCATGGGCACACACCCCTGAGCTGCAGCAGAAAAGCCCCTCCCCTTGAGCTGCCAGCTTGATATAAATCTAGCAGAGCAATGAATGTGGAGATCTCTGGATCCATGAGAGGTACAGGGCTGGTTCTAGCTTCGTAGGAGGCTATCCTACTATATGATGTCTGATTTTCATTTTTACATTAGATCATGGGATAACCCCTTAAAAGGACACCTATGTAGATAGTGATGATGGTCTACAAGATAGGAGGAGAACCCCCAAAAAGGATTGTCTCAAGAGTACATCTCCTGTCTATCTGTCCTATTAATGCAGGTGACATAGAGGATTGTCTCTTGCTCAGACTCTACTTTATAAGTCTCCATGTTCCTGATTTTACTTGAATTGGCACCCACAGTCGGGCATTTTCAGGTGGATTGGGGGCATCTATGGGTGTTCCCAGGGTAGATTTGGTACTAGTGTGAGCACTGTGTCATACTGCATTTCCCTCTAGAGGCCACTGCAGGCAAACTACATGTCTAGCGGAGGCTTCCCCAGGTCGCGGTTTTCATGTCATGTGACTTACCTACAATAGTCAGCTGACTTCAAATGTCATGTGATGAAAAAAAACTTTAAATAAAGGAATCTGATACATCATATCACTATGATCTCATACATCATACCTCTGACTGTTACAAGCGTCCACCCTCATCTGACTGTGTTACTATGGCAGCCAGGCGGTCAGTGACGATGTCACCTGCCTGAATGTTTGGCAGCAATGGTGGCGGGCAGAAGAGGAGGGGGGAATGAAAATTAAAACTTAGCTTTTAATTATTTAGTTAAAAACACCACAAAAGACAAAACACAAAGAAAATAATTTGATTGCACTAACCCTGGGTTCAGACCTGAGCGTTCCAAAAACGCGCGTTTTTTTGCGCGTTTTTGCAAATAGGAAACGCGCGTTCGTACGCGCGTTCTTGTGATTGACTACTGTGGTGTCAATCACAAAACGCGATCAAACGCCCCCAAAAGAAGCTCAAGTACTTGTTTATGCGTTGTGCGTTTTACAGCGCGTTCAAACGCGCTGTAAAACGCTCAAGTGTGAACCACTCCCATAGGGATGCATTGGTTTTAATCTGTTGAGCGTTTTACAGCGCGTTTGAACGCGCTGTAAAACGCTCAGGTGTGAACCCAGGGTTAAAGTTGCTCCCGAAGTGCTGACAGTATATTATACACCAGACCGTA
The DNA here is from genome assembly GCA_033119425.1 of Bufotes viridis. Classification (NCBI taxonomy): domain Eukaryota; kingdom Metazoa; phylum Chordata; class Amphibia; order Anura; family Bufonidae; genus Bufotes; species Bufotes viridis. Next base: position 94,270,209 of record CM065598.1, on the reverse strand, counting down.
TGACGCCCTTAATGTAGTCCTGATCACCCAGCTATAACGGTATAAACTGAACAGTCTTACCGGATCCAGATGCAAGGACTGCTAATTCTAGGATGGTCTAGTATATAGTATACTTGTCAGTACTTCGGGTGCAATTTTAAGTGCAATTATTTTGTTTGTGTTTTGCCTTTTGTGGCTATTTTTCAACCTTTTTAACTAATTAATTAAAACCTAAGTTTTAATTACCATTCCCCCTCCCCTTCTGTGGAGGTCTTCCTTTTTTTAGTAATTCTGGGTTGAACTTGGCATTGCTTCATTACTATCCAATCTGCGTTTTTCATTATGGTGGCGGGCACAAACCAATTCTAGCAGCCTACATTGTATCCCTTAGCCTGTCTGTGTTTTGACCCAGTGGACTCTATCTGGACTTTGTTGTCTTGCCCCTTGGATTTACTGCAGTTGGGCAATGGTTTGACCTCTGGCTTGGACTTCTTCTGACTCATTGCTTCCTCTTCTGGATCAGTCATGACCCATGGCTTCTGCCTGATTGCCCTTCTCCGCCTCCTCACTGGTTTGTCTCACAGTCAGAGACTATTCTGAGGACCACAACCTCAGGATCCAACTGAAGAAATGAAATATCCTCGTGGGGTCCTTGGTGAAGAACAGGATCCCTTAGACTCCACACCTCACTTGATGGACCAGTTGTAGTAGAAGGTACTTCTGTCTGACAGATCAGGTCATAATTAGTGATGAGCGGCAGGTGCCATATTCGATTTCGACGAAATTCGCGAATATTCGAAAGAATATTCGTTTTATATTCGTCGAAATCAAATATTCGTCATTATTCTAGTTATCGCGATTAATATGCGATTTAAATAATCGCGTATTGCGATTTTAACTTAAGGCTACTTTCCTATTGGTTTCATATCTAGAATTATAGCGAAGATGACGGATATGACGAATGTATTCGTCATATTCCTCAAAACGAAGATAACGAAGTATTCTCCATCTTCGTTTTAGCTACCTATTCGTCAACTTAGCTAATTCTAGCAATCCAAATAGGAAGGTTGACTATAGAGACAGCTGTGTTTAATTCGCTATGCGATTATATATATATTTTTTAATAAATAGAATAATTATAATAATTATATCAAGTAATATAATTATTCTATTAAAAAAAAAAATCGCATAGCGAATTTAACACAGCTGTCTCTATAGTCAACCTTCCTATTTGATTGCTAGAATTAGCGAGGTTGACGAATAGATATGCTAAACAGATGTAGAATACTCGTTATCTTCGTTTTGAGAATATGACGAATACATTCGTCATATTACTATTCGCTAATTCTACCAAGCCAACCATAAACTTCCTTGCTCATGGAGCGTCCCCATCACCATGGGAGCGTCTCCATATACTAAAATGTACTGTCGGATTTGAGGAATTACGTTGAAATCGCAATGCGATTAATTCAAGTTATATTAATCGCATTGCGATTTCAACTTAAACTGGGTTTATAATGGGTCAGCTTGCTAGAATGAGCGAAGTTAACGAATATGGAATATAGCAGCAGTGCTAAGTTGAATTCGCAATGCGATTAATTTAACTTGAAGTAATCGCATTGCGATTTCAACTTAGCACTGCTAGTGCTATATTCCATATTCGTTAATTCTAGCCTATGTAAGATAGCAGTGCTAAGTTGTAATCGCAATGCGATTAATATAACTTGAATTAATCGCATTGCGATTTTAGCGTAATTCCTCAAATCCGACAGTACATTTTTAGTATATGGAGACGTTCCCATGGTGATGGGGACGCTCCATGAGCACGGAAGTCGGCAGAAGCGGCAACGGGCACTGACTAGAGCAGCCAGGAAGCCAGGAATCCTCAGGACAGGTAAGAACTACTTTTGGGAAGTGGGAAAGAAAAAAATATAACTAAAAAAAAAACAAAAAAAAAACGAATATTCGAAATAGCGAATTTATAGCGCTATATTCGAAATATTCGCGAATTAGCGAAGTGCCGATATTCGCTAAAAAAATTCGCTATTCGAATATTCGCGCTCAACACTAGTCATAATGAACAGTTGTCCACCTCACCAGGATCAGAGGACCTCTGTACCAGAGACACTTGAGCTTCCCAGAAGTTGGACTCAAATCTATCAGACATTTACATCATATTATGTGGAGAAGCCATCAACGTCTAAGAAGGAAAGGACTTTGAAACGGCATAAACTGAGCGGATCCTGATGAGCCGCTGATTGTCATCCATAATTCATATCTCCTTACAATGTATACTTTGTTACTGATATTAATCATTCCAGTCTAAACCATGAAGAATGAGAATTACAACGAGAAAACCCCATGAAGATGTATGAAACGGGGAGTTAAATAGAGAGCTTGTCAGAAGGCGACTTGTCGAGAGAATGTGTGACATTGTGTTGTCACCACTTTGCCGGCGTATTAATAATACATTATAGAATGGCCCAGATTTTATGTATATGTGTGATGTTATAAATATGGAACCGCATCCGTAATTCATAGAACGTTCTATTTACAAAGTAAGAACTAAAATATGTGGTGTGTGTGACAGGTAAATAGATAGATAGATAGATAGATAGATAGATAGATAGATAGATATTAGATAGATAATAGATAGATAGATAGATATTACTTAGATAGATATAAGATAGATAGATTGATAGATAGATAATAGATAAATAGATAAATAGATATATAATAGAAAGATAAATAGATAGACAGATGATAGATAGATAGATAGATAGATAGATAGATAGATAGATAGATAATACAAAGATAGACAGATAAATAGATAGCCAGATAGATAGACATATATTAGATAGATAGATAGATAGATAGATAGATAGATAATTAGATAGATAATAGATAGAAGATAGATAAAAGATAGATGGTAGATAATTAGATAGATGATAGATAGGCAGATAAAGTAGATAGATAGCCACATAGATAATAGATAGAAGATGGATAATAGATGATAGATAGATAAATAGATAGATAAATAGATAGATAGATAGATAGATAGATAGATAGATAGATAATAGATTAGACCATCAATGTGTATTCCGGAAGAGCCCCTCTAACGTCTGAAGACGCAGATTCCTCTCTGCCCGCCCCTGTGTACTGTAATACATCAGATCACAACTCCCCCCCACTCAGCTGTGTTTGGATGCATTTATAATTATTTCCACATTTTCTTCTATTTTAATTCTATTTCTATAATTTTTTTTCCTTTACCGCTGAAAGTTCTTTTTTTTTTACTTACTTTTTTACTTCGAAAAAAAAAAAAAAAAAGAGCAGCCTACTCGATTGATTTCATTTGACTTTGTGTAAGACGAGATATTTAAGCAACTCTGTAGTTTCAGGGATATAAAGTGACCTCGGTTCAGCAAGGTCCACTAAAATTACATCTCCCGGTGCAGTTATGGGAGAGCAGAAGCCTGGGGGAAGTACATTGTCATTCAAAAGTCAATTTTACTAAAGCATTAGGAAAGCACATTCACACTAATGGTTGTACGGTCAATCAGAAAGAAAAACCTGCTGGAAAATAGATCTGCTCCATGCTTCGCTGCTGCTGCAGTTTGATCAATATTGTTTTTGAATGTGCCTTCTCGGCTTTATCTGTAGCATCTTCTGTAGGGAATATGGCTGCAGCCGCTGCTAAAACCGCTCCGTTATGAACAATTATATAAGTAGCAAGTAAGTTTGTTTCGAATAGATTCCCAGCCGGAGGGCCCCGGGCTCCGACGCGACATAGAAAGTGCTTTATTCTGTGCAAAGGGGAATTCTATTTAACTGACTACAGCCTCGACTACTTCTGTCAAGAGGCTCTCGAGTAAATTAAATTGTCACAAAACAGCAGCTACATTACTATAGCAATCATTCCAAAATGAGGCACCTTGGGTTCTGACACACGCAAGGTAAAAATTAATTGTGGATTTGTGTTTCCTCGTTTTGTTTTAATTGAGGGGGGGGATCGAAAGCGAAGCATAAATATGTTTAGGCTTTGTTACATTGTTACACAGATACAGTTTCATCACGTCCAACCTGAAGTCCAGAGGAAGGCAAAAAATAACCTCTATGAGATGGATGCCAGTTATCCCATATTAGGAGGAAAATCCTTCTCAAGTCTCAAAAAAAAAAAAACTGGATCTACGTCCGATTTCCAGATATCTAGAAAAAAAAATCATAACTTGTGATATTAGTACATTCAAAAAGGCATCTAGAGGAACCTTTAGAACTTGTACAATGAGTAAACCACCACAACCTCCTCTGGCTTAGAGCGCCATAGTCTCTCTGCTCTAACAGTAAAGAATCCTGGCTAGATGTAGATAATGTCTTCTTGTCCTGGATACAGGTCTAGGTATAGAAAGACTATTAGAACAATCTCCGTCCCATTCATTCATGTTTTTGTACATTGTAATCACATCTTCTCTAAGCCGTATTCTTCTTTGTTCGGCAGTCCATCCGTCCCCTAAATTGCCTTGTAAAAATGTTCGCAGCTTCAAAAACATCTGTGAAAGAAAACATGAATGAGACTTTATAAGCTGACATTCACTCGAGGCAGGGTTGGGCTGCCCCACCACAGTACCAGGGGATCTTCTGGAGGGCCCAGACTCTGATATCATTCATAATGCATCCCAAAGATCCAGGAGAAAAGAAAAACATTGTGGCTGTCTTTCGAGCCAATCTCTTGCCATTAGGATCTAGCGCTCAAGTCTTGAGACATAGTAACCAGTAACTATTTAGGAATAACATTTTTCCATTTGAGAATGACATTTTTTCCATACGTGTGTTTCTACCAGGTTTGCATTCATAGCAGCTGATAAAGTGCCCAACAGCTAAGGGTGCCCACCCAGGTTCAGGCACATTGTTGAGATCTGCTGACCCTTTGAGACATCAGTAAGGATCTCAACTCATCAACCCCCATCAATGTTTTCTTCTGATCTGCTACCATGACATACCAAATGTGGAAAATCTACTTAAACTAGATATCTGGAAATCGGACGTAGATCCAGTTTTTTTTTTGTCTTACATGTGAACTGATGTCCAATAGTGACATTTTGTCTTTGACCTAAACAGGATTCAACCATTTCACCACATTTTCCTCCAAATTTTTGGGGATATTGTGTGTCCAGACCGCATTTTTTTAATGCTTCTCTAGAACTTTAGAGAATATGAAAAGAGTCGCTTAGCAATACATTTGAAATCTAAGAAATGGTTAAGGTTTAACTTGAGCTCTGGTTTCATCTGAAATATTTGTGCAGTCAGACTAGAAATGATTAATTTGAGGGTTGTTATAGAGTCACAATTTGATATTATCCTATGTGTCATGACTGATGTCACTGTTGGAGCAGCAGAAACACATTTTTGAAACTTTCCTTTAAAGTCTAGCATGCTCTCCCAGCATGCTCTTTCCACTTGTGTGGGAGTTTAGAGAGAAGCCAAGCAAGTGTGCATGATGGGAGATGTAGTTTCACAACACCTGGAGTGCCGGAGGTTGCTGGCCCCTGGGCTAGAATATAGGGTTTTAGTCAGGCATCAATACTGGAACATCTTTGGTGGCCACAAATGTCACTACTGGCAAAACTCCTGTTGCTTCAAAGTATGCTTTAACTTGCTGTACACAGAAGATGTCAATCAGCCAGAATGCGGCCCATCAATAATCTGTGAGATCATTCTTGCAAACAACTCCATTCAGCAACATACCAGATGATACTAACTGATCACAGAGGTCAATAAAAACAAACACTGTAAATGTAAAAGTGGAAAATATTCTGTTGAATCTGGTCAATCATGCCACACACTGATAATTTCAGTCAACCATGGATGAAAACGTACAAATGCAGATCACATTGTTTGCCAGATATAGTCTGCGATACAGTAAGTAGTTCTAAGACAGTAACTGAAAACCTAATCGTATTATGTTAAATATTGTCCTGGACAACTAAAATGAACTAGAGCAAAATGTGTCCAAACCACAGATTATTGGAATTTTGATGTTCCTTGGAACCTGGTCAAGAGTTCCCTGGAAGACATGAAGGACAAGAGCTATCAATAAGGACACCAAACTAATTTTTTACCTTGTTGCAGATTATTTTGAAGTAACAGAACAAGTCAAGACTACCAACCTCTCCCTCCCATCTCCAAGACTTCTCATGAACTGCACCAGTTCTATGGAATGCCCTACCCCAAGCAATTACATTAATTCCCAACATCCACAGTCTTAGGAGAATAGGAGCTCATGTGTGATAACTTTGCAACAAATCAAAGTGCAAACTCAACTGTTAAAGTTTAATATTTGGTAGACCCAATGAATCCTATTAAGGTTGGACTGGGTCACCAGAATACCAGAGGTTCATCCAATGGACCCTCGGTGTGATGTAATAATGGTTCATAAAGATCCAGAAGAAATCAACCTAATGTCTTACAAATCATACAAAAACTAGCTTTACTATTTGATTAAAAGTACATGTGCACATGTTCTGTAAATGGCTGCTGGGCCCTCAGAATGGTGGACCCAAGAAGCCACAGCTCAACACTGGTTCTCATTTTCCATCTCTCATCCAAAATGGTTTCTGATTTATTAAAAATATATTTTTAAATATTCTAGTATAAGGTTTACCTGATACAAGAAATAGAGACAATAACAATTATACGGAGAGTCTAAAAATCAAAGACTATTGATTAGTATGCCATCCAAATGAATGAAACATACAATAAAGAAACCCCTCTCCATATCACTAGCTTGGATTTCAGGATGACTTAGTACTGGAGGTAGATTTAAGCACAATTTGGCCAAATAGACTACCTGATAAAATTTGGGTCCAAATAAACACACATCGAAAGTGCTCCAATTGCATGGAAAAGTCTCTCTTTCTCTCCTCCAAAATCAAATCACACAATATAAAGATCAGAACGTTTTAGAAAATTTGCTCATCAATTTGCTCATCTCTACTTTGGAAAATATGACCAAACTAGATCAAGTTCTACAGCTGCACTCCTTTAACGAAAACATATTTTTGTTGTGTTAACTAAAAATCATATTCATTACGGGAATTACTGATGTATTATTACTTTTGTTTCAGCACTTACATGCAATTTACTCTTCTGTTTGGCACAAGTCCACCCAGGAATTAATAACCGTGTTTTAACAGACAAAAACAAAATTTTATTTTCTAATTTTTTTTGTCCTTTTAATGGTTCTTGATTAAGGTAATGCATTCAATCCCTTAGAGTCTAATTGCATATGTGACTGTGTGAAATGTATAATTACGCAGTTCTGTTCTCTCTGTATGCCATAGGAAGGTCACTTTACAATTATGGAAATTTTTCCGACTGGCTTGCGCTATATCGACGATGTCCCATTGATAATGATGGTGTCCAGAGATCATAACACTTTCAATATAATATCCTGTTTCCCATATTATACTTAGCTCTTGCTATGGCAGTTAGTTGCGATAACTAAAACGGTAATCTACTGGATGCTCGTCCAACTGTTAAAGCATATTTACACAAAAACTCCATGTGATAGAGTCGGCCGGAGGTCTGCTTGACTAATTTTTACAAAATGTCCTATGAAACTCTACAAAATTTTTCTCTCATGAAATCATGAAGGAATACTATACAAACAATTAAAATTCAATTTCAAAGGAAATAGATTTTTTTACAGCTTCAAGAGGGATAATAGTATGATACAGAGCCAGGATACTTTTTCAGTGGCGTTCAGCTTATATATCGGCTACTCCCTCCTGATGGTAACACATGCTGTGGTAAAGCAGCGGGAGCTTTTTACAACTCAACTACAAGACAGTTTAGAAATAGCTTGACCTTGAATTAGATTTAAACTCTTTTGAATTGGTCTCCGAGAAAATATTTCTAATAAAAGAAAACTTATATATTGGAAAGTGAGAAACTAGACAATTATTTTGACTTTTTTTTACAGAACCTTAGTGCATGAAAATAAAATAAAACATTTCTCAAGGATTTTCGCCTCATTAGACATAACTTGGTGAGACAGATAGATACCACACAGTCCTTTAGCCCTCAGGACCACTAACTAAATGAGACAACGGTCAGCAGAGGTTTCAAAATATTGGGCAAGCCACAAAAAATGACATCAGTTTATATCATGTTTAGTCTGGATTTATTAATGTCTTCAAAGATATTTCATCTTCAGACAGTGATCAAAAAATCAAAGTAGTAAATGGGTGGCAGGGCATTATTGTAAGATTAGTAGAATATACTGTACATATATATATTATCATTCCAGTATACTGAAAATCTCAAACTGGGAACAATCTCACACCTTGTCAAGTGTCGAATATTCTTAATGCGTTAGTAGATCATTGTCCAAAATGATAGTGCAATGTGAGATAACTATGAACACAGCCTCTATACCCATTCACGATTCTGTGGCATACCTTTCCTTTTGGCTCAGGATATTTTAAAGTGATTGCCATCAGATGACCGGCTTTGAAATAAAAAAAAAAACCTTTTGTATTACTCTGTTGGGAGTTGTAAGTAACTCTTAATTTTATTTTATCAAAGAAGGTCATCTCACGCCATATATCTTGGGATATCTTGAGACAACAAAATAGATAAAGAAGAACACATCTGAAAGTAAAGAACAGAAATTAAAGAAATTCTTTCAATTTGATTGGGGCTCACTTTTTGCCAAATACTCCATCTGGCTCGATTATATACATTTGACCCAAATCAAAAGTGCTCAAAGTTTCCAAAAAAGTCTCTATTTTTCTCATTCTTTCTCATTCTCAGATCTACTGTATCTGAATCAAATTTGCTAAATTTTGGTTGGTTATTAGAATTTCTGAAAAATTTGGGTTGGATTACTAGATTTTAGAATTTATTAGCTCATCTCTAGTAGAGAATGTAAAGGACGATCTACGAATGACCCATGGTGCCAGTGGTGGATGACCCATGGTGCCAGTGGTGGATGGATGTTAAGTAAAACAGCTGCAGGCTCCCTTCCTACTTTTTCCACGATCTTCAGTACATGGGTGGTTATTATGAAACTTACCAAAATAATGCTCAGATGGCCATTGTCTAAGGGATCTCTATTTTCTACCCTTAACTCCATCATGTAAATGTAGATTGCCTGACCCCCGAAGTAATCACCTGTTAGCAGCAGGTGCCCTGCAAAAGTAGAAATGTGACAATGATACAAATTAGAAGGTCAGGATAGGTCAACACCAGGAAGAAAGTCAGAGATGGGCAATTGGGCATGAGTACCAGAGACAATCCAAGACATAGCATAAGGTCAACATCAGTCCAACAAGAAAGGTATCCAAAATATATCCAAGGACAGAAAGCAGCAAATTTTATCACCAGGATCAGACAGATCTTAGGGAAAAAATGGAAGGAAATAAAAACTCACACCAGGTTACAACTCTTAATCTTTTATGTTTTTAATTAAAGTTAAAAAGTTACCTCTGACTGGTTGCCTCAGTCATCGAAAGCAATATCCCTATTTTTTGCATAAACTCTATTATGGCCAATTTATCAAGTACCCAACAACTATTCAGATGACCGGAGTCATTGAAAATACTGTTACGTCGGCTCGGGTCATGGTACAGACAACACAACCTGCAGCAGATGAATAATCATCGGAGATCAATTGCCGAGCAGATGGAAATTCAACTGGGGAACATTACATTTCCCTTACCACAGATGGCTAAATAGCATTGTATGCAGAACACTTTTTGCCTCACTGAAGCCGAGAGAATGTTGTATATCTGGATATCTAGTTACAGTATCATCGGGACTCTGGAATACAAGATCAGCTGTTTAGATAAAGGGCAGAATGACATTAATCTTTGAAACCTACAAGAATCCGAGAACCTCCAACATGGGCCAGAAAATCAACTGCTCTTTCCAATATTATACATGTCTATGGATTACAAAAGATGCTTACATTACATTAATAAGTATGAGAATGACAGTCCAGATACTTGAAATGCATGTACATACCTTTAATTTGTGCCATGACTCACAAACACTCAAGGCCAGCAGAGCTTCTTTTTCTTACCATTGTAAGCCTTCGATTTGAACCTTTCATTCCATCTAGTACCAGAAGGAGTTTTTCTTTGGATCAATCCTTGGATTGATGAAAGTTAAGTAGTTTTCCTACTCAATAAAGCTGAATCTCCTGAAATTGGAAAAGACTAGGGCATAATGATCAGTGGACACCTAGGAGTCAGTAAACCATTGGTCATTACCAGAAACTAGAGCACCAGAGCCTGGGGGATTGATGGACTCCAAAGACTTAGCAATTGTATAAGTAAACACCTTAGGTACATTACATTAACCCATAGTTCCTTGTGTCCAGTGGTTCACTTCAAGAGTTAAGATTGTCCATTGGTCATCAAGTGGATTCAAGTAGCTCTTGAACCAAACCAGCTCATAATAACAGCTAACACCGTATTCACCTCACTAAGCTACACTCCTTGTAGAATAACCCTCAGTTAGTGGCACGTGTCCAATATATTGCATTATGGATATTTTTTGGTGCCTTGGTCCCTTGTTCATTTATTTTGCCCCCCAGCCAGCAGTACCTATGGATAAATCTATACTCACCAGCCTCCTGCCGTTCCATTCCAGATCCATGGTTCCCAGGCTCTCTTCACTGGACTTCAGGTCCCATCTGTCAACTTCCAGATGGACAGAGCCCCATGTGCCACTACAATGACTGGCCTCCGCAGTGAGGTGTCCCAAAGCGGTATCTTAAGTCAAGTGCCACTTGAGGACCACTGAGGACATCACCACATCACCAGTAATTCTCTGTATGTGACCTTGACAGCATCCATAAGAAAGTTGACAAACAGTGACTGGAAGTCAAGTGAAAACAGTAGTCCAGACGGGAGATGATGAAGGAGTGCCCTAGCATTTTAGTTGATTCAGTGGTAAGGAGGGAGTCAATATGAGCAATATTCTAGAGTTGAAAGCCGCAGGTGGAGGTGAGGGTTTGGATGTGTGGCCTAAAGGACAGGGCAGAATCAAATGTTATCCCCAGGCATAGGAGCGTCGTTAGGTCAACACATTCGGGGCTTGAGCCCTGGATGTTTTGTCCAGTCCCCCGAATGTTATGCTGGTAGCCTTTATTTGGCAACCCCACAGATCATCCCCCCACCCCCCTTGTACTTGTTCCGCTGATCCACTACTTGCGGGCTGCACGGTCATGAGTTCAGTCACTTCTGTGCGCAATCCCATCCTGCGGCGCGAGGTCCCATGAGACCCGCCGTGGGAGATCACGGGTCTCGCAAGATCACGCTCCGCAGGACGGAATTACGCACCGAAGTGACTGAACTCATGACAGTGCAGCCCGCAAGTAGGGGATTCGCCAAACAAGTACAAGGGGGGTGGGGGAATGACCTGTGGGGTTGCCCAGGGTCCACTCCCATCAATATTAAAGGGCCCAAGCAAAGATTTTTGCAGTGGTGAGGAAATGAAACATAACAGATATTGTAAAGTTAGCGAAGGCTGTATTATATAATGACTGCACTTCATTTGCGTAAACCAAAACACCCCTTTAATGCCTTTAATGTGCACACATTTTCCATGACAACCTGTAAGTGTAAATGTAGTTCTTCACCTCCAATAACAAGCAGCAGACAGTTATCAGGAAGGACCTGCTCCTTCCCGATAATTGTATGCAGAGTTGCCGAGGGACACAAAATGCACCTTTATATTTTTATTTTTACAAATTTTATTTCAGCATTAAAGGATTATTCCAATTTCCAATTAAAGAAAGTAGTCCCTTATCCGCTATTGAAATATTGAGGGTCCTATGGGTTGCACCCCCCCCCCCCTCAGATCACGAAAATGGAGGCTCTGTATCCTGTGAAGCCCACCTGAAATGGATGGATCGGCTGGTCGGAAATGTGCACGACCACTCTATTCTTTTCTATAGGAGTGCCAGAGAATAGCCGATTGCTGTACATAGCTCCGGAACCTCCATAGAAATGAATGGAGTGGGAGCGTGCATGCCCGATGAGCCATTCGGTCCATTTCAGGGGGATCCATGGTACAACAGGGCCAGCGTTCTTGTGATTGGTGAGGATACAAGCGGTAGGACCAATCTAATCGATTTTTCTCTAATGAGACTGCAGATTGAAGGTGGCTGTGGGAGGGAGTGATGTTATTTACTTGGGACTGCATGCTGGAGGTGGCTGGAGAAGGGAGTGATGTTATTTACATGGGACTGAATGTTGACGGGGTGATGTTATTTATGTCAGATTGCATGCTGGAGGTGGTTGGGGAGGGGGTGATGTTATTTACATGGGGCTGTATATTGGAGGGGTTGAAGAGAGGGCAGTGATGTTATTTACAAGGGACTGTATTTTGGAGGAGGCAGGAGAGATGGTGGGATGTTTAATGGTATTTACATGGGACTGTATGGTGAAGGGGCTGAAGAATTATAATTTCTGAGGGCACTAAAGGGAGGAATATAACTACAGGGAGCACTGCATGGGACATTATAAATACTGGGAGCACTGCATGGGACATTATAAATACTGGGGGCAACTCAGGGAGAGCATTATAACAGTAGGGGTCAATATAAATACTTGGGGCACTGCAGGGGATACTACTGGGGGCTCTATAGAGTGACTTTTAGATCTGCCTTATTTTTACTAAGAGCACTATGGGGGCCTTATTACTACTGAGGGGTCTGTGGAGAGCTTTATTACCACTAAGGAAACGATAGGGGGGCATTATTTCTACTGGGGGCTCTGTGAGGGCATTATTATTACTGGAGGGTGTCTCTTTGGGGCACTGTAGGGGACAGCATTACTAATTAGGGCATTCTAGAATGGATTTACTATTGGTGGGACTTTGAGTAGTACTATGATTATGGAGGGGGCACCCATTTTTTTTCAGGATTGTATTTGGGAGTATTGGGGAGTATTGGGACTCAAATCGGGGAGAATGATAGTAAAGTGAGGAAGCTAAGATGTCTATGTGTCGAACTTTGCAGAGATGAGGTAGAGCTGAAAGAAGTCATCTGGACCGAATGAAGAAGATGATGACAGAGAAGATCTACATCAGAGGAGATGTCACCTGGGAGGCCTTGGATGTGAGAGCTTTGTGCTGCTGTATAGCAAGTGCATTTAAAAAAATGTCTTCAGTGCTAGAGTGTGCAGGGAGAGGGGGGGGGGGCAGGTTTTCGAGAGTTAGGCCAAATGCATTGGGGCTTTCGCCCGAATCTTTTGAGACCCTAGCAACGCCCCTGCCCAGGCAGTGGACCTGTGAGACTGGAGAAAGCATGGTTCTATTAACTGTTATGGATATGAGACTGGTAGGGGGGCTGAGTGGGAAAAGATAATGAATTCTGTTTTCTCTATGTTGAGTTCTAAGAAGCTGGAGGAGAAGAATGAAGATATAGCTGATGGATACATCAGGATTCTGGACAGAAGGGAAGTGACATCTGGAACAAACAGGTAGATTTGTCATCAGCATAGAGGTGGTATTGGAAGCCACGGGACTCTATGATCTGACCCAGGCCAATTATATAAATGGACAAAAGTAGAGAACTCAGGACAGAGCCTTGAGGGACACCAATGAAGGGAGCATGATGAGGAGGTTGTGTATGAATGGGAAACACTGAAGGTTCTGTTGGTGAGGTACAAGAAGATCCAGGAGAGGGCAGGGTCCCTAATGTTGAGGGATAAGAGTGTTTGCAACAGGGGAAAGTGACAGTGTCAAAGACGGAGCACAGAGTAATGACGTTCAGCTTTGGCAGCTAGCAGATCATTGATGGCTTTGGTGAGGAGAGTTTCAGTGGAGTGATAGGGTCTGAAGCTGAATTGTAGCTGATCAAAGAATGAGTGGGATGAGAAGTAAGAGGATAGTTCAAGATGGACATGTTGTTTTAGGAGTTTTGATGCAAAAGGGAGTGGTAAGATGGAGCGATAGTTGGATAAAGAGGATGAGTCCAGGGAGGGCTTCTTGCGTATGGGTGTGGTGGTGGCATGACAAAGAGGTCTAAAATGTCTATGGGGCAGTGAACTCTTCCTGTCAATGAAATCATTTCAGATAGCGGCAGATAGGGGGTCACTTACGAACTGATATAGACCATTTTTCTATGTATATCTGTCGCAGATTGCGGCGCAAAAGTTATCTACAACTTTTCCCCACTCATGCCTCGTCTAAAAAAAGCCAAATGGTGTGTGTGTGTGTGGGGCGGTGAAGGGGACATTTTTAATTTTCTATGCCTGTTTTAGGCATAGAAAATGTTCTAAATCTGCACCAGCAAGGAAGCTGGCATAGATGGCCAGCGTCTAAAATGGTGGTCTTAATAAATGACCCCTATAGTCTTTAAAGGAACACTGATGGAGGTCCACAGGACACAGGAATCCACAGAACTCCTTTTATTTGCAGAGGGTTAAAAATGCCATAACCTACCTTGGCACAGTAATGCCATTGGCCATAGGTTCAATGACCACAGAGAAGTGTTCTGTCCCTGCCAGGCGCCACCATTGCCCTGCTGCTGAATATACATCATGAAAAACCACAAAATCTGTATCTGATTTGCAGTTAAGAGACCATAGTAATAATATATTTAGGAAAACTGCACAAGATGGAACCATAATGTTAAAATAAAACTCCACTAAACTAACCGACCATTAGAAACACAAAGACAGGCTCATTTCAGGCTAATGTCATAATCCAGAATGTTAGTTCAATTCAAGGCGCATTGATTTTTGCATCCCCCTCCCCACCTTGTATGATGCGCACTGACATTTATTTTGCTGGGTGCCGTACATTGAGAGTTTAATTTAATGTTTATTTTTTGAAGCTATTTCCAGACTCGGAGAGAAAAGACCTTTTGAATTGGTTTGAAAATCATTAAATTCACCTCCATATTTTATGTACCGATGTGCAAATCCAAATCTTTAGATTTTCTCCAGCCGGCTTTAAAATGTTCTGGTGATTAGGGGCAAGTGGAACAAAGGCGATGAGATTATAGACTAAAAATGCTAAGAGACAATGCAAGGACTTTTTATTAGTTGGTGTAATATATGCCGAAGATGGAAGGAGCTGTAAAAATATACAAGGGTGTGAAGGGCAGCAAAATGAAAATCACACTTTTCTTTTCTTCAAGCTTTACTTAATTTTCATCATTTGTCTTGTTCTATGGCAGGCTATCCTTATCCTCTATCGATCCTCCTGGACCTTAGACCTAATGCCCACTTCTCCATAATGGCTCTGTCCAAGCTTCGAGGTGCACAGAACCATAGTACCTTGCCCATCGAGTCTATAGACCCCTATAGAATCCAGCAGGGTAGAAATCATGGCATGCTCCATGGGGTTGACTTCTCATGTAGTTGACCCCTGTCTAGGCATGTAGACAACATATGGAGGGGGATCCATTGCTTGGCATCTCCTCTACGAGCCCATGTGAATGGGTTCTATGTAATACTACTTTTGTCCTGAGGTTACTTGGCTTATCCAAGAAAAATTTGCCTTTTGTTGGGGATGCCTTAGTCGCTCCTTTCTGATGAGACAACTCCAACAAGAAAGAATACCCTTATTAATATGGTGCCCTATGAATTCACCACCATGTCCATACCTAACCACAGGTTTCCATATCAGCTTTCGTGTAAGCAGGAGGCATTAAAGGGTAATACTAATAAAATACATACAAAGATGTGTCTGCCCATATACGTTATAAATGTACAATAGGTGCAGGTCTCACCTCTGGGACCTGTTCCTACCTCAAGAATGGGGCCCCACAGTGAATGAAGCGCGTGTCATGTATTTGTGGTGTCCTCTCCATTCACTACTATGCAAATTCGAAAATTAGTTGACTAGAGCACTAGACTATTTTTGTAAGTTCTATAACAATGAATTGGACTTCCATTGGACTTCCAAAAATAGCTAAGTCTGCTCTTGGCAATTTTTGAAGTTCCTTATCAGTGAATGGAAAAACCAGTGCTCTGTCCATTCCCTTATACCTTATGTCTGTGGAGGCTCTAATCCTGGTTTTGGCTCACAATCACTGATAGAAATCACAGACCAAACACTGACGTGTGAATGAGGCTTTACTCTGCTGCTCTTGCAACTCCCAAAGAAGTGATATAAGGATTCTGGAAGTTGTAATTTCAGAACAGCTGGCGTGCCGGATGTTGCTGATCCCAGCTGTAGGGTCTCATTCTCGAGAGAGCAGCAGGTCTCAGAGGTGGGAGCCACACATATAGGACTTTAATGGCATATCCTATGGAAATTTCATAACCATCAGGATAGGAGTACTCCTCGACAGAGCCCAAGATGTGTGACACAAGCCTTCTGTCATCACAGCCTCCGGTAATAAAAAGTTTACACTGCATCATAGGAATTTTGTATCCAAGAAGAGTTAAAGGTGCACATATCTGCATAAGAAGAGAACATGAGTGCTGGTCCGTGAGATGGGTCTCTATCTAAGCTGCTATGGTCCTTCTTGGAGATTTGGTTTGTGCAATAACTACTTTATTGAATGCAAATGCTAAAGTGTTTTATCACTCTAGATGGTGGTAAGGGGTCCAGACTCTTCTAAGCCCGACCCCGATGGACAGCTCTGTTGGTTCATTCATGGCAAGTTTGGTATCTTTTTTGGCTTCCAATACCAAATGGGTTTCCAGTGCCGGCCTTGGTCACCTCATATGATCACCAAGAACAGGAATCTAAAAACTGGACACCAGGCACTGGGGCATCTGATCGATGGAGATCAAACCACTGAACATCAAAGTCTAGGTTAAAAAAGGGGGCAAACAAGAATAGGGTAGTGGGGCAGATTAGTGGCTTGAAGATGGAGTGCGACCATAGGTGGTGATTGATTGGGCAGAGATGTAATGTTTGCAAAATAAGGTAGTGCCACACAATGCCTAGGGGTTACTTCAGTATGGTTGCAGCCTTATGCTGATTCTTTGCTGGGCCCTGTTCCCATGTACACATGTGCGTGTATCATGTGAGTGCTGAGAGTCGCTGTGCAGTTGTATACAGGCGGCCCCCATGTGTGGGAATGAAATGTGGAGGGGACAGGGCTGCTATTTCCATCGCTTTCACAAATGATAGGGTCTCTGCCGAGTAATTTCTATGTTCTCTTCATGATCACTTAATAACAGAGGAGCCCCCCCAATGGCATTCAAGTGACGAATACCATAAATTATCTTGTAGGAAACTAGAGGATAAGTCTGAATTAGGCCAGAAAATTCATGTCACAGCTGCTGAGGAGGGGAACGGAGTCAGGCACCGAATGCCTCCAACATAGCAGGGGGGGAGGGATGGCGGCTTGAAAATTCAGCATTTCGTAGCCCCCTATTGATGACTGGCTCTGGAACTGGTCGTGTAATGTGATGGGAAAATAGGAGTGCTAGTTATTTCCAACCTCCTTGTGAGTCTGTGGTTAGGGGTGCACCATCCATGAGGCTCTGACTGCAGGGGGCAGCAATTAGGTAGATACAGTATGAAGCCAATTCCTAGGATATCCTGATTGTGTCATCTGTCCCTTTCCAGTGCTTTATTCGTCTGCATTGTGTTTTAATTAAAGGGGTTGTCCGAGTTTTTGAAATGTATGGACTATCCTCAGGATTGTTGTTTGATGAGGTCAGGCGGCACTGCGTGTTGGTCGGTGGGTGCTCAGTTTTGCGGATGTAATCCCGAAGTCTGCACAGCGAAGAAAACCCGGCACTCCAATTTTCTTTGCTCGAAAGGATTTATTGGTCACTCATGTTAAGGTGACGCGCGTTTCGACACCCACAGGTGTCTTTTTCAAACAGAGACACTAGCTGCTCACTCTCTGTTTGAAAAAGACACCTGTGAGTGTCAAAACGTGCGTCAGCTTAACATGAGTGACCAATAAATCCTTTCGAGCAAAGAAAATTGGAGTGCCAGTTTTTCTTCGCTATCCTCAGGATTGGTCCTCAATATCAGATTGGAGGGGGTCCAACTCACAGCCCCCCACCGATCAGCTGTGTAAAGAGACCATGGCACTCGGTGATACCTGCAGCCTCTTCCTAGCCCAGTGACTTCCCATGCATCAGTCACATTACCTAGGCGCAGCTCAGCCCCATGCAAGTAGATGGGGCTGAACTGCAATACCACACACGGCCACTATCCAGTAGACAGCGCTGTGCTTGGCAATCAGCGAAGAGGCCTCTTCAACAGCCGATCGTGGGGCTTATAGGAGTCATAAAGGTCATCAATATAAAAAATCTAAAAAATCCATTTAACTTTCCAAATACTGTATTTATTTTTATGTCTTCTTCTGCAATCACATCCAAACCTGCATTCACAGCTGCAGAATCTTACATGCTCCCTTCTGGTCTGAGGCATGACACAATCCAATATTTCGAGTGCATTGTATTGCAGGATCTTTACTAATAATATTAATATTTCTTAATTTTTCATGCAGCTTTAAACGTGACCAGAGTAAGGCTACATTCACATGACAGTGAAAGAAAACAGGCATTAAAAATGGACACACTGTCAGCTTTCTGTGGCCATTCTGCGTCCATATGTGCATCCATTACTGGGTCGCCTGTCCATTTTTAATGGCCATTTTGAATCAGTTTTTAATGGACGTTTCTCACCCCTGCAGTGCTCTCACAGTATACATAATGCCCCCCATGGTGCCCTCACAGTATACATAATGCCCCCCATGGTGCCCTCACAGTATATATAATGCCCCCCATGGTGTTCCTAGTATGAATAATGACCCCATAGTGCCCCCATTATACAAAATGCCCCTATTAATGCCCCCCATTAATGCTTCTGTTAAAAAATAATTACCTCATCCACTTGCACATGCACACACAGGCTGTTAAAAACGGCTCCAATGATTTCAAAGGGGTCCGTCTGGCAGTGAAAACGGCCACAATAGGATGTTGCCTTTTTATTCTATGACCGTTTTTCACTGTCATGTGAATGTAACCTAAAAGACAATGGCAAAAATCGAATCCGCCTATGTCATTTGCTGTTTTGTTGCACAGGAATCCGTGGCAATGTAATTCGGATCCTCAAAATGACATTGGCAGAAACCAAGGAGAAAATTAAACGGACAAAACTGACTTAGCAAAATTGGAGATTCTCCGGATTCCAGGTTTCTGACAGCAACAAATCACTTTGTAAAGGTTACGGTGAGAATAGATGGGACGGAGGAATAAACTCGTCTTCTGCAATGTGAAGCATCGGAAATAGCAAACTGGATGTACATGTAACCTCTCACATACATCGTATCAGACTGTCCAATGTGACAGGGTCATTACTGCCAGGAGAGGCCCCCAAACCAAATCAGAAGAAGACACTAGGTTACTATCATATTACAGGGGATCGAAAATGAAGGTCAATGTGGAGAAACGTAAGGGCAGGCACCCGGGCCAAGGAAGCAAAATGGGTGATCATGTAATAGATAGGAACACACTGGGTACAAATTTAATGGAAAAAGACTTGGGGAGGTGCTCAGAAGAACAAAGTTTTGGCTCTTTACAAATCACTAGTCAGACCACACATGGAGTGTAGTACAGTACTGAGCACCTGTGTATAAGAAGGACATAGTGGAAGTAGAGAAGGAGGAGAGGACCAAGGTAGGACTTCAGGACAAAGAAAGGTTACAATATGGCTTAGCAGAAATGAAGTTACAATGTAATAATACATAAATGGATGGTGCAATGGCTGTTTTAATGGTCTTTTTATACCTAGACCTGAAACCAGGACAGGAAGACATCTTCTACCTGTGGAGTAATAAAGGTTTTATCATTAACGTAGACAGGATTCTTTACGGTAAGTGCAGTAAGACTATGGAGCACTCCACCAGAGGAGGTTGACTAAATCTAGAATGACCTGGTTGACTGAAGTTTAATAATATTATAAGCTATAGTTACTATATTTATGGAGATTGATGTTTATCCAGGAAGTTATTATGATTGCCCTTTGTGAAGTCAGGAAGCAATTTCTCCTTGAATATAGGGTAATTGACTGGTGGCAGCTTTTCAATAGCAATTGTTGAGAGGAACACCAATGAGACTTATTGATGTGATTGTGATGTCAACAATTTATCAAATGTGTCCGCCAATATTACAAATTCATTGGAATGAAATGTAGTCAACCTCAAGCAAGGTTCTACTGATGGTCCGGAGTCCTATGTGGGGAGACCTCCTTAGTCATCTTGTCTGCTCGACCCTTTTAAAAAAAGCTCTACCGACGAAGTCAAATGTTCATGTTACATGGTGTACAGAAGAACATTAAAACCCTTTACTGTACTCATCTATGGAGGTGCCCGTTCATGCACCCCACCATTGTCTGTTTGAGATGTGAAACATTAAAGGCACACTTTACACATTGTAGGGGTATGGTGATGTTACCTGCCTAGACCAACTGCCGTCTCAGTCCATTCCTGATTTTATACAGTTCATTGACCTTGCTTAGGGATGGCTTTGAGGGTTGTTCTACACTCTTTTAAGTATGGAAAGGTAATTCTTTTTCAGCATTACCAAAAAGCAAACAATGCCACTTCTTATTAATTAACATGTATCTGCAATTTTTAGTTTTGGTGTACAAGGCAATGGTATTGTGCAGGCACAGATTTGATGAGGCCATTAAATGACCAGAAGAGAGATAATGAAGCAGCAGATAGGTTGTTGATGGTCACTGGAGTGGGAAGTGCTAATGAGGTGCAAAATTATCAAGTGCTCTCATGGACAGCCATGTGTGATCCAGAAGATACAGAATGAGATTAAATACAAAAGCCAAGGAAAACTTTTTAGTAACCAAGACATTCAAAGACTTCAATACAATCAATGAGAACACAACGCTGTCTCCTGTGATCAACCTGAAATGTTGCAGGTTGACTACTACTGGGCCTGGGATAAGAAATCTGATAGTCACCTGCAATGAAAAGCTACAGAATAGGCACAACTTAAACGTAATCTCGGATCATTTGGACCAGATCCAAAATATCATATATAAGAAGGCCATAAATTCAATGGTCATATATAAGGAGGTCATGACTTCAGAGGTCATAGACAAGAAGATTGTGACATCAGAAGTCATAGATAAGGAGGCCATGACTTCAGTGATCATATATTAGGAGGCCTTGACTTTAAAAGACACATACAAAAGAGACCATGACTTCAGAGGTCATAGATAAAAAGATCAGGACTTTAGAGGTAATATATATGGAGGTTTTGACTTCAGAGACCATATATAAGGACACCATGAGTTCAGAGGTCACACATAAGGAGGTCATGACTTCAGAGGTCATGTATAAGGAGGCCATGACTTCAAAGGTCATAGATGAGAAGATTAGGAGTTCAGAGTTCATATATAAGGAGGTCATGACTTCAAGGAGGTCAGAACTTCTGAGATCACATATACGGAAGTGGTCGTAAATTCAGAGGTCATATTTAAGGAGACCATGACTTCAGAAGTCACATGCAAAGGAGACCATGACTTCACAGGCCATACATAATAAAGTCAGGGATCATACGCTGCCTGTCCAAAAAAAAAGTCGCCACCTAGATTTAACTAAGCAAATAGTTATGAGACTCCTATTGGATAGTTACTGCATTGGCGATTATCTTTCAGCTGGCAACAAGTTATTTATCCCCAACTGGTGCAATGAGTTTCTTCTCATTTCTTAAACAACCAATGTCGAAAGACACATCTCGTGGTCGTGGAAAAGATGTTAGTCTGTTTGAGAAGTGTCAAATCATTGGCGTACATCAAGCAGAGAAAAGATCTAAGGAGATTGCAGAAACTACTAAAATTGGGTTAAGAACTGTCCAACGCATTATTAAAAACTGGAAGGATAGTGAGGACCCATTGTATTCGAGGAAGAAATATGGCCGGAAAAAAATTCTGAATGATCGTGATCGGCGATCACTTAAACGTTTGGTGAAATCAAATCGAAGAAAAACAATAGTAGAACTCAGGGCTATGTTTAAAAGTGAAAGTAAGAGCATTTCCACACGCACAATGTGAAAGGAACTCAGGGGATTTGGACTGAACAGCTGTGTAGCCGTAAGAAAACCAATATTTAGTGAGGCAAACCAGAAATAAAGGCTTTAATTTGCTAGGAGCATAAAGATTGGACTCTGGAGCAATGGAAGAAGGTCATGTGGTCTGATGAGTCCAGAGTGATGGGTGCATCAGGGTAAGAAGAAAGGCAAATGAAGTGATGCACCCATCATGCCTAGGGCCTACTGTACAAGCCAGTGGCGGCAGTGCTAGGATCTGGGGTTGCTGCAGTTGGTCAGGTCTAGGTTCAGCAACAGTATGTGCTCCAAGAATGAGGTCAGCTGACTACCTGAACATACTGAATGACCAGTTTATTCCATCAATGGATTTTTTCTTCGCTGATGGCACGGGCATATTCCAAGATGCCAGGATTCATCGGGCTCAAATTGTGAAAGGGTGGTTCAGGGAGCATGAGACATCATTTTCACACATGGATAGGCCACCACAGAGTCCAGACCTTAACCCCATTGAGAATCTTTTGGGATGTGCTGGAGAAGGCTTTGCGCAGCAGTCAGACTCTACCATCATCAATGGAAGATCTTGGTGAAAAATGAATGCAACACTGGAAGAAATAAATCTTGTGACATTGCAGAAACTTATCGAAACAATGCGATAGCAAATGCATGCCGTAATCAAAGCTAAAGGAGGTCCAACAAAATATTAGAGTGTGTGACCTTTTTTTTGGAGGCAACTTTTTTTTATAGATAAGAAGATCAGGACTTCAGAGGTCGTAGATAAGAAGATCTGGACTTCAGAGGTCGTAGATAAGAAGGTCATGACTTCAGAGGTCGTAGATAAGAAGGTCATGGATTCAGAGGCCATATTTAAGGAAGTCATGACTTTAGGGGTCATACATAAGGAGGCCAAGGGGCTTGGTTTGAGGGAAGTTTCTGGGCATTTTAGGAGGACTCAAGGGCGGGGCTTATATTTTTCAAATTATGTTGGCAACTATCATTATAGGTATATGTATAAGGAGGTCATTAGTTCAAAGACCACATTCAAGAAGGATGCAATTTAAGGAGTCATGTAGAAAGAGGTCAGAGGTGATCTACAAAGAGCTCAGAACTTCAGAGGCCAAATATAAGAAAGTCAAAATTTCTAAGGTCATGCACAAATTGGTCACGCATATAGCGTTCATATAACACCTTAATGACTGTAAATACAAAGCATCCAGAAGACTATTCAATCAACTGAGCATGGGGCATCTTCAAAATAATTAAAAAATGTCATGAAGAAATTTGAAGATCCTAAGACCACATCCAGCTTGGTTAAACATTCAAAATAACCTCAGTAAGACAATCCTCTAATAGTAACCTAAGGAAGCACAGTTGAGCTCTTCTGATTTTGTGGGTACTCTGACACATCATGATCATAGGCTACCGAGATGTCTGAGCAACTACCAAAGAGCTTGAGTACTCAACAGTCTCAACAATACGTCAGGGTAACTGAAGAACATTGCATAAGAAGGAAAAACAACCCCAAACAGTTGATGCAAAATACCATCAACTTCCCCTCAATGCAATCCTTCAAGTACCATGTCCTAAGCTGACAATAAATTATTTTTTGCAGTCAGTGTCAGGAGGAGACGCTTATTATTGCTCGAGTTGAATGTAAAAAACACTAAACTGCCACTGAAATACAAACATGGACGCCACCTCACTTCATTGTAATACCGTGTTTGATTGTGAGGCAACATACTGCATAATGAATAAGCATCTTCTAAAGGAAGTGCAAAGGCAAGATGAATTTTTCAGAGGCAAAAATAGAAGAGGAACCCTTTAAAAATACATGAAGAGCACATCTGATTGCATGTCAAGGCTCCGAGGAGAAGAAAAAATAAAAAATAAAAAAAGCGGCGCAACAACGAAATAAATAAGGAGAATGTAAGTGGCGACAGAGATTTTGGATGTGAGCTCGGAATCTGAATAAGTTTGGTCGGTGGAAATGAGGGAGAATTAATGAATGATTACCTAATTACTGTGCAGGGGGAAATAATTCATGCACAACTGAAGGTACTTTGTAACAGATCCATTTGTTTTTTGCATAATGCGGCTTTAAAATGAGAAAAATCAACTCTGGGTGAAAATCTCAGGTAACGGGAGAACTAATTATTATACACAAGAACCCACAACCGATATTCATCATTTAGTAACCTGCATCATAAAACCAACTGTGATGATCATTATAACCGCATTATAATTGATATTTGACCACAGAACCATTATTTATTTTGGATATCGAATTTGTGGTGATTACTCCAACAAACAGGATCACAGAGAAAAGATGATAGAAGGAAGAGGAAAAATGACTATGTAATAGTAAATAAGTAACTCATTAGGAAAGTGGGTCTATATATATATATATTCATGTACATAGCAGGGAATTTATTATATTATATTTATTACATAGATGGCAGCATTATAGTAGTTATATTCTTGTACATAGGAGCAGTATTATACTAGTTATATTCTTGTACATGGGAGCAGTATTATAGTAGTTATATTCTTGTACATTGAAGCAGTATTATATTAGTTATATTCTTGTAGATAGGAGGCAGTATTATATTAGTTATATTCTTGTACAAAGGAGCAGTATTATAGTAGTTATATTCCTGTACATAGGAGCAGTATTATAGTAGTTATATTCTTGTACATTGAAGCAGTATTATATTAGTTATATTCTTGTAGATAGGAGGCAGTATTATATTAGTTATATTCTTGTACAAAGGAGCAGTATTATAGTAGTTATATTCCTGTACATAGGAGCAGTATTATAGTAGTTATATTCTTGTACATAGGAGGCAGTATTATAGTAGTTATATTCTTGTACATAGGAGCAATATTATAGTAGTTATATCCTTGTACATAGGAGCAGTATTATAGTAGTTATTTTCTTGTACATAAGAGGCATTATTATAGTAGTTATATTCTTGTATATCGAAGGCAGTATTATAGTAGTTATATTCTTGTACATTGAAGCAGTATTATATTAGTTATATTCTTGTACATAGAAGGCAGTATTATAGTAGTTATATTTTTGTACATAGAAGGCAGTATTATAGTAGTTATATTCTTAAACATAAGAGGCAGTATTATAGCAGTTATATTCTTGTACATAGGAGGCAGTATTATAGTAGTTAAATTCTTGTACATAGGAGCAGTATTATAGTAGTTATATTCTTGTATATCGAAGGCAGTATTATAGTAGTTATATTCTTGTACATTGAAGCAGTATTATATTAGTTATATTCTTGTACATAGAAGGCAGTATGACAGTAGTTATATTCTTGTACATAGGAGGCAGTATTATAGTAGCCATATTCTTGTACATAGGAGCAGTATTATAGTAGTTATATTCTTGTACATAGGAGGCAGTATTATAGTAGTTATATTCTTGTACATAGGAGGCAGTATTATAGTAGCCATATTCTTGTACATAGGAGCAGTATTATAGTAGTTATATTCTTGTACATAGGAGCAGTATTATAGTAGTTATACTCTTGTACATAGGAGGCAGTATTATAGTAGTTATATTCTTGTACATAGGAGCAGTATTATATTAGTTATATTCTTGTACACAGGAGCAGTATTATAGTAGTTCTATTCTTGTACATAGGAGCAGTATTATAGTAGTTATATTCTTGTACATAGGAAGCAGTATTATACTAGTTATATTATTGCACATAGGGTGCAGTATTATAGTAGTTATATTCTTATACATAGGAGGCAGTATTATAGTAGTTATATTCTTGTACATAGGAGAAGTATTATAGTAGTTATATTCTTGTACATAGGAGCAGTATTGTAGTAGTTATATTCTTGTACTGTACATAGGAGCAGTATTATAGTAGTTATATTCTTGTACGTACAGTAGGAGCAGTATTATAGTAGTTATATTCTTGTACATAGAAGCAGTATTATAGTAGTTATATTCTTGTACATAAGAGGCATTATTATAGTAGTTATATTCTTGTATATCGAAGGCAGTATTATAGTAGTTATATTCTTGTGCATTGAAGCAGTATTATATTAGTTATATTCTTGTAGATAGAAGGCAGTATTATATTAGTTATATTCTTGTAGATAGGAGGCAGTATTATATTAGTTATATTCTTGTACATAGGAGCAGTATTATAGTAGTTATATTCTTGTACATAGGAGGCAGTATTATAGTAGTTATATTCTTGTACATAGGAGCTGTATTATAGTAGTTATATTCTTGTACACAGGAGCAGTATTATAGTAGTTCTATTCTTGTACATAGGAGCAGTAGTATAGTATTTATATTCTTGTACATAGAAGCAGTATTATAGTAGTTATATTCTTGTACATAGGAGCAGTAATATAGTAGTTATATTCTTGTACATAGGAGGCAGTATTATAGTAGTTATATTCTTGTCTGTAGGAGGCAGTATTATAGTAGTTATATTCTTGTACATAGGAGCAGAAGTATAGTAGTTATATTCTTGTACATAGAAGCAGTATTATAGTAGTTATATTCTTGTACATAGAAACAGTATTATAGTAGTTATATTCTTGCACATAGGCGGCAGTATTATAGTAGTTATACTCTTGTACATAGGGGGAGATTTTAAAGTAGCGAGTCTCCGTTTGTGCAGCCAATATAACCTTGTTCTCTTTGAACGCCAATTTTACTTTCTTCCTCAATTGTTCTTATTTTTTCCTGACTAGCAGTTTCATCCAAACTACTAAGCTCAGATCTCGGAAAGTCGCTCGGAGATACTCACAGATCTGTTCTCTGTTTCTCTACCCACCGGGTTTGACAAATCCAACAACTACGTTGAAAATGATAAATGAACGCGTCGAGGAGAAGCGTGCAGGTTTCCGATCTGTGTTTGCCACCACAGCAGAACTACTCTACCATTTCTGTATTTCTTTGGGCTCCTTAACTTTTCCATCTTTTCACATGACAGATTCTTTTTTTTCATCGTTCAAGCTGTTTTGTATTTTTTCTTCTTTTCCAAGCAAAAGTCAAGATTTGCACATTTCTACCTGACTGCCTGAGCGATGATTTTTGAGTTTTAAAAGTTTACACAGAGAGACTCCTGGGGGAGTTGTATGCTATTTATTTCTTTCCATCTGGATGTCAGTAAAGCCTGCATTACCTTTAGATGAACAGGGCAGATGACTCAAAGGTTAGACTACATTCATGCCAAGATGGAACCAGAGGGGGAAAAAATGTGACAAGAGAAATTTTCTCTTCTTCAATTCCACGGCTTTATGACACCAGGCTTCCAGTCATGTTCGTATGCTTATGTGTGGCAGGAAAAAAAACAATCTTCTAAACCCCGCTGCCATGCATGTCCATTGTGTCCCTCAGCAAGCTCGTCTTTCCATAGAGCTAGGCTATGAGGAGCTGAAGACTTCTAGTTCTAGCTTTTGATTTTCTTGAGTTCTATTTTTTTTTCTGCCGAGCATTTTCTTTGACATTTCATTTGATTAATGAGCTGCCTATGATTTTCGGCGGTGTGTTTGAGAATTATAGATTCTCTCCCACTTAATCAATAAGGTGAATCTCAAAAGACCTATGAGGTTAGAAAATCAGTCAGAGGTTTGAGGGCTCCTGTCCAACCTGCAGTTGGAACTGCATGAGTATTGGGCCATGGATGCTCCTGAGAAAATAGAAAATAGAAAAAAATAATTCTTGGTTGATTTTGCAGCATGGCGTAAAGCTGGGGAGCCAGATTGCTTTACACTATGCTGCAAAAACACATTTTGATATTCATAATTTTATTCCTTTTTGGGGGAGGGTGGTTTACATAGTTTTTATTGGTGTACATATGACTTTTTTTATTTATGTATAATTTTTTTGTATTATTTTTTGTATTATTTTGGTAATCTGACCCAAAAAATGCCAGTTTTTCTTTGGTGTTCACCATGTGGGACACATTTTTGGATGCAGCAATACCCAATTTTTTAAATTTTTAATAATAAAGATAAATGGGGGCAAAGAGTATTTTGTGAAAGTTTAAATTTTTTTATTTTTTTTTAGAAAATAGAAAAAAAATTCATGGTTGGTTTTGCAACATGGCGTAAAGCTGTGGAGAGTGTAGACAGATTGCTTTACATCATGCCGCAAAACCAGATTTTGACATCCATTATGATTTTATTCTCATTATTTTTAAGTTAAGACATCATTTTTATGGTGTACATATCAGACGTTTTAATTTTTTTAAATTTCATTGTGGTGTTTTTTTGAAAGGTGATTTGACAAATGTACTATTTTAATATTCTGCAAATTTTTGAATGCAGCAATACCCATTTTTTACATTTTTATATTTTATAATATGAATGGGGGAAAAGATTTTTTATGAGTTTTAATATTTGTGTTTTTTTATCATAGAAACTTTATTATCTAATTTTTATCTTTAGGTCCAGTAGGGAACTTGGATAATACACTACAAAACCTTGATATTATAGGGCAGGGATGGGCAAACTGCCGCTTTCCAGCTGTTGTAAAACTACAATTCCCACCATGCCCTGCTGATAGCTGTAAGCAGTCTTTGCATGCTGGGAGTTGTAGTTTTGCAACAGCTGGAGATCCGCAGTTTGCCCATCCCTGTTATAGTGTATTGTACTTTTAACCTTATGTTACCCTATCGTATCCTCGGCACCCTGTGATTGCGTTGTGTGCTCAGCTGGATTTGATTGGGGACAGATGGAGCCCCCTTCCTCTATCTAATCCCTCAGAAGCACCAGTTTCTATTGACTATGGGATCTGGTGGGTTAAATGGCCAGAATTTACCTTATGTCCAGTTCCTGCTGCCACAGGCGGGTGTTACCTGTAAAATACAGCCGGTACTCCGCCATGTATGGCGCATGCGCAGCTCTTCATATAATACTGTACATGTATAGCAGATATTGAGAAAGAGTTATGTTCAATGTATAAATGTATACAAATAGCTCCCCCTTGTGGTGGCTGCAGAAAGCCACAATAATGAACATTTCGGAAGGCTAAATGTTTTTGTAAGAATAATCTAAAATTTGCAAGAAAGAACCTAATATCTCCCAGACCCGCAATGCAGATTTAATTTGTCTCCAGCTCTTCTGCCAATATGCAGGAGACGTAATTCAATGTCTGCTGCCGCGCAGCGTGTATATAGGGGGCATTGTCATCAACCATGGTCATTATGTCTCAGCATTTATCAGATGCCTAAACGGCTGAGCGGGGGATGATAAAGTGAAACATCTGGCATTTTGTGATTGTGTAATCCAATTCCGAATCCCCAACATGACGCTCAGCGCCCAAACTCTGATAACTTTATTCCGTAGCAAAGTCATTTCATAACATTAAACCAATGGCGCAATTCTTCATTTTCAAGAAGAGCCTGCAAGATTATGTGCTGCTATTCATCATGAGGAGGGGCGGCGCGGAAATAAGATCTACAAGACAAATGGATTTCAGCGAGGAAGGAAAGATTTGATTTTGAAGGTTTATTGTTTAGAGCGTTGTGTGGAGTGAAAGTAATCATTGTGTGGGCTCAATCAGGAGACTATTAATTCACAAGAGCTAATAAGAGACGCACAGCGGCAGGCACCCGCGAGACCGCAAAGTCTTGTCTGCAAGCTACATTACATGCCGTATACATGAGTGAATGATGGAATGAATGGGTGACTGAACAATGAAATTTATGAGAGAATAAATGGATAAATAGTAACATCGTAACATAGTATATAAGGCCGAAAAAAGACATCTGTCCATCCAGTTCGGCCTGTTATAATGCAAGTTGATCCAGAGGAAGGCAAAAAAAAAAGAATGAATAATGGAATAATGGAATAAATGGACTGACTGAATGAATAAATGATATGATGAAGGAATAATGGGATACACACGTGAATGATGGCATATATGTAAAAATGAATGAATGAATGATTAAATTAATACATGAATATTTTAATAGAAAGACTAATAAATGATAGAATAATTGAATAAATGAGGGAGTGAAAATAATAATAAATGAATTACGTAATGAATGAAGAATGGAATATATCAATGAATGAATGAATTGTGGCTTAAATGTACAAATGAATTAATAATCAAATGAATATATGTAAATTGGAATAAATGGATTAATAAATGACTGAATCAATGAATGAATGATGGAATGAATAAAAAAGTTAATTAATTATGTAATGAATGAATAATGGAATATATGAATGAATGTACTGTGGTATAAATGTGTGAATGAATCACTAAATAATGGAATAAGTGGATTAATAAATGATGGAATATGTAAATTAATAAATGATTTATGAAATGAACACATAGTGAAATACATAAATAAATTAATGAATGATGGTATAAATGTGTGAATGAATTAATTCATGATTAAATTAATATCATTTCTGATACATAGACCTTCCAAAAAGCTCTGCTACATCGGGCCTACAGCTCTCTTACACCAGACCTCCAGTTCTGCTACATCAGGCCTAAAGCAGTGCTATACTGGGTCACCAGTTCTGCTATACTGGTCCTCTAGCTCTGCTACACCAAACCTCCATCTCTGCTACATTGTTCCTTCAAATCTGCTACATCAGCCTCCAGCTCTGCTACACCGGGCCCCCATCTCTGCTACATTGGTCCTTCTACATCAGCCCTCCAACTCTGCTACATCAGTCCTGCAGCTCTGCTGCACCAATGCTTAATCTCTGTTGCCTCCGGATCTGCTATGCCGGATAAGCAGTGATGTGGATCCACCTAACCAGGTGGGCACATAACGGTACACGCTGGAAAGATGGGAGACTTTTAGGAGA
Organism: Bufotes viridis; assembly: GCA_033119425.1. Taxonomy (NCBI): domain Eukaryota; kingdom Metazoa; phylum Chordata; class Amphibia; order Anura; family Bufonidae; genus Bufotes; species Bufotes viridis. Next base: position 94,239,409 of record CM065598.1, on the reverse strand, counting down.
AATGGGTAGGAGAAGGGTCACGTGAGGTCAGAGCCTTTCCAGACTGGGTGTCAGAAGGGGGGACTGGGTGCAGACAGGCAAAAGTGAAGCCATCGTATGGTACCTAATCACCGGGCAACGTCGGGTCAGTCACAAGATCACATGTTAATGGGGGGCGTTTTATCAGGAGATGCCATCAGTAGAACCCTAGGGCTAGTTTTACATTAGCGGCAGGGGAGACCGCCAGGCTGTTCCGACAGGGTGAACAGCCTGTCGGATCCGTCCTGCCGCTAGTTCACGCATGCCACCGGACTGCCGCTCCGTCCCTATTGACTATAACGGGGGCGGGGGTGGAGTTCCGGTGGCAGCACGGCAGCGCACGGCGAGAGGCAGCCGGACTAAAAGTATAGATGTATTGGTGTGTATAAGTATATTAGCAACTAGCAGAGTTTGCCCTGGAAAAGCTGTCTGCCCGGTCAGTAGTGTGGCATCAGATCTGGTGTTTAGTGTGGCAGGGGCCATAGTTACCCCAAGAAGAACTTGCCTGTCCATCCAAAATGTAGAGAGACTGACCTTTGTCAAGATGAATCAGGCGTGGCTCAACCAGGATTTCCACCCACCAATGCCTGATGCATCAGACTAGATCATCCATGGTGCCACACCAACACTTTGACAAAAAAGACCGGTTTCTTCTGGCTACCTGCCTCAGCTACTATTCTGATGCTGCCACCCGCCTGATGCCACACATCTGATGTCAAGTGCTCCTTCTTTCACCCACCATCTTCAGCTGGTACTGGCATTGCCACCCACCTCCTCACTCTGTCACTGGGTCACTCTTTGGTCTCCTAATGCTGCTGCCACCTCCACACTATGTCACCTTGCCACTCTGTGGTCTCCTGATGCTGCTGCTGCCATCTACACGCTCTGTCATTTTCCGGATGCTGCCGCCACCTCCACACTCTGTCAATGTGCCGCTCTGTTGCCTCCTGATGCTGCTTCCACCTCCACACTCATTGTCATTGTGCCACCTTGTGGCCTCCTCCTGATGTTGCTGCCGCCACCTACACGCTCTGTCATTTTCCGGATGCTGCCGCCACCTCCACACTCTGTCAATGTGCCGCTCTGTTGCCTCCTGATGCTGCTTCCACCTCCACACTCTGTCATTGGGCCACTCCTCATTCATGTGTTGTCCCCTCATTCACGTGTCATCTCTGTTTTGGATACACTCCTGTTTTTTTTTGGCATTAGCAATATTGATGAATTACTGACCAAATGCTGACCGAGTGAAGGCGGATACTCCCCAGACAGGATCCGTTTTTTGAGGGTTATTGATCTGACGGCTCAGAAGAAGGGCAAAATAATCAGTGACGTCAACTCATACTTACTGCTGACAGCCTCTCCACTCTGTTGGGGGGGGGGGGCTCTACTTGTATAAGCGTTTGAAAGAACAGGTTTTATAGACATCTATGTGGAATCAGCTGATGACGGTGTAAAAGGAGTGCGCTTCTTCTTGACGCTAACATTGACCTGTAAGGCTGAGTTCACACATGAGTTATTTGGTCAGTTTTGGCCCTGTAACTGCCCAAATAAGTGAAGTATGCAGTGATTCTAAGAGCGACGCCTGTCATCTACATGTCATACGGACTCACAGTAGTATTTCACTACCACAGCAGACTCCCTATGCGTGTTACTGCAAGACACAGTGTTCTACACCCCTATAAAGGCTCTCTGCAGCCAGGAAATGGCTGTTTTAGCCGCGATTTGCCACAAATAAATTAGGATGCTCCATTATTGTTCTGCTGGTAGGAAATAAGGGAAATATTGATATGTAACATGAATCTGTTTTCCCTTAGTCCTAACAGCAGTAAAAGTCTCCCTCCCTTTATTTAGGTCTTTGATAAAAAGACATTAGGGTATGGCACATCAGTAGTGGCTTGAAGTTTGGCGTACCACGTTCAGGTTCGAGTTATCTAAGAATTCCGTTATGGATTACACTATGGTCCATGGTAGCAATATCCATAACGGAATTCTTAGATAACCGAAACCTGAACCTTGTACGCCGAACTTTAAACGACATGTTCATTCAACACTACACGTCAGCCTTTATGGAGGGGGAGTGTATAGTTAATTAGGTTAATTACTTAATCAACTATTTGATCTGTCCTTCCTGCACACAGGGGTAGACATACTCCTGTTAAGACTAAGGGAAACAGATTAATGTTAGAAACATGTTGAACAAAAAATGTGGCATCTATGAGGGGCAAGTGCAACATTAGCCCAAAGTTCACATTGTAACACAAAAGAAAAATTTTTGGCCACAAAATGATTTGTTTTGTGTTTTCTTTATTTTTCTACTTTAATATTTTCAAATAATTTAACAATTAACGTTGCATTTTGTCCTTTTGAGGGACACCATGAAACGAATGTCTTTGACCAAAGGATCTTGTAGACGCTGAACATGTCACATCTAGATATGTTGAGGCGATCTTGCAAAGCAGGCGCTGTCTGCCTGCTCCACCGCAACAAACACAGCTGTCCCATCCCATTTTGTAGCATTATAGTATTGGTCATGTGTGAAAATCAGCTCCTGAAGGAACATGGCATGACAGGCAGGTCATTCTCTCCTCCGCCACCTAAGATATTGCTATTTTAAAATTCTTTGCATGGCTTGGCACGGCTGAGAAGCCCGGTAACCAGTCATTGGCCTGGGGTGCAGCATGACGTTGAGTGAAACATGTCAACCCTAACTCTGCTGTAGTTAACGCTCTGGACCATGTTCTACTTATTATTATATGACTTTGAAGTGTGGCTGGTTCCAAGTCTCCTTGTGACCTCCAGTGCTGTACACACACGGTCAGATGTCATATCACAATCCTATATTTCTGCGGTTAATCCCCATGTGACATTCATCTGAAAACCTTTCAGCCATGGCCGTCCTTGATGTACAGTAGGGGCTTGTCGGCTTCTTTCTTTTTTAACGAAAGTTCAATTGTCAACTGGATAAAAATATTGTGGCAAGCATAAAACACCAAAAATATCAAGCTGAATTTTTGCAACTGCAAGCCATTGGGGCTTCATGGCATCTGTGGAGAGTCTCCTGCAGTTTGCCGTAAAATCAGTGTAGATTGAAATGATGTGGCTGATGCAGGAGGATACGCTCGGTGCATTGTTATTCGTCGTTATTATCGGTAGGCTTATTTTGCACCGAAAATTTGGTTTCAGAATTGTTTGGCACATATTTTTCTATCTTAGAGATGAGCGAATTTCATATTTTGAAATTCATTCACGCTTTGTTTGGTGGTAAAAGCAGAACTGCGTTATGGATTCTGTTACCACGGACCACAACGCAATTCCTTTAGAGGCATTCCGTTATAATAGAAGTCTATGGGCTGCGAAATGGATCCGTCCCGTTTCCATCATGTGGGGGGGGGCTCTCCTGCATAACGGAAATGGGACGGATCCATTATGCAGGCCATAGACTTCTATTATGACAGAATGATTAACGGAATGCCGTCATAGAATTGCGTTAGGGTCCGTGGTAACGGAATCCATTACGCAATTCTGCTTTTACCACCAAACGAAGCGTGAACGTATTTCATAACATAAAATTCGCTCATCTCTAATCTTAATCCATGCCCCTTTCTTATAAGACACTCCCTTTTCTGCTGACTGAGCCAAACACCCTTTTACAGATCAAGAATCTAAAAATGTCTGAGACAAATGTGGTGCGGGTACGGGCACGGGGGCGAAAATTCTGGTGCATCTTCATTTGTAAACCTAGTTGTTTGTAAGTTGTCTATTATGCTTTTCCATGCCTCTTTTTTTGCAGTATACCAATGCATACCAGACAGAAGGAGACCACAGGGGCACTCTTTACGCCTGTCAGACTAGTGTAACCCTTTTTAACACGTGTGACATGAGCTTTCCCAGCGTACACACTAAACATACATCACAAACAGGACTGACTAGACTGGATGGACCCATGAGAGATTTTAGCTCTGCAAAGCTTTTGGAGCTGCACAAGAATATTTTTATTCACCGACAGCAAGCTGACATATTGAAATAGGTAAGAAATTAAAACACAATGTCTATCAGAAAGGTGACGAATACTCGCAATACAGTGATTAACTGATGATTAACTGACAATGATGTAAAATCCCATGTAACTATTTTTAAACAATTTCCTGAGGCCAGTCATATTGGAGGAGCCGTGAAGCAGGAAATATGTGTTGGAGGTAGGGTTGCCACCGGGCCAGTATCGCATCGGCCAGGCCACCACTTTGCTTAGATTGCCAGTACTGGTATTTTTGTTTTACCAACAATTATTATTAATTTAATCAACTTCAATGGTTCCTAAGTCAGTCGCTTAGAAGCAGCTGACTGAGGAAGTGGAAGGAACAGAGCACAGCACTGCATAGGAGGTGAACCAGGGTGCCTGGCATCTGCAGCTGCTTAGGAGTCCCTGCTCTGACTCCATATGTGGCTTAGGAGTCCCTGCTCTGACTCCATATGTGGCTTAGGAGTCCCTGCTCTGACTCCATATATGGCTTAGGAGTCCCTGCTCTGACTCCATATATGGCTTAGGAGTCCCTGCTCTGACTCCATATGTGGCTTAGGAGTCCCTTCTCTGACTCCATATGTGGCTTAGGAGTCCCTGCTCTGACTCCATATGTGGCTTAGGAGTCCCTGCTCTGACTCCATATGTGGCTTAGGAGTCCCTGCTCTGACTCCATATGTGGCTTAGGAGTCCCTGCCTGACTCCATATGTGGCTTAGGAGTCCCTGCTCTGACTCCATATGTGGCTTAGGAGTCCCTGCTCTGACTCCATATGTGGCTTAGGAGTCCCTGCTCTGACTCCATATGTGGCTTAGGAGTCCCTGCTCTGACTCCATCTATGGCTTAGGAGTCCCTGCTCTGACTCCATATGTGGCTTAGGAGTCCCTGCTCTGACTCCATATGTGGCTTAGGAGTCCCTGCTCTGACTCCATATGTGGCTTAGGAGTCCCTGCTCTGACTCCATATGTGGCTTAGGAGTCCCTGCTCTGACTCCATATGTGGCTTAGGAGTCCCTGCTCTTTGTCCATCTATGGCTTAGGAGTCCCTGCTCTGACTCCATACGTGGCTTAGGAGTCCCTGCTCTGACTCCATATGTGGCTTAGGAGTCCCTGCTCTGACTCCATATGTGGCTTAGGAGTCCCTGCTCTGACTCCATATGTGGCTTAGGAGTCCCTGCTCTGACTCCATATATGGCTTAGGAGTCCCTGCTCTGACTCCATATGTGGCTTAGGAGTCCCTGCTCTGTGTCCATCAGTGGAGTCAGTGCCTTGAAGATGAAGAGGGTATCCCCAAGTGCTGTCAGTATGCTTCGGGAGACTATGTGTTTTGAAGTTTTATTTGGCCTCTATTTTTAAAGTGTTTCTGCCCAGTTTCAAACCCATCACTATCTACATTGAAGGCAAAAACGCTAACCACACAGCTATAGAGCTCAATGCTAATAAGTAATGGATATATTCTGGCTGAAAACCTCAGTAGTAGTTTCCCATGCATTATGTATTCATTCATAGCAGAAGTATCATTTTATATTTTTTTTAGTAATTGCAAAAAAAAATTATGGCACAAAATAAATTTGCAATTGCTAAAAAATATATGCAATTACTAGGAAGTGAGAAGTGCTAAACAAGCAGGGTAAGCCTTCAAAGTGATCCCTAGTGGCCAGTAATGTTAAGGTACAGCACAGCTGAAAAGTGAGGCATGAAACTGGGACAATATGCCTTCCGAGTGACCCCTCGTGGCCAGTAATATTAAGTGACAGCACAGCTGAACATTGAAAAGCACCAAACTGGAAGTGTAAGCCTGCAAAGTGACCCCTAGTGAGCAGAAATATTAAGTCACAGCACAGCTGAAAAGTAGGGACATAACTAGAAGTGTAAGCCTTCTGAGTGACCCCTCGTGACCAGTAATGTTAGGGTACAGCATACCCGAAAAGTGAGAGGCGCTAAACAGAAAGCATAAGACTGCTGAGTGACCCCTAGTGGCCAGTAATGTTAGGGTACAGCATACCCGAAAAGTGAGAGGCGCTAAACAGAAAGCATAAGACTGCTGAGTGACCCCTAGTGGCCAGTAATGTTAGGGTACAGCATACCCGAAAAGTGAGAGGCGCTAAACAGAAAGCATAAGACTGCTGAGTGACCCCTAGTGGCTGGAAATATTAAATCACAGCAGAGATAAAAAGTGAGAAGCGCCAAGCAGGAAGTGTAATCCTTCTGAGTGACCCCTAGTGGCCAGTAATGTTAGGGAACAGCACAGCTGAAAAGTGAGAGGCGCTAAACAGAAAGCATAAGACTGCTGAGTGACCCCTAGTGGCTGGAAATAATAAATCACAGCAGAGATGAAAAGTGAGAAGCGCCAAGCAGGAAGTGTAAGCCTTCTGAGTGACCCCTAGTGGCCAGTGATATTGCCGCAGCGCAGTTGAAAAGTGACCTCTAGTGGCCCATGTGAAAATTGCAATACCTAGAAATTCATCAAGAAAGTAAACAAAACATGAATTAAAAACCCCTTTCAATATAAACGTATCTTACTCCCCTGACCCTTTAGGACTGCAGATCCCTCATATCTAATGTAGCCGTCTACACTAATCAGAATCCAAATCTACTGGTTTCTGTTACCTGCATGTCTATGGCCTTCTTCCTGTCGATGACATCCATCTTGAGCGGCTGATTTGCACAGACTGATCAACATCAGGGAGGATTGGCAGGAGAAGGTTTTTTTTTTCTAGTCCCCGAACATATTTATGATACAGCATGGTCTAGATGTACGGAGCATGCCGGCCTCCGAATGGCTCACTTTTGAATCATCTATTCATATTTCACCTGACACGGAAACTCTGGCGTCTACATTGAATGAAGTAATCAATGGAGGCTGACAGCTCCCTTTCTACCCACTCTAAGATTAATTCCAATGTAAAATGTTACATTTAAGGAAGCAATTATTGCAAAATCCCTCTAAACGTTCAAAAAAAAAAATTCCCCATCTGCAGAATATTTTTTTTTAAAACTAAATACATATATTTTTTTTCAGATTTGCATTTGAAAATGTTATTTAAATGTCTGCAAAAGCTTTGAAGAACTGATCGTTTCCCGCATTCTTGCTGGAGGTTTTTTTCTTCTTGATAAATGACTAATTTAGGGTGAATTCATGCTCTTTAGCGAGTCCCTCTCCATGAATTGCAATCTGGTCCCCCCCCCAAGGGGCGCAGCAGATTTCTGCCTTCTGCAACGCTCGCTGCCAAATCAGATGACAAATTTTGTTTACTTGGGTTTTAAGGAACTTGACATCGGAGACTATTTTGGCCGCCTGCTTTGCGGTCCTTGGTGTTTGCGTTCGTTGAGCCGCCTGATCTAAAAATAAGGAAGGTCTCTAGAAGCACAGAAAAAATGATGTGATTCATTTCAGGGACAGAATTGGAAACACAGAATCGGTGCATGGGAAATTCAAATCCCTAGAAGACCAGGTCAATGCGTGAGCCTGTAATAAGCTGAGACTTGTGTTGCCAGAGGGCCTGGAACTGATTGCAAGCTGGTCAGCAAATGTGTTCCAACCAACCGGAGAAAAAAGTCGCCGTGACCCCTGCTCCTTGCAAAGTGAAGCCGTTTCGCCAAGGGATATCAGCAGTAAGAGAAGGGACGACTTCCCTCCTGTTGCAGTGACTCATTAGCAGGCTATTTACATCTCATTATAACCAAATCCCAATTATCCGAACAAATGTGGAGTCGTAAAGCGAAGGCTAAATTCCAAATTTGGCTTTTTACGGTTTAAGACCAGATGGAAAACATCTTGGAAGGTTGATGAGCATGAAAGGTTTTGGATACTAGTGACTGGGTGGGTTGGGGGTACAGATGTGTCCACTGTTACCGCACATTTTCTTAAGGAAACAAATTTGACTCATTATTGCAACATGCTAACAAATCTTTTCACAGGCTGCAATTCCCATCACAACCACCGGGCGGCCGCATAGAGACACCTATACCATAAACAACTGCTATTACAAATTAGGCTGGTCATCTCAGGAAAGGTAAAGAAGTGCTTACCTGTACATGAAGAATGGGCCCTTTAATAGGCAGGCTCATGTCAAGACGCCCCTTGGACAGGAGGGTGAGGAGCATTTGCTTTATATTACATTCTTGTAGAATAAAGCAGGGTCGTGTCCATGCAACCTACTGGTTGGTAAACGTATGGTACCAATGGCGGCTCCCTTTATCAATGGGGCCAATAGGAGTCAATATAGGGCCCTGTCTTCCTTTCCAGGTCTAAAGGATTTCTGATAGCCATAGGTTCACCTTCCTTCATTTGTATTTGTATAATATAAGACCTTGACTTACAAATATTGACTTGAGGGGTGAAGCCAAGTCATCGGTGGTCCTTCGTGACCCCATCCTGGCAAATAAACTTATACCGTCCCATATTCAATTTTGCCTATAGCACCAGTTATATGGCACCAGGGGAATAGCTGAAGAATTTCAAGAAATAATTTGAGCCCAGACCTTAAGATGCAGTTGAAAAGCAGCTTTACTTTGGTAAACTTTCATCAGACACAGCCTTCCAACTTTGTCTTGGTCCCAGCAGGCTTTAGCATTACAACTCTGGCAGGCAAACCCGTTTCTGCTACATCTATTGCTCTCTGGCTCTGCTGTACTGACAGGCTGGCTGTATAACTTTGCTTCTTCTTTATGCTGCACAACACTTGGTAGTCTGACTCTATGTTTGGCCAGGGAACTCTCCTCCTGGCTACTGAGGCGTCAAGCTTTGGCCTCCATGTCCAGCAGAGCTGAGGGTGCTCTGGCGGGCTTGACTTGGCCTGGACATGTTCAGCAAAGACGTGCCCAGCACGTAAGCTAGACTGCTCCTAGAAACTGGTCCCCACCCTTCCTGCAGGAAGTGGGACTCGCCCACTTCTCCACTGAGGGGGGTTAGAATGAAATGGAAAGCTCCATTCTACCTAACTGTAGCTCTTCCGTATTTGCTGCCACCTGCTGGTGAACCAGGCACACTACATTTGAACATAACAATTGCATAACATCAGAAATAGGAATGCACAGTATAGTGGACCTGAAATAAATACACAATATGACATGAGGTTAACCAATAAAGACAGTAGCAGGGTGCAGAAGCGGTAATGCCACTCTGGGGTGTTACACAATGCGTTATGGAGCATGGTCTGGACTGGGAATCTTTAGGTGTTCCTCACCCAGATCCCTCTTGTGCTTGTTGTTACAAGCGGCACAAGCAGAAGAGATGTGATTTCACTGGCGTGCTCAGATTTTACAATTCACCTGCAAAGCAACGATAAATAACAGACTGCAGACCGGCATGGCCTCCTGTGCATTGACTGCCTGGCATCTCTATAAAAGATCGCTCAATATAGGATGCTGCTTAGGCTCGGCACAGCTGGCCTCCTTAGGATACAGGTGTGAATATCAGCACAGTAAACCTGCATTGCAGCGCTGCTGGCGCCCCTATAAATTACACATGTCACCATACTCTTTGGGTTTGCAACTGTTGTCTAGCCAGAAGCCTTAGGGGCACGGAGAGCAAAGCAAGATTATCTGAAAATAACAGCTCAGAGAAAAGGTAGAACAGTTAAAGATAGATAGATAGATAGATAGATAAATAGATAGATATGAGATAGATAGATAGACAGATAGATAGATAGATATGAGATAGATAGATAGATAGATAGATAGATAGATAGATAGATAGATAGATATGAGATAGATAGATTGATAGATAGATAGATAGATAGATAGGAGATAGATAGATAGATAGATAGATAGATAGATAGATAAATAGATAGATAGATAGATAGATAGATAGATAATAGATAGATAGACAGACCAATAGATAGGTAGATAGAAAGATAGATAGATAGATAGATAGATAGATAGATAGATGGACAGACAGATAGATACAGGGCCAGGAGGGGTAGGTGAGGGTAGGTGCCCACCTAGGGCGCCTCCTCCCTACCCAGAAGTGGGGGCACTATGAAAGTCGCATCTGTGGCTGTTCAGTCTCATAGGCTTCGGGCCACCAGGATCTATAGAAAGAGCTAGGCTATATTCGGCAGCCCCATGGAAATTAATGGAGGACATCTGTTTCTCTCTGGCTCTGCTGTACTGACAGGCTTGCTTAATACTCTGCTTCTTCAGTAGGCTGCACATGGTTAGAATGGAAAGGAAAGCTCCATTCTACCTAACTGTAGCTCTGCCGTGTTTGCTGCCACCTGCTGGTGAACCAGGCACATTACATTTAAACACAAAAGTTGCAAATATTAGAAATACACAGGGTATAGGACCTGAACTAAATACACAAGATGACATATATTAGCATACACAGATAGAAGCAGGGCGTAGGATTGGTAATGCCACTCTAGGGCATTACATCTCTCCCTCACAACTTTTTTTTAAGGGCAGGTCTGGAACCCAACGGACACTACGAGGTGGGAGACGACAACAGATATGGTGCAAGACCAAGGGAGCAACAACCCACAAAGGGAATGACTCCTCATGGTCACGAATGACTTCTTGTTGTCCTTGGAACAAGTGCACTGGCAGGATGGGTTCCATCTTGTCTCGCTGGATGTCGAGAGCCTCTACACCCGCATTCCACATGTTGGGGGTGTGGAGGCGATACGCGACATCCTAGCGAATGCAGGAAAGAGTGCACTGTTTTGTAATTTTGTGTGTGAAGCACTGCACCTCATACTTGCGAATAATGCATTCAAGTTTGGCAACGATTGGTACAGACAAAAACTGGGGACCGCGATGGGGACCCCCGTTTCATGCACATTTGCCAATATGTATCTCGCTAGATTGGAGGACAAACTGATTTTCTCAGCATCCAATCCTTTCTCCCAGTTCCTTAAATGTTTCCTCTGCTATGTCGATGATGTTTTTATTGTATGGTCAGGTAATAGAGACCAATGCGAGGAGTTTGTACGTTACCTCAATAGTAACGCCATGGGAATGAAGTTCACCCTAAATTTTGGGGGCTCACGACTAGAGTTTCTGGATGTGGCGGTTGTGGCGGGTAGCGACGGGTTGGTCACGGAGGGCTTCCGTAAGCCCACGGCGACCAACTCCTTGCTCCGCCACGACAGCTTTCATCCTGAGACAGTCAAAAGGTCGTTACCATACGGGCAGTTCATTAGATTACGTAGAATTAACAGTGAGGTGGAAGGATACCGACGGCAAGCATTAGAACTTAAGCATCGACTGGCTGAAAGGGGTTATCCCCCACAGGCCCTTGATAGAGACATGGAAGAGGTGGAGAAGAGGTTTTCCCAAGCCGACCTTCTACATAAAAATAGGGATCGCAGCAGATCGAGGACTCCCGCCAGGAACTCCAATCCAGGTAGATTTGTGTTCTCTTTCAAGTTTAGCCCGATGGCGGACATTATACGCACCGCTATCCACAAAAATTGGGACATACTCAAACGGGATGGCACCCTATCGGACTTGACTGAACAGAGACCTATTATTGCATTTAGACGCAGCCATACGCTGCGCGACAAATTAGTTAGGAGTAGACTACCGCCTGTACGGCTGACTCAATGGCTTAATATGAATCGCCCCGTAGGTAATTTTAAGTGCGGTAGTTGCCCTTTGTGTAAGTACAACTCTTGTAAGAAAACTTTGGTGGTTGCAGGCCTACATCACAGGGTGGGTAGCTTTATTAACTGTAGGAGTACGTATGTAGTGTACATGTTGAACTGCACGTGCGGACGTTTTTATATAGGCAAAACCATTAGGTGTCTGTATGAACGAGTCCGCGAGTATTTCAATTCCATTACCTCAGGTAAAGGCTGCCCTAGAGTAATAGAGCATGTGAATTCGGCTCATGGTGGCGACATCAGTTCCCTCTCCTTCTCGGGGTTGGAGATGGTGCCTCCTCCTGCTCAAGGGGGTGATAGGCACCGTTTTCTCCTACAACGAGAAGCGAGATGGATACTGCGCACCAGGGCGGCTGAAGGGCTAGGGTTAAATGATCGCACCGATCTGGGCATGTTTATCTAGGTGCCCTAGTATGGGTGATAATCCCTTTGTGTGCGCTGCACCCGTTGTCCTTTATTCCCCCTTTTGATAAAATGGTCCTGCCTTATTCTTCCCTTTCCCTCATTCCTGATACGTTGGGTCGCGGCAGATCCGCTTAGTGTGATCTGCAGTTTATAGATGTGCGCTTTTGTTCTCCATGAAGTGACATGTTTTGCCAGGACTTTGATTTGTGTTGCAACACTATCTTTCTTGTTGTCCGGTGTATTATTGACTATGTGGGATGTTTTACTGTATTGTTTGCTATTATGTACTTTGCTGTGATTTTAATCTTCTGGGAATGCCGTGGCACCGTCACTGATTTTTCACCTGGTGAGGGAGCGCACGGCTTAAGAAGACGGGCGCATGCGCGCCCAGGACGTAACAGCCTGACGAAGCGCGTCTTAGCGCGAAACGGCCGTCGCTCTCTCCATCGGATGAAATAGATGGCGTCCCGCCCGACATTGCCTGCACGCTTTATCTACGAATAAAAGTGTATCCTTAACTCCATCGGTGAGTGCCGCCCCGTTCATACCTTCATTTTTCAAGACTCCTCATGGTAAATATTTCTTCCACGACACTTACTAATTGACAAATGACTGTCCTGAACAAGGGACTTCCATTCTGCCCTAGTGTTGGCACCGATTGGTTTAAGTTAGAACTTGATGTAGACCGGTTATTACATGATATCAAACTAAAGGTTTGGTTTTCTGAACATACAAAGTTCAACAGGTCTCTTTCCTAAACTGTGTCTCCTGCTGCTGAACTCACTCTCGGGAAGTTTGACTTACATCTCAAGAGTGATTTCACCCTTCGGTTAATTCCCCAGCCATTGAGGCCTATGTGGATGCTGGTAGGACAGATATAGGTTCTTTGAGGCAATCTGTCTTACATACCCCACTGGCACGTTCCAATATGACATCAGCTGAAATGGTCACCTTATCTGAATTACAAGTCAACAGTAGCATCACATATAGGCATCTTTTAGGATAACATTCGACAGACATTTGCCATTAGCGACATATCTTTTATACGTGATACAGCTGACTTTCTTGACAAAATCGCCAACATCACCATCCCTTCATACGTTGCAGCCTCTACGCCTCTATCGATCATGCTAGGGGTGTGGAGGTGGCCAGGAAGTGTCTCGCAGAAGGTGACACCACTGAGGCATGTGCTGAGTTTATTATTTCTCTTCTCAACATAGTATTGCACTATAACTATTTTACTTTCCGGGGACGACTTCCATATTTAGCTACGTGGGACCGCGATGGGGTCCAACGTGGCTCCCATGTATGCTAATATCTACATGACCATATTGGAGGACACTCCTATCTATGTATCCCACCATTTCAGATATGTTCTGGAGCGGTGGAGATACATAGATGACATTTCCTTGAACTGGCAAGACACTATGGAGTCCCTTCAGATCCTCAGATTAAGTCCACACTTATCGCCTCTCAGCAGTCAGTACAGTTCTTCGACAACCTTGTCACCCCTAAAGGTGACAGGGTGATGACGGACCTGTACCATAATCCTACGGACAGAAACAAGCTCCTTAGGTTTCAGAGTTGTCACCCTCGAATACATATGGTCTACCACCCTCCTTCATCGTACATTGGAGCCTCGTTTTCCATTTATTGGATGTCTCAGTAGGCCCTAGCCCAGGATCTCAGAGGGATTGCACCCACATTTCCATCTGACTGTGCTGCTGTTTTTTCTATTTAATAGATAGATAGATAGATAGATAGATAGATAGATAGAAAGATAGATAGATAGATATGAAATGGATAGAAAGATAGACCAATAGATAGAGATAGAGAGAAGGTAGATTTGTAATACATGGATGGATAGATAGATAGATAGATAGATAGATAGATATGAGATAGATAGATAGATATGAGATAGAGATAGATAGATAGATAGATAGATAGATAGATAGATAGATAGATAGATAGATAGAAGATCAATGAGATAGGCAGATAGACAAATAGATATATACGAGACTAGATAGATAGATAGATAGATAGATAGATAGATAGATAGATAGATAGAAGATATAAATAGATAGATATGAAATGGATAGAAAGATAGACCAATAGATAGAGAGAAGGAGATTTCTAATACATGGATGGATAGATAGATCTCATTTTGTTTGAAAGATTCCCCCAAAAATAAGCTGATACTCTGGTGTTGCAGCAGCGTGGTCCTGTTGTACTCTACCCTGTTGCGGAACTTAGCTGAAAGTGTTAATTTTTTTCTGCAGTGCCCCTACAGGTTAAGCGCGGCATTACATTGTGTCCATCGTAAAGGATGAGTTGTCTATTGATGTGCCGGGTCCACAAAGTCACAGGAATTCTCTCCGCCGATGGAGGTCCTGAATGAAGAACTGATTCTCATGTTCCCCTCAAGAAATATTTATATACCATGGTGCGATAAAAGCAGCTTTACCTCTACTGTCCCTTTAAGAACATATTTTGAAATTATTTCTATTGATTTCCTTCTGTACATAATTGGCGTTACTGTCTTCTTAATAAAATACCCCCCGAGCGAACTATTTGCCGTGACGAGATGTAGAGATATAACTGGGAACAGGAAAAGGATTATAAAATTACCAGGCAAAGCAAGAATTCAGAAGCCTAAATACAGAACAGCCCCGAGGCGCAGTACGCCAAGCCTGATGTGAATTAAAACTAATATAATCATTTTATTTGTATTTTCCACACAAATGAGCCGCCGGTTGAGTCGTAAAGACCAGTGAAAGTGAATTTGCTGTGTCCTTGACACCAACCTCTCTCAGATCACTGCACGTTTTAGGTCTGGAGCATTATTTCTCCTGCTCCTCAGCGGCACCAGCTCCGAGCTGACATTCTCCGCTCTCCATAAAATCATCAACATGTCCTGACCTTACATATATTTTTAGTGTTATTAAGAGATTGGTTAACGGAAGGCTCACAGAGGAATATGCCCTCAATTTCTGGCGGCGTGATACTGCTAGGACGGGGCTCCGATCAGAAGAGACTGAACCATGCATCTCAGATTCTATACCGAGACATTGTGCTGCTGCCCATGACAACCTACCTACACCAGTTCCCATGGACATGTTGTGTCCATGTTTTGCCCAATATCATTGATTGACCGCCCTTTACTTTGAGGCCATGTATAACCTGTATAATGTAACGGTAACATCACAAGTACCCCCTGAGGAGCCGATGCAGAGGATGGGAGTGGTAGTGGCCCTGATGAGATGTCGTGTCACGGTATACTTACTGAGGCCATTGCTCCCTGGAGGTCAGTGCAGTGGAAAGGTAGCTCGAAGAATCAAGCCAGAAGTAAAAGTATAACAGTCTCTCTTTACTTAGTGTAAATGTAACTTGTGGCACATTCAGCAGTATTACGGACAAAGTGCAGTATCTGGCACCTGATGAGGAGTAGTGATGAGCGGCAGGGGCAATATTCGCGAATTTCTGATCTTCAGGCATTATTTTCTTGATTGCGAAAATTTGCATTAAAAAATTCGCATAAAATTCACATAAAAATTCGCATAGACTGGTATTTAAAAAAAAACTAATATTCGCGATTACGAAGTTATTTTGAGATATTCTAAATATTCACGAGTTCTTAAAGTGACGATATTCGGGATTAAAATTCGCAATTCAAATATTCGTGATCAAAACTAATGATGAGGTATGGCGGATGGTTATATGGCAATATAATGGCACTTGCAGGCACTTGTGGATATGGCACTTGCAGACACTTGTGTCCATTGTGTGATAAATGCTTGAAGTGAGTATGGCCTGGTGTTGATTCTAGGTGATGGGTGTCTGACCTGTTTTCCCTCACCGGCAGCAGGGTCTGTTAAGCTGAATCTTGCTGGTCACTGTGCTGAATTTATCCGTTGTAGCTTTTAAGAAAGCTGTATCTTGACTATGGCAATCTTCCAGGAGAATTGTATCAAGCTCTCTAAGTAGGAGCTCAAGCATGTGCTTCCTATCTCCTTCACTATCTTTCAGAAATTCCACCTCCTGGCAAGAAGCAGGACTAACCCACAAATACCAAGAGGGGAGGAACAGGATGGTCAGCTCTGTTCCTGCCAACCACTGGCAACCATACCTCTTCTGCTGGAATACATGGCCTAAACACAACATAATAATGCATAGTAAACCATTTACAGATACCCCCAGGTCTGGGATACTGCATCCATACCACTCATTAGAGATGAGTAAAGTTTTGAAAAATTCAATTCGGCATGACTCTATTTTAAAACCCCATTCAGCCTATGAATCAATAGCCACTTAGACAGAAGTGCCCCCGTCTAAGAGCTGGTAAAATGGTAATACACTAATGTAATATGGCCTTTTGGGTTTAAAAAAAAATCACTCACCTCATCCACTTGCTTGTGCAGAGGCAATCCACTCCTCTCTTGATTGAAAAAGACCTGCTGAAAGACCTGCGCCGAGTGTGATGAGTCAAAATCACCTCGCACTCCCAGTGTCATCACGCTCAGCGCAGGTCCTTCGTGTCCTCAGCACGAGCAAATGGATGAGGTGAGTATTTTAGTTTTTTCCCCCATTCTTTCCAAGACAACTCCAGCCGCCATTGTAGGAAAAATTATAATTGTTACCACAAAGCACAAGGAAAGTCAGCTTCATTTAGAATTACATTTTTCCTAAAATTCAGACTGAATTCCACTTTGGATGCTTCACTTCGCTCAAGACTGCCACTCATTAGAGCCACATACCCTCAGAACAGGTTGTCAATGGGCGTTGCAAATAGGTATGATACAAACTACACTGTTATTAATATGAAACACACTGTGAGTGTTACTACTGTATTATTTGATGATGTCAATGATGGGTTTAATTGCCATTAATACAGCAGTGCTAGGCAAAGTCAGAGGTCACGCTGTGTAGGATGTTCCTTTTAGGAGACAGAGTATGCCAGATGTAGTAAGTGAATGCATCGTAGTTAGCTAGCTAGTGGAGGTCAGCAGCATTCATAATTTGGTGCACCCCCTCAGAGTCTAGATAAGCCAAAGAAGCAGCAAGAAACTTAACAGAAAAGGGAAGCATTTAGCATGGGTAGATGATTGCAGACCTAGACAGCCAGATCAGGAAGAACAAACCAGCTAGTTGCTGTGGAGGCAGTCAGAATGCAGGTCAGATACTACATTACAGGAGTTTTAATCCAACAATGATTCAAGGAAATAATATCTCCACAGTAAAAGTTCAGTACTGGGGTCCTATATGGTGGAACATGGGGCGCTTCATAGTACAGAGCCATAGGGGGTCAATGTGCTCCGGAAAAGCTTTGCTACATGAGTGGAGCCTAAATTTACCATCTAGTAGAGGAATGCCTCCACCAGGTTCAATAAAAGGTCCGAGGAATATGAGACACCTGCTTGTTCTTCACATAAAGAGAATGGTAATTGGAAGTGACAGGTGCAGTCGAATACATAAAACTCCTCATCTCGTCAGCCTGCACTGTCTATAATTTATGTACAATCGCTAATCTTACATTTAAAGTGGGCATTAAACAATCCTTTGTAACCTCTGTAATCAAAACCCGTAAATTAAAATCTTCCAAAACTGAGCAAAGTTCAAAAAATTAGGAAGAAATTCCCAAGAGAGATTTTTTTTTCAAATTTTTTTATGCTTTTATGTTTATTTATTTATTTATTTTTTGGCTCTGGGGGTTTCAGGCAGTGAAGAAAGAGTTTACATGAAAAAAAAAAACTTAAAAGGCAAAAAAAAAAAAAAAGGAGAACGCTGGTGACCAGCCAGCTGTGAATAAATAGTTAATTCAATTGAGTACACTTTTGTAAAAACTCAGGCTGGAATGGATTTAGCAAACGCAAGTCAGTCCAAGGATAAAGAACATCTTCCTCGCTCTTCAGACGGCATTTACAGCTCACAGACATTACCAGCGACAACCATGTAGGGACCTAAGATGTGCATTAGTCAGGGTGTACCTCTGTTCCCGAGCTTTTAGCTTGTTAATAACAAAGAAATGAGCAATGTACTATCTGTTTAACCTATGCTTCAATAAATGAAGGCTGGCACCGAGCCTGGTACAAGCCAAAGTGCAAATAGTCCATATGTGAGGAGCAATCCACCCTCACAGCGCTCACATCAAGAACAGCAGCATCCATGTATAACACAGCATCATGTGTGACCGCCAATAGCCCAAGTCATATTACTTATACAATATCTATCAGTACACGCCCAGGTTATACCAGCATGCTCCATATCACTATATACAAGAAGATGTATAACTTATACCAGCTGTACATATATTATTATATACAGGAGATACCCAGGTTATACCAGCATGGTCCATATCACTATATACAAGAGGATGTATTACTTATACCAGCTGTACATATATAATTATATACAGGAGATGCCCAGGTTATACCAGCATGCTCCATATCACTATATACAAGAAGATGTATAACTTATACCAGCCGTACATCTATAATTATACACAGGAGATACCCAGGCTATAGCAGCATGCTCCATATCACTATATTCAAGAAGATGTATAACTTATACCAGCTGTACCTATATAATTATATACAGGAGATGCCCAGGTTATACCAGCATGCTCCATATCACTATATACAAGAAGATGTATAACTTATACCAGCTGTACATATATAATTATATACAGGAGGTGCCCAGGTTATACCAGCATGCTCCATATCACTATATACAGAAGATGTATAACTTATACCAGCTGTACATATATAATTATACACAGGAGATACCCAGGTTATACCAGCATGCTCCATATCACTATATACAAGAAGATATATAACTTATACCAGCTGTACATATATAATTATATACAGGAGATACCCAGGTTATACCAGCATGCTCCATATCACTGTATACAAGAAGATGTATAACTTATACCAGCTGTACATCTATAATTATATACAGGAGATGCCCAGGTTATACCAGCTGTACATATATAATTATATACAGGAGATGCTCAGGTTATAACAGCACGGTCCATATCACTATATACAAGAAGAGGTATAACTTATACCAGCTGTACATATATAATTATATACAGGAGATGCCCAGGTTATACCAGCATGGTCCATATCACTATATACAAGAAGAGGTATAACTTATACCAGCTGTACATACATAATTATATACAGGAGATGCCCAGGTTATACCAGCATGCTCCATATCACTGTATACAAGAAGATGTATAACTTATACCAGCTGTACAGATATAATTATATACAGGAGATACCCAGGTTATACCAGCATGGTCTATATCACTATATACAAGAAGATGTATAACTTATACCAGCTGTACATATATAATTATATACAGGAGATACCCAGGTTATACCAGCATGGTCTATATCACTATATACAGGAAGATGTATAACTTATCCAGATCTCTCTCCTATTATTCTGGTAGCATTTTATATATGAGAAAAGCTTAATTGATTAATTACAAGTCCATTAAATGGATTCCGGGCCTGTATTACCTGGAGGCCTCTGAGATAACAGCGTTTGCAGTGATTTAAAGACCCCTTTGTTGGATTCGAGGCGCTGCTTCTACCTCTGTGTTTATAACGATCATTACCATCATGGGAGAAAGGTGTTAAATATTAATTAGCAACAAACTTCTCAAACTGTAATGCATGTTTAATTCACAAGGTGAGATCATTACCTGTATCATTAATGTGCTGCTAACGAATCCCCATCTATTACCGGGGGCAGGCAGACCTCAATCTACAAGGCAGTTGTCAGCTGAAACAATAGCAGGAAATTGGGTGATTCCTTCTTAAAGGGTAAGCGCTCTTCTGTAACCTTTGTGGAAAGTTGGATGACGGGTTGTAGAATTCTTGGGGAAAATATCTGAGGGCTTCTTCCATATTGTTTTGGGTGGGTGCAAATTGAGAAAAATACTGCCATTTACTACCACCACAGTACTGCCCAAATAACAGTTCCATATTGTGCTAATAATACACCGTCCAAGTGCTACATACAATAATATTGGGACACAGTACCCCAACTAAATGCTGCCCAAATAAAAGTGCAATACTATGCAAATAATACACCATCCAGAACCTACATACAGTACGAGCACCACTTAATGAGCAGTAACAGTGCCCAACAAAATACTGCCTAAATAAAAGTGCCATACTGTGCTAATAATGCCTCATACAAGACCTACATGCAATAATAGTGCCACACAGTCAGCAGAAAATAATGGCCAATTAAATACCGCTCAAATAAAAGTGGCATACTGTGCCAATACCTTGCCATACAGGACCTACATTCAGTAATAGCACCACATAGAGAGCAGATAACAGTGCCCAATTAAATGCTGCCTAAATAAAATTTAATGATAGAAAACCTACATACAGCAAAAGTGCGAAATAGCGAGCAGAATATAACGGCTAACTAAATGCTGCTCAAATAAGAGTGCCATGCTGTGCAAGTAATACAGTATACAAGATCTACAGGCAGTAATAGCACCAACCAAGTGCCCAAATAAGAGTGCCATACTGTGCAAGTAATACAGTATACAAGATGTACAGGCACAGTAATAGCACCAACCAAGTGCCCAAATAAGAGTGCCATACTGTGCAAGTAATACAGTATACAAGATGTACAGGCAGTAATAGCACCAACCAAGTGCCCAAATAAGAGTGCCATACTGTGCAAGTAATACAGTATACAAGATGTACAGGCAGTAATAGCACCAACCAAGTGCCCAAATAAGAGTGCCATACTGTGCAAGTAATACAGTATACAAGATCTACAGGCAGTAATAGCACCAACCAAGTGCCCAAATAAGAGTGCCATACTGTGCAAGTAATACAGTATACAAGATGTACAGGCAGTAATAGCACCAACCTGTGAGCACATTACAGTGCTCAAATAAAAGTGCCATGTTGTGCTAATATCATAAAAGATTTACATACTATAATAGTGCAACACTGTGAGCAGATAACAGTGCCCAACAAATACTGCACAAATAAAAGTGCCATAATGTGCCAACAATATACCATTCAGGACCTACATACAGTATGAGCACCATGCAGTGAGCAGTAACAGTGCCCAACAAAATACTGCCTAAATAAAAGTGCCATACTGTGCTGATAATGCATCATAAAAGACCTACATATAATAATAATAGTGCCACACAGCCAGAAAATAAAGGCCAACAAAATACTGCTCAAATAAAAGTGCCATACTGTGCCAATAATACACCATCCAGGACATACATACAGTAATAGCACCACATAGTAAGCAAATAGCAGTGCCCAATTAAATGCTGCCCAAATAAAAGTTCCCTACTGTGCCAATAATACATCATACAAAACCTACATACAGTAATAGTGAGACACAGCAAGCAGATTATAATGGCCTACTAAATGCTGCTCAAATAAGAGTGCCATACTGTGCAAGTAATACAGTATACAAGATCTCCAGGCAGTAATAGCACCAACCAAGTGCCCAAATAAGAGTGCCATACTGTGCAAGTAATACAGTATACAAGATCTCCAGGCAGTAATAGCACCAACCTGTGAGCAAATAACAGTGTCAAAATAAAAGTGCCATATTGTGCTAATAAAATACACTATAAAAGTTATACAGACTATAATAGTGCAACATTGTGAGCAGATAACAGTGCCCAACTAAATGCTGCACAAATAAAAGTGCCATATTGTGCCAATTATACATCATACAGGACCTACATAAAGTAATAGCACCACACTGGGAGCAGATAATAGTACCCAACAAAAATACTGCCTAAATAAGAGAGCCATACTCTGCCAGTAATACACTATGCAAGACCTACATACAGTAATTTTGCCACATAGTGAGCAAATAACAGTACCCTAATGTGCCAATAATACACCATACCGAACCTACCTACAGTAATAGTGCCACACATTGAACAGATAGCAGTGCCCAACTAGCAGATCATACAGTGCATAAATAATACCGCAGCAGATGTCCTGATGGAAGCTGTGACTGAAGCCTTTGGCTCCCACTTACCATTCATAATAATGGTGTCTTCTTATTAGTGTTGAGCGCGAATATTCGAAATATGAATTTTTAGCGCGAATATCGGCAATTCGAGCATTCGCAAATATTTCGAATATAGTGATATATATTCGTAAAAACTAATATTCGAGTTTTTTTTTTCATCTGAACCCATTACCTAGTATACCTACCTGCTTCTTGCCTGTGGGCCATTGTGAGAAGGCTGCAATATTGTAGTCTGTAGTGAATTAGAATATTCTTCATTATCTACTTTATTTTCTCTTACGCGAAAAATCGTCAATATAACATTCGCGTAATGTGAATATTCTAAAACACGAATATATAGCACTAAAGAATATAGTGCTATATATTAGTTTTTTAGAATATTCGTAATTTTTTCCAATTTAATGTGAACAGTCATTGGCCCTTAAGCAGGGAGGAATCATGACTGCAGATGGGAAAAAATGACGAATATTCTAAAAAACGAATATATAGCACTATATTCTTTAGTGCTATATATTCGTGTTTTAGAATATTCACATTACGCGAATATTACATTGCCGATTTTTCACAATCAATATAATAATCTCGAATACGAATATTGCCACTGCCGCTCATCACTACTTAAATGTACTATAGGAGCCTTTGTACCCCTCTAAACACCATGGCCGGGTTACAGTCGTTCCCTCAGCACCCCTTATAGCTGTGCCCGTGCAGTACCAAATGGTGCAGACCACAGGGAGGTTGCCCCTTTCGCCCCTTTCGCCCCTTTCGCCCTGAACATTATCCTCCACTCCAGTTCTGAGAAGCGTTATCCATATATCATGAACTTATCATCAATTATCAATAATGGAGAAAAGGAAGGGAACTATGAAAGGTCACAGAACCCGACAGGACCAAATGGTGGTGGATGTGGTCCAGTGGGTCCGGGGGGTTCTGGAGGTTCCCTGCTATACAGACAGCCTGTACTAAAGTGAATTATACTAATGATGTGACCAGAAGTCCTAGAGCCCAATCACTACCTATTGGAAATGATATAAATCACTGCGCCAAACTTACAGGAAGTTACAGGAACTGGACAGGGCTCTTAGTGTGATTAAACCCCCCCGACGTATGTACCACGCCGTCCAGCGATGAGACATTGGACTAATTACAATAGAAACATTTCAGTGTTTACAAAGAAATGGCGTCTTGTTTTATAAGGTGACTGACTGATATTATACTGCTTCAATTCCAAATCTAGCATATTACCCACAGGGCAGTAAGTCTAAAAAAAAGAGGGGGTCCCCTAAATACAATCGGAAAAACGTCTCTCCCTCATGGTACTGTAATACAGAGAATAAACCAACCTCAGCAGCAGTACATTATACATAGTATCTGCATAACCTGTCTTTACAGAATGTGCCTGGCTTCGCAAGGGTATATTTCATCTATTTTATTTAATGTTTGTGTGTGTCGTTAAAAGATATCAACAGTATCCCCATAACAGTGACCTCTACAGCAACCCGCCCCTTTAACAGTGAGCTCCACTGTCCCCCACCCCTTAACACTGCCCCCCCACAGTGCCCCGCCACTTTAAAATGGGACCTTCACAGCAGCCCATCCCCTTAACTTTGACCTTCACAGCAGCCCACCCCTTTAATAATGAGTTTCACAGCACCCCACTCCCTTGACTGTGACCTCTTCAGGGGCACGCCCCTTTAACAGTGACCTCCACAGTACCCCGCTCCCTTAACAGTGACCTCAGAGTACCCTGCTTCCTTAACAGTGACCTCCACAGCAGTTGCCCCTTTAATAGTGGCCCCTGCCCCCTTAACAGTGACCTCCACAGTGTCCACCCCTTTAACAGTAACCTCCACAGCCCCCTGCCCCTTTAATGCTAGGGCTACACAACGACATGTGTCACGCGACATTTTGTCTGAACATTTTTTATAATGATAGGCAATGGTGTCGCACTCTGACATGTGACATGCTGCGACTGAGACACGACAGTCACAAAAAATCCATCCAAGATGGATTTTTCAGCGACTGTTGAGTCGCAGTCGCAGCATGTCACATGTCACAGTGCAACACCATAGCCTATCATTATAAAAATTGTCACGCAACACATGTTGTCGTGTAGCACTAGCCTAAAGCTGACCTACAGCAGTGAAGAAAAATTGCTGGGTTGTTATGGAAACCTGGAGTAAAACTGTGTAAATGTGGAGACTAAGGGCCTGCGAGCTTCTATTAGCTGAAAAGGGACATGTGACATGTGCAGTTGGAATATGACTGAAAGACTTGTAGACTTGTATTGCCTAATGCAGGTCATTTTGGGGGAATATCTCAGGAACGGTACGTCCTAGAGAGCTGAGACCTGGTCTAATACTTTCCCAGACACCTGATGCAGGGCCGTCTTTAATGTGGGGCAAAAGAGGCGGCTGCCTGGACCCAGTTGCTCCTGGAGGGCCCAAGGAAGCTGCCTCTTGAGCCCCGCTGGCCACTGCCCACAAATTCAATGACATAGTCGTAAAATATTTTGCCTCCGCTCCGCCGGTTCCGTGTCCGGATCCTATCCTTCACTATGCAAGCGGCATGGCTTGCATAGTGAAGGACTTACTTGCTTGCTCCTCCTCCCGACCTTCCGTGCCCTTTGCATACACCGCGCGCCGTGACATCACGCGGAGGCACGGCAATGTTAGGGTGAGCCGAGCCCCTGTCTCCTTCCTGAACTGCAGAGAGGAGCCCACTTCCAGACCTGAGCCCAGCTGCCCAGAGCACTGATCCTGAGCCTGATGGAGTCTTCAGAACTGTAAGTATTTATAGTAATTCACTGTAAGCTATATTATATAAATTACTTGTTTTATACGAGTAAGGGTGCTGGGTGGTTGGAGAATGGGGGGGATGGAGAAGGGGGAGGGAGGGGTGGATGGAGGGGTTAGTAGCACAGTACTATCTGCACATTGTAAAAAAAAAAGGAATCTGCAAAATACTATATATGTCACGGCCTTTGGTGAGCGCCGTGACACGGTTGACGTGCATGCTGTTGCCAGCGACAACGTGTTGTGGTTGCAGCATGTAGGTGCCTCCTCCTTTCTCCTGGGGCCTTCCCTGTCTGGTGCCGGAGGGGTTAATTACCTAGCTGGTGCGGATTTAGGTATGTCCTTGGTGTGGCCACTGGGTTTATATTACCTGTGGCTTCAATGCTGGGGTCAGTGGTACTCCAGCCTTGTTTGGTTTTGGAGCTTTGCTGTTTTCCTGGTTGCTGCTGCCCAGACCTTGAGGGCCACCTTGTTGGACATAAATTGTCTTCCTTATGTATCCTCCATGTACCCTACCTCACTTGTTGTATGTTTCGTGTTGGTTTACATTCAGGATGTGGTATACGTCTTGTTTGTATTTACATGTCTGGTGTGTTGGTGTTGTTTATCCCAGCATGTATGCAAGACATTTCCCAGTGTGTTGTTCCTCCGGAAGGGGGCTCCATGGTTTCCTGAAGGGGTGAAACACTAGCCAGTAGCAGTTGTTGTTCCACCCAGTCGTATGCCCCCCACAAGATTTCTTTCCAGGTAGCAAGGGATGTGTATACCAAGTTGAGTTGAAATCGATGGTTGCATTTTTGAATGATCACGGAACATACATACCTAAATACACATATATAGATAGGGAGAGAGAAAAGGGTCTATTCACACATCTGCAAAATGGATCCGGACCCCTTCATTTTCAATAGGGCTGAAAAAGATGCGGACAGTACACAGTGCATCCGCACTTCCGTTCCGCAAAAAATAGAACATGTCCTATTCTTGTCCACAAACACGGGCAAGAAAAGGCTTTTCTATTAAAGTGCTGGCCATGTGCGGTCCGCATGTGTGAATGGACCCAAAAAGTGAGAGAGAGGGGTAAAATAGGCAACTCCCCTATGACCTCCACCTTCATTGTCCTCCGTCATCCATGTGAAGTCTATTTTAAATATTCTCTATAATCTACATTCTATATCATGTGGTTATAATAATATAGACACTTTGTAGCAGTATTATATCAACATTATATGGCTATCTATCTCATTTTCTCTCTATCCTCTATCTATATGTTTATCTATCTATCTACTGTATGATGCTCGAGAACAAGATCTGAGCTCCTGGTCTCAGGCACAAATTCTGCAATGAGCCCCAAACTATTACATGCCATATATACAGTACAGTAGTTATTTTTGGCTGGATTGCATACAATTGTACGGTCTTTTCCCTTCTATAGTTACAATCCTGATGGTACTACTATATATACTGTAAATGCAAAAGACGTGAGCTCAGATACAAATTCTGTATTGAGCCCCCAAATATTACATGCAGCATTTAGTGTACAGTAAATCATTTTGATTTTATTGGATACAATTGTATCTCCCTTTCCCTTCTATAGTTACAATCCTGATGGTACTGCTATTTGTCACTGTATGGCAGCATCATTCGGGAAACATAGCACGCTTTACGTATCCTCTATAGTCTGGTTTATACATAATTTGGTATTACTATATAGACCAGTGTAGTATTATTATGACAGCACTATACGGCGGTATATATATATAGCGTAAAATGCACCAGGTGTGAGCTCCTGGACTCAGATACAAATTCTGTATTGAGCTCCCAACTATCAGATGCCATGTATACAGTACCATAGATAGCTTGGATTGGATTGGATGATTGGATGGAATTGTATCCTCTTTCCCTTCTATAGTTACTATGCTTAGGATGCTGCTTTTTGACACTATATGGTGGTAATAGAGTTTTTTATAGCATTTTTTTTTTCTTAAAAAAACACAATGAGTCATCCTAAGAAATGCTCCAAAGACTTATTGGAAGCCTTTCATGTACCTATAATATATGATGGTTCCAGTATTCCCCCTCCCCCTCCAATTCAGATAATAACGGTGATGCTAACTCACCTCCTTTATGCAATATTGTCCTCACGTAAAAAGTCCTAATGATAAATGCCCTTTAATTATTTCCACCCTGCATCTCATGCCAGTAATGTGACATTGCTCCTCATATCCATCCCCGTTAGTGATGGTTAATGAATAGCGAGGTTACTCATAGGTTACAAATTAAGGACATTAAAGATGATTGATGGTTCCTCCCCCATCACGGTATCGACTGGCTCGTCATTTCACCTCTTCTATTTTTATCTAGATAATTCCTAGCAGTTCCATTGCATACATAGGTCGTTGACTGGTCTCTGAAGAACATCTTGGAATCTTTGATACATCAATTGATACAATGCTTCTTTCATTGTGATTGATTCTTGTATCCTCCACTTGTTGAGACGTCTGTGTCTGATATTTGTCAGGGAACCTACAAGATGTCCCTGGTGGCCTCCAAACCAAGATTTGATGGATTGAGCTGAAGATTTCCTTTAGGAAACTGTTAGTAATGTGTCACTCGGGGACTACCCCTCCACCATCAGCACCAGTTCCACAGACTGATCTTCTAGACTTGTATAGAAATCTGTGTATTCCTGCAATTATCCAGTAATATTAATTACCAATTACACATGATCAAAAATGAAGATTCATGTCACTGTCACATTCCGCCGTCTCCACAATGACTCCCATTAGGCCAATCGTTTTGTAAAATTGTCTCAAATTAAGACATTCAGCTGTTGTTTTTTTTACTATTGTTTAATGCAATTTTTAATCATTTGTGTTGCATTTAGATAAAGCCACATGTTCATCATTAGAGGAATCTCAATACTTACTTCCTTACCCAGGATAAGAAATGTATGTACATAGTGACTGCACCAGCAGAATAGTGAGCGCAGCTCTGGAGAATAATACTGGATGTAACTCAGGATCAGTACAGGATAAGTAATGTAGTGCAGAATAGTGAGTGCAGCTCTGGAGTATAATACAGGATGTAACTCAGGATCAGTACAGGATAAGTAATGTATGTACATAGTGACTGCACCAGCAGAATAGTGAGTGCAGCTCTGGAGTATGATACAGGATGTAACTCAGGATCAGTGCAGAATAAGTAATGTAGTGCAGAATAGTGAGTGCAGCTCTGGAGTATAATACAGGATGTAACTCAGGATCAGTACAGAATAAGTAATGTAGTGCAGAATAGTGAGTGCAGCTCTAGAGTATAATACAGGATGTAACTCAGGATCAGTACAGAATAAGTAATGTAGGTACACAGTGACTCCTCCAGCAGAATAGTGAGTGCAGCTCTGGAGTATAATACAGGATGTAACTCAGGATCAGTACAGGATAAGTAATGTATGTACATAGTGACTGCACCAGCAGAATAGTGAGTGCAGCTCTGGAGTATAATACAGGATGTAACTCAGGATCAGTACAGAATAAGTAATGTAGTGCAGAATAGTGAGTGCAGCTCTGGAGTATAATACAGGATGTAACTCAGGATCAGTACAGGATAAGTAATGTAGGTACACAGTGACTCCTCCAGCAGAATAGTGAGTGCAGCTCTGGAGTATAATACAGGATGTAACTCAGGATCAGTACAGGATAAGTAATGTATGTACATAGTGACTGCACCAGCAGAATAGTGAGTGCAGCTCTGGAGTATGATACAGGATCTAACTCAGGATCAGTACAGGATAAGTAATGTATGTACACAGTGATTCCACCAGCAGAATAGTGAGTGCAGCTCTGGAGTATAATACAGGATGTAACTCAGGATCAGTACAGGATAAGTAATGTAATGTATGTACACAGTGACTGCACCAGAAGAATAGTGAGTGCAGCTCTGGAGTATAATTCAGGATGTAACTCAGGATCAGTACAGGATAAGTAATGTAATGTATGTATACAGTGACTCCACCAGCAGAATAGTGAGTGCAGCTCTGGAGTATAATACAGGATGTAACTCAGGATCAGTACAGGATAAGTAATGTATGTACACAGTGACTCCACCAGCAGAATAGTGAGTACAGCTCTGGAGTATAATACAGGATGTAACTCAGGATCAGTACAGGATAAGGAATGTAATGTATGTACACAGTGACTCCACCAGCAGAATACTGAGTGCAGCTCTGGAGTATAATACAGGATGCAACTCGGGATGGGTACAGGATAAGTAATGTATGTACACAGTGACTCCACCAGCAGAATAGTGAGTGCAGCTCTGGAGAATAATACAGGATGTAACTCAGGATCAGTAATTTCCAAATAATTTACATTGACTTTTATGCAATGTGGCTACTGCTAATACATTTGATTGATATTGCACAACGTCACAGCTCCACCATTTTCCATTGCACGGATTTAGCTTCAGTCTCGGGTCTGGTCACAGTTAACAGGAAATTGTAGAGTTTTTATGGATTTTCTCCTATAGTGAGACCTGTATCTATCACGTGAATTCACTTCTCTTGGTTTTATCTCACTTCTTACTTTTGACAGAAAATGGCTTCTGAAGGACATTTTGTCAATGGAAATCCAATTGTACAGAAAATCCTTCAGATATTTTTCCTTCCTGATGAGTCTAAAATATATTTCTTCCCGGGCTTTCAATATAAGCAAACAAGGACAGAGTTAGCGGAGAAGATAATCCGAGCAGCAGGCCGCTGAGTCCTTGCCTTGGAACTTCTCCTTTCCAGTAACTTTTCTTTGAAACCACATTAGAAATCGTCACAGCAATAAACCTGCGCTGGCAGATCCTCTTATCAGATGTGTTTTTAAACACCTGGGTCGAGAAGAGACGCTTTCCACTTGGCGGCAGATATTGAAGATGCAACAGAAGGAAGGCAATCATCCAGTTAACACTGAGCCTGCCCGACTGCCCAGTGTTTTCTGCATTCAATATGCTTAATGGCTTCGAAAATGCTGTCTGGAACTTTAAATTAGGGATCGGATATCAGACACCTCATTTATATCCTATTTTACTGGGTGAGCCTGGAAGGAAGGAAGGAAGGAAGGAAGGAAGGAAGGAAAGAAAGAAGGGAGGAGGGAGGGAGGGAGGGAGGGAAGGAAGGAAGGAAGGAAGGAAGGAAGGAAGGATTGGAAGGAAGGAAGGAAGGAAGGAAAAGATTCAGTAGATAGCTAGAGTTTTGAGGGAGATAGAGAAAGAATATGTCAGACTGTGGTTACTGGAGGGGGTGCTTTTCCTTTTTGGGGAGCATTCAAAGGAGCATGGCTATTATGAGGAGCCTAAAGGGGGCACTATTAATATCTGGGGGCATTAAGAGGAACACTGTTACTGTTTGGAATCTAGAGGGGGCCCTATGACTGTTTAGTGGGCACAAAAAGGAGCACATTTGGGGCTTGGGGATTAAAGGGGGCAATATTGCTTGTGGCACAGAAAAAAGGGGCACTGTTCCTGTTCCATCTGGAGCACTTTAGGTGGTGAATATGTGAGAGACGGGAGCAGTGGAGTAACTAGAAATGACGGGCCCCACAGCAAACTTTTGAACGGGCCCCCCTCCCCAACTTCTTTGCAACTCCTGTTACTAGTCAAGATCGCGCTCTCAGACCAGGTCCGGCAGACACTCCTTCCATTTCCTACAAGGTCACTGTATATAATTAGTGTTGACTGCGAATATCTGAAAAGCAAATTTTTATTGCAAATATCAGCACTTCGCGATTTCGCGAATATTTCGTATATAACACTATATATTCGTAATCACCAATATTCAAGTTTTTTTTACACAGTACACATCACAATGCACATTACTGTGAAGTGCCGATAATCGCATGGCTAGAAAAAAATCGCATTACGAAAATTCGCACTCCACTCACTTACAGTGAGTGGAGCGCGAATAATCGTAACGTGATTTTTTTATTGCGATGCGAATATCGGCACTTCAATGATCCCTCCTTTCTTAGTTTGAAAACTGCACCACGCCCCTTTCTTGCGTATGCGTATGCGATTTTTACATTGCGATTATCGCAATAAATGTTAATAATCGAAAATAGCAAATTCCCGAATATTTGACGAATATTTGCCCATATATTCATCAAATATCGCGAAATCGAATATAGCCAATGCCGCTCATCACTATATATATTGTATAATCCTGTTGAGGGGGCCCTGCCAATAAAAACTCTTAGTCCCTCTCCTTAGTGGGCCTCTTCTAAGTTCGGGCCCCAAAGCAGCCAATTCCCCTGCTTCTCCTATAGCTACGCCCCTGGACAGGAGGATGCTGTAAAAGCTTGGGATCCAAAGATGTCTGGATGCTCTGTAGAGTGGAGTCGTGGCTGGGAGAAGTCTCAATAAATTATTTTCGGGGGTGGCAATACACATCTTCATGGACCCTTGTAAGACCACTGGCCCGAGCAGGACCCATAACATTACTCTTGGATCCATTGATGCCATTGTGCAGCCACCAGAAAGAAGTCATTGTGCACCAGGCCGTCACCGTGGCCTCACTGGGATGTATTAAGGCCCAGCGTTTGCCGATTTGCCTGTTCTGCACTTAGCCAAATGGCCATAGAATATTTGTCCTCATCCATCCCCCTCGTATCTTTTCTGAGCTCCTCCAGTTAAAAGCAAATGTCTAGCGAGAAAGAACCAGCAATGGCGGCTTAATAGCCGGCTGCCCACAAGATATAGAGCCCCTTGTAAATGTGTCTTTAATAATTCAGACGCATGTTTAAGGAATGCAAAGCAGACCCATCCATTACAGCGGTCGCTCGGCTTCGCATGCTATTTTCCCACCAATGTAACGCAGTCAATTATTTCGAGCTATGCGCCGGCCCTTTATTTCCATAAATCTATAATATTCCCGATAATCTTGCTTTTATAAATGGCGTCTACATTGGTGGCTGACAGGTCCATGTGACTGATGACTGGGGATGTCTCCCTGGGTGCTAATCATCGGTGGTCATTGACAATACGTTAGGATGTACCTCCTACATATCACTAGTCAATACCAATCATCTAATTGATGGATCAACCAAGACGCCGGTGAAACTCAACCCCCTTCCTTCTGTGAAGCCAACTCGTTTAAGATTCTGCTCATTTGTCGGTTCCTGGACTGCCGGGATTCTCTCTTCTTCTTCTTACTAAAACCACTTTGATTTTGTAATTTCTATTATGTAGAAAAATGTTTTAGCTGTGGAGTGATTTATTCTTAACTTGTTACTACTTGTTTGCGTGATACCGACTGAATGCCAACGTGATAGAACAGAGCTGGAGACGAACAAAAGGCTTTGTGTTTCTTTGGTTGGAAGCAGAATCAGCAAATGAATTTCTAATAAAGATATATCTGAGGGAAATGGTGAAGGAGACTGGAAACTGGATCATCTGGCATGAGATAAGAACCATCGTTCCCAGGCTAGACCGTGGCCTTGTCCACGGAACCCTTGGTTTGACAAGCAGAGAGTCTTCAATCCGGCCCTGATGTCTACCCATGGTTGCCTGATGCTGACTCAAGTCCTGATCTCCCCTTACCATCCAAAATCTCTAGAGTTTCTAGATAATAATGCCACCACTTCAGACTGGGCCTCTGGCATCAGGTATGATCAATTCCCCAAAGTGCTGGACCTTTGGTCAACTCAACGACCGTAGGCCCCTCATCTATATCACAGTTGGCTTGACAAGCAGAGAATCTTCAATCCGGCCCTGGTATCTACCAATTTTGGCCTGATGCTGACTCAAGTGCAGATCTTTGACCTTCCTAAACCTCACAGGATGCCTACGACACCCGTCGAGATGGCACCACGAACACCAGCAGGGGCCCAGTGTGTGTGGCCGGCAGCAGCAGGGGATCGGCAAGGGTGAGCAATACATTCTTTTAACCTCTTCTGCCCCTACTGACATTTTTTTTACACCTTTACTTGATTAAGTCCAAGCTCCCTTAGAGTCTGGAGCGTGGAGTCACGTTGGGGTGTCCATGTATGAGCTCTCCATCATTGAGTGACTCTTTCCCTCAGACTCATAGGAAGATTTACCGTTCAGGACTCTTCCCAGTGCCCCAGATATAAAGCATAGTACAAATGTACTATGTGATGGAAACTACACCGACTCCAGAAGGTGGTGCTTTTACATCTGCCGCCATGCGGGGCACCTATAATCATTCCAGGGTAAGACATAAAAACATCTATTTTCACGGCAGTGCCTCTTTAATGGGGTCCACTGTGGATATAACTGGATTATTGTCGTCCGGATCCCTTGGGATATAATTTCAGTCTTCTGCATGTCAGACAAGCGCATGTTTTCTCAATAAGACATCCAGTCATTACGGAGAATCACGCTCTCGATAAAAAGCATTCCAGCTAGGACCCGGAGAACTTCCATAAAAGCCTGAAAGCCTAGGAGGTAATAATACACATTGCGCCGCATGCCAAGCATTTATACTTCCTGCCGCCTCTTATTATTTATAATTACCTTAAGTGGTCTCGCTATCATTGATAGTTACTGGCTATTTCTTTCAGATTGCTATTAATGTTTTCTATTGTAGGTTGCCCTTTATGACTCCCCTAGCCTCCCCCCATCTGTCCATTAGTGTCTATACATTGAAGCTTCCTTTGACTGGCCATTATAATCTGCGAGGCGTCCTGAAAATACCTCCCGACAATTGACAACTGATCTGGAAAATCTGTTCAATGAAGTACAATGATTATATACTTAGTGGATGCTAAAGAAGAACCCCGACTGAGAAGTCCAGATAAAAGTCTAGATCTCTCTATTCTTTCGAGGCACCTTCCTTCTGTTGATCCAAATCCTGCTACGTCTGTAACTACAAATTGGATACAATATTGCAACACGCTAGCAAAACCCTTCAGAAGCTGCAATTCCCATCACAACCATTTGGTGGCCACCTGTGGGTACATGTAGCGTAAACAACTCCCAACAGAGGACCTCAAATGATGTTTCTTTTTAAATGCTGCTCCTCTGGCACCACCTGGGTTGAGCCAAGAGGGGGAAAAAAGGAAGGGCACGCCCATATTGTTACTATGGAGAAATTCCAATAGTTTGGAAAGTTTTTTTTCAGTTTCCATTGGCAACAGTCAACAATGTTGTCGACAGACACTCCCCCACAGAGCTTTGCTGATCAAATAAAGATTCTGAATCACCTGATTTCTGCTAGTAGTATAGGGGCCAAAAGGTGGGTTACAATATTCTAATATTTTATATTTTCGAGGATCTGAAAAGAACATGATGGGGGGATAGAGATGGAGGTCAACTTTAAGTTCATAGTAAATGCATTCATATGGATATGCCTGGACTAGAGGACCTCTGGAGCATAAGTTGTCAACAATGGCCACCAAGCATTAGAAGAAGAGTACTTAGACAATGAGCCGATCACAAGGTGTCCTCCTGCAGGGACTTTCAGCTGAAATCTGTGGGGAAACCTGCAAGTAAGTTTGCAAACTCCCTACAGCGCCACCACAGGACAAATAAAACATTGCACGATGCTCCTTCACATCAATGGGACATGACTGGTCCTCCAGAGTGAGAGACGCTCTTTGTAGCCGATGAAAAGATGAGGGTCCTGAACAGAGGAACCCATCTATTAACTCCAAATTCACTAATAGGTTGTATGAAAATGGGTTTCCTCAACTAGATGACTACTATAAAGGGGCAGGTCGCGGAAATGGTCAGTGTGAAGATGTATTTATTGGAGGTGCATCTTTCAGTATGGAAGTCCAACAGAAACCAAGAGTCATATCAATGCAGCCACAGATCAGGCAATGGCATGTGCATGGACCTGCGGGTCTTAAGGGTCCACATGACGGACGTGTAAGAATTCTCTGTGTGCTAATGTATGATGCCTCCAAGATGCTGCCCTTCCATAAGTGTTCTTCTCCAAATATACCCCTGCACGCCTTCATATAGAAGGAATAAAGGGGAACCTGTGCCACATGGATCTCTAGGACCCCCTAAAGGGGCATTCTGCTAAGTTATCCTCTATCCGCTGAATAGGAAAAGCTGCTCCATCAGTTGGAACCCCGACTGATTATGTCGCCTGCTTGATTAGAGTGGAAGTTGAACACTCACTGCCGCTCCATTCACTGTCTATGGGACTGATGTAGATGGCCAAACTGCAGACATGGGACCCCTATTTGCACGAACGGTAGGGACCACCACTGATCTAGCAGTCCCAGTGACAAAGGGGTAACATGGCATTACCGGAATACCCCTTTAATCCCCCAAACTCTTCCAATCCTTTCCCATCCCATCACATGAATCGGAGGCGATCATCAGCAGATCAGACGTGGCGCGTCCTCCCTCTATGACTGTAATGAGTTTTTCTTCCGCCTCTGCCCTACTTTACCCAAGTGCGTCCCTTTCCATGTCATTCCGGTTTAATCTGCTTAATAAATCCGTTCATTTTCCCATCATGTGAGATCGGACGTGGAGCTGCTTCCTCATTGTGTCGGTGACATGATCGCGGCTAAGTCTCCAGATAAGGCTCGATCCGGCGGCGGCGGCAGAACCTGACGCTTCTCGTCTACAGGATGTTTCCATAATGAGAATAATTATTGTAATAAGATGAAATGGAAAGAATGTAACTTCTCGGAGGCGTCAAAGACCCGCAGGGAAGACGATACCATCGCCCTGGAGACAATACAGGACAGAATGTTTCCAAAAAGTAGCTGAGATTCCTGATAGCGCACAGGAAGACACCAGAGAGCGGCGGCGGCGGCGGCTGATACCGAGAAGAACCACAATGTGTTATTTATAGACAAAAATAAAAACTCTTCATGATATCAAAGAGGTTTCCCCTGGTGGCTGCAGCTCATACAATAGGCCATTCAACAAGGCAACTGCATTCCAAAATAAACACACTGGAAACATAAAGAGCGCCTGTCAGCAGGATCGACTCGATTGAACCAGACACAATGCCTGGTGGGGTTGATCCTGCGGAGTTAAAGGATACATTTCGTAAGAAAATCGATTGCACCATTCTTGTGTAACGTTGTCAGCATGATGCAAATGAGGTGTTCGGTGCACCTTGGCTCCCATGCTGTGTCTCGATAGCCCTGCTCCCCTTCCCTCGATTGACAGCGCCAGACATCTTGCTTGGCCTTGTAAACCCATGACTGTGCTATGATTTACAGTATCCGCTCTTGTGCAGTAGTCATCTGTGCTGCTGGGGAAGCAGAAGCATACGTACTGCGCATGCGCCAACAGTGCAGGTATGGGATTACAGGGTCAATGAAGGGAAGGGGAGGGGGGGGAGTGGTAACCGAGGCACCGCCCTTGGTGCACCGAACCTTGCAAAATAATAAAGACTTTAAATGCACATAAACGGCACAACCGATTTACATAGGAATTGTATGATTTTATTCCGTAAGATCAACCCCACTTGGCACTATGCCTGGTTTAATGGGGTTGATCCTGCTTACAGGTGGCTTTTAAAGTAACTCATCAGCATTTCGGCTTTTGTTGGGACTCTGGCAGTTATGAGCAGTCTGGTAAAAGATGTAGACCGTTGGCATCAATACTCTATACCAGGGATGCTCAACCTGCGGCCCTCCAGCTGTTGTAAAAGTACAACTCCCACCATGCCCTGCTGTAGGTTAATAGCTGTAGGCTGTTCAGGCATGCTGGGAGTCGTAGTTTTGTCAACAGCTGGAGGGCCGCAGGTTGAGCATGCCTGCTCTATACAGATGTCTCCATTGGCACCCTGAGGAGAACCAGTGCTTAAGGCAATAATACTAGACAACGTTGTAAAATGGGGTTACTACGATTATTCATCCTCCATACTGTTTATATCATGTCGGCCCCCCTTCTCCTGTTTACACAGGAACATGTGCTGATAACCAAAGAGGATGATTTGTCACACACTGACTTGTCAGCCGATGACTGACCAAATGAAAGTCCCTACAAATGTTCATTCCTGAGCATCGGCCGCTGCAAAAAACCCTGCACACAAACAGCCTATTGATCTAAATAGACTCTGTGTAATACTTCATTATCCCTGCGGGGGCACTGCAGGGAAATTAAACACTGCTCTACCCACAGGTTTCAGCTGACCCATCAGGAGGACCCATCAGGAGGACATTTTGTGTCCTGCTTATGGTCATGAGGCCCATCTAACAAGTAGGGAATGTCCAAGGTAGAGAACCCTTTTACAGTGTCTTTTTATGGAGCTGCTTGAGAGCAAACAGACCTCTGCTACTAAAAGACTGTGGTGTCTCAGTCTTGAGTGTCTCATATTAATGAGAGTTTACAGGACCCATTAAGCCGCCTTAATTGCACATAAGCTTCCTGCAGAAGAAAGTTTGTAATATGCTGAGTATCCCGAAGTTGAATGGATCGGCCACTCGGGATCCTGGTCATGTAATGCTCCTCTATCGAACATTTTGCTTCTGCTGACATCACATCCTTTTCAGGGTTTCCAGCCTGGGCAATGGATGGAACGTCACTTCCATGGTGGACAGGTCCAGAACTGCCAGAACTATTTCTCAATCTGGAGCATGAGCAAACTCCTGAATCCACATAATCCGCACATGCGCCAGGGAGGGGAACAGTTCTACCCTGTCCACAGAGGAACTGATGTCCCATCGTAGCCCAGGCCAAAAACCTGGTAAAGGTTGGTCAGTAAGGATTTTCAAAAGAGGAGTCAGGTCCCTGAGAGGGCGATCCTCTCCACGTTGAGATGGTAAATGCACTGGAACATTTCTTCCACAGGTGTGTTATGCATAGTCGAGGTGGGTTTGAAGGGACTGCTTAGTTGGAAACCCCAGAGATATAGATGTACCTACCTGCACGAAGATGATTTCCATTCACCTTCTGATTCCATCAAGTTTGAATATTAATGTAACAAGAAAAGTGCTCAAACCCCACTCACCCCTTAAATTATCCAGGAAGGGGCTTGTAAAGTAAAGTGTTCTGTCCACCTTCACCAACTGGATACAGAAGGTATAGAAGAGAGCAGGGAATGGGGCATCAACCCAAGCAGAAGGCATGATAAAATTTGGATCAAGTTGAATTTTTATCAAAATTCCTAAATGAGTAGAAATTGCATTCCATAGACTAGGCTTCAAATAGTTTTTAGTCTACAGTGGAGGTACAATGGGGGCTGTCAGGCAAGGAGGTGTTGGTGCAAAGACTTCTAGACTAGTCCATGAGGCTGTATTCAATGGTGGCATCATTGACTTGTTGTTTTTGGACTTCACCTTAGGACCTCCACTGTGAACATATGTTGTGTTATGCTGTGGTTTTCCATAAGAAATCAAAGAAACCATTAAATGTTAGATTCTGCACTGCTACATCTGTACGTATTACAGAGATGAGCCCTGAGAAGTGAGTCCGATCACGTCTGATTTTCCTCTTGTCCGCAGATCCTATCTTACAAGCTCCTGTCACTATATCCCGAATAATCTTGTCGTTTTGGTGACATTTATGCACAGGGAGGTTAGTCGAGGCCAGGTATAAGCTCTGATGTCCCCTCCGCGGCACATACAAAGATTCCTGATGTATGATAGAAATAATGGAGCTTGTGGGATGTCATTTAGGGGTAAGCTGTACAAGAGAACAGATGACGCAGAGGGCGCCGTGTCTGTGAACTTCTTCTGATGGCTTAGTGAGTGGAAAGATGGATGATGAAATGTACGAATCTCCCCCCGGTGTCAAGTGCACTTTATGGAAACAGCTGCGGTTCACATTTCCAGATGAGATGCAAAATTGAGAAAAGCGAGAGAGTTGCACCTTTGAAGCTTGGCTGATATAATTAAGATAAAGTTCCATAATTGTGTTAGATGACAATCGTTTATCAGTTAGGATTTCATGAAGGAGAGATCTCGTTTCAATTACTTAATGGATGGGGAAGTGGTATGAGAGCAAGTTTAACCATGGCGAGCAGTCTGGGCTCTGCATGCAGATCCCATGTAGAGTTTTTAGGGTTCATTTGGATGCTGAACCCCCTTTTTTAGTGCCCTATTTGTTCATTCTGGGTTCCAAGTCGGCCACCTCTCCTAACTGGACTGTAGAGACACACAGGATATTTTTGCATTACATGGAAGGTAAATTTGATTTCAATGAGCCTCATCTGCCCCTGAAAGGGTTTGTAGTCGTAAACACCAAATCTGCCCCCTCAAACATTTAATCTGTATTGTACATGATAAGTTCTCTGGAGTCCACAAAATCACAAGACTTTGCTTTCACTATACCAATCCCCAAACTCTTCCAATCCTTTCCTCTATACTCTATATCACTGAAGAGTAGCTCTGTCTACCTCTCTCAGAACAGGAACTCCCAGCATGATCTAGGACACCATTGACCAAGTGAGTTACAGGCAGCCAATCAGGTGCTTATAAAGCAACCTTGTCTCTATATGCAGCAAAGATGTAGTGATGACGAAAACCTACCCATCCTGGACCCAGATCCATCCAGGATAAGACCAGAACATCTAGAGAAGCAAACCAAACGTAGAAAAGGAGGTGTAGAGAAAGCCCAGTAGAAATAACCTGTCTGAAAAGGACTTACTGATTTTATGGCATCTGTGTTCAGGCGTTGCCTCATGTGAATTAGCATACCAAATAACTGTTTGGTCCACTTTGAGACTCTCCACAACCCAAGGTGGATTTTGTGAAAGTATAGTCTGAGTATTACAACCTGTAACAAAAGGTGCAGAAGAGTTTGCCTGCAGTGTGGTTGCATTGTTTTGGTCTAAAATATACACCCCATGTCTGGATGCTTAGTCAGCTAGCGAGGTGTAGAGTAAGGAAATTTACTTTAAATCGATCTATTATCTACCTGTACAGCGTTGTCATCTGTAAAATCTGTGCAAACGTTTGTGTAACAGCTGCCAGTCCTTTGCATGCTGAGAACTGTCCTGATCTGTTTGCCTTTGAATTCTTCAGTAAAGAACTGTTCTGTGGCACAACTGCATCATCATTGCTTCCACCACTACCACATTGTAAAGTGTTGGCGTCACAACAACCTGGACCCTGCCTTGCACCTCAAAACTATCAACAGCAAAGGGCACCTCAACTGTCATCAGGCAGAAAAAACCCGGAACTGGATTGTGCCCCGAAGGGGAGAAAAAGTGGGCCCTTCCCATCACTGCATGCCATCCCAGGGAGTGTCAGGACCATGAGTACCACAATTACTACCTCCTATTCGGCTACTCACTTCTGCACATGCCCCTGCAGTCTGGTCACTGCAGAAAGCTATGTCTACAGCTTTGTGTACATTGCAGTATTGCGCCACGTGGCCAATTACTGCATGGCAAAACCACATGAGTTTGGTGTAGGTTTACATTGCAGTTTTTGGCCACTCACATTTTTTTAAAATATTTTTCACTTGTAAGTAAAACTGTGTGGCCAAAGGTACACATCCTATTTTGCCACATGGTAATTGGTTGTGCAACAAAGTACTGCAACATGTAAACCCAGCCCAAGCAGAAGAGTCGTTTTTAGTTTACAGGAGGATATAGGAGTTTTATCAGAAACATTTACATGTAGAGAAGAGGTTGTGCTTAGAAGAATCTGACTGGCTGCATGTAACTAAGTTGGTGATTGATGCTTTATATGATGCTGGGATTTCCTGCTGTGAGAGAGGCAAACAGAGCTGTTCTTCAAGTAAGAAATGCAAAAACCATATAATGTATATAATGAAAAAATTCAAAATGTTACCACCAAAATTGGCACACTTGAAGGTGGAAGATGTTTCTGTAGACCCTGTCATTCTGGATTGGACCATGAACCAGCAGTACGGACACAATTGATTTCCTTCCTACAATTTGTCTGAATTGAATCCATAGGGTATGTTCAGCCGCGGGATAAAAATCCAACTTGTATTTGTGCAAAGTGCTGCTCCTCAGGGCCGATCGGGTTCCAATTTTAGGAATGCCGAGTTCGGATGCGGCCTGATAGTTTTGTGTCACGGTGCTCCTACCTGGATACTGTCGCTCCACCGGAGTTAGGCACCGTGGCATTCAAGGAGTTGCAGTTGGTGGAATAAGTGCGACAACCTTGTGTCATCCAAACAATGCTTGATCTTTCTCTTGGCTCCAGCAGGCTAAGGGTAAACCGGCAGGTGGACTTGAATACTTTGCTTTATCTCTTTCTGCTTCGCTAATCTCTGGCTTCAGTCTGGTTACTGGGCTTCGAGCAGTTCTGGTACTGTTGAATGGGGTGTCTTTGGCCATAGACCCCCTCGTAATACTCAATCTACGAACTGCCTGGAGCCATAGTATAGCTGTGGATCTGCAGATCCACAAAAGAATTTGCTCAATGTGGCTCATCCCTGGCTTTCCCACGAAGAACTCAAAAAAGTAGCATACTGCTTACTTCTGCGGCTGATTATTGTTTTTTTACACATTGGCAGCAAAAACTTGCATGGAAATTTGCCATGGTAGGTGATCTGTATCAAATCCAACATGTGTGAACAGAGCCTTAGGGCACTCGCAGGTGAAGCTTGGCAATTAGCAACAGTCCTCGTGCGGTTACCACGACTCGGCTGCAAATACTGCAAATACGCTGAAGGTCGCGATGGGCAGCACCTGCAGCTTTAGTCCAATCGCTGGTATTACTGATCCACAGGGTATCACCGGACTCCGTGTCCACAGCCTCAGCTGACTGTATATTACAGATGTCAGGTATCAGCAGCATCTGCTCCGTAATATATTCTTATATAATGGAAACGAGCGCTCAGCCCTGGATCTGTGTTCTTGCACTGATGAGCTCAATGGGCACGAGAGGGAACAAGATGTGTTTATCCGGCTTAATAAGCATTTCATACTCTGCTGCAGACTGGACGCCGCACCTGAGCCGCTGAGCGCCACGTAGGCAAGAGGAACCGCTGGGTGACATGCTGGAACAGATGGACAGTATGCTTCATATCGGAAAAAATAAACAGATTTTTACAGATCTCCAAAAGATTAGCATTCCTAACTCCTGAAATACTCTGTGCTGCTCCTTCCACTATGCACAATAACTGTGAAATCTGCAATCCCCTACACCGCCTTCCCCTCCAATAATAAGATCAAATCATAAGATTAGGACAATCCTGTCCTGAAATGCTCTGTGCTGCTGTATGCAACCCCCCAGAACAGGGTTACTGCAAAAGAGTTTTGTTCTGATTGAGTGTATTTGTTTAGCACTGCATGGAGAGCTAAAGGTGAAGCCCTTGGCTCATCCCTGTAGGATGCCAGAAGATGGACCTGGGTCTGCCCCCTGGTTAGTTAGTCGTTCTGTGCTTAGCTGAGGAAGAGAGAGGACCTGCATGTGTAAGCTCCTCAGAGCTAGACCGCAGATTATTGTCAGAGACAGTCTACAGCCAAGGAAGCATCTGCTTCACAAAACTACTTCAGAGAAAGAGAAATCAGAAGGTTCAAAACCCACAAAGAAAAGGAGTCAGTCAGCAAGGTATTGTGTATGTTTATGGCAGAGAGACTTTACTGCTGTGAGAGGGAATATTCCACACTCTTAGCGGTCTTGCCAACCGTATCTTAAGGTGCTGCAGAGAAACTTTAGAGAAACAGAGAGAGGAAGTACTATAACCCCCATCATTTCTGCTGCCTATACATTGCTACTGAGGAAGGATTTGCACTATGATCTACTTTGGAAGTATTCCCTCTCCTTGTCGGATATAGTGGTAGCTGTAGTAGTGCAGGAGTAGTGGTAGTAGTAGTAGTGGTGGTAGTAGTGGTACTAGTAGTAGCAGTGGTGGTAGTAGTGGTAGTAGTAGTAGCTGCAGGGGTAGTGGTGATAGTGTTAATAGCATTAGTAATAGAAGTGATAGTAATAGTAGTGGCAGTAATAGTTGTAGTGGTAGTTGCAGTGGTAGTAGCAGTAGTAATAGTAGGAGTTTTAGTAGTGGCAGTAGTAGTGGTGGACTGGTAGTAGTGATAATGGTAGTAGTAGTATAAGTAATAGTGGTAGCAGTAGTAGTGGTAGCTGCAGTGGTAGTAGCAGTACCGGTATTGGTAGTGGTGGAAGTAATAGTAGTAGCAGTAATAATAGTAGGAATAATATTAGTGGCCATAGTAGTAGTAGTGGTAGCAGTAGTATAAGTTATATTGGTAACAGTAGTAGTGGTAGTGGTAATAGTAGTAGTAGTAGTAGTAGTGGTAGCAGGAGTAATAGTAGTGGTAGTGGTGGTAGTAGTATAAGTAGTAGAGGTAACAAC
Organism: Bufotes viridis; assembly: GCA_033119425.1. NCBI lineage: Eukaryota > Metazoa > Chordata > Amphibia > Anura > Bufonidae > Bufotes > Bufotes viridis. Next base: position 94,196,305 of record CM065598.1, on the reverse strand, counting down.
AGTAGTAGTAGTAGTAGTAGTGTTAGTGGTGGTAGTAGTAGTAGTAGTAGTATCCATTATTTAGGAGTTGTAGTAGTAGAAGTAGTGATGGTAGTGGTAGAGGTGATAGTAGTATTAGTATCAATACTTTTGGATTAGTAGTTAAAGTGGTAGCCAGGGGCATAGCTATACGCTGAGGGGCCCTGGTGCAAGGTTTCAGCTTGAGCCCCCCTTCCGTCAGTTCTTTGTGGCTAGGGGCCTGAGGCAAGAATGGAAATACACCCCCCCCCCCCCCATTCATACCAAATTCTTGACCTAACCCCTTCCCTCCAGCCAGAGGTGTAACTTGACCAGCATGCACTTTATATAATACCAGTGTTTTCTTATGTGGCACAAGGGTGTTTGGGCCCCTCAGGCTCCTGGGCCAGGTAGAAACTGCTGCCTCTGCACCCCCTGGTGGTAGCAGTAGTAGCCAGTAGTGGGGGTAGTAGTGGCAGTAGTATCAGTTCTTTAGGAGTTGTAGTAGTAGTGATAGTGGTAGTAGTGAGTAGTGGGGGTAGTAGTGGCAGTAGTATCAGTTCTTTAGGAGTTGTAGTAGTAGTGATAGTGGTAGTAGTGAGTAGTGGGGGTAGTAGTGGCAGTAGTATCAGTTCTTTAGGGGTTGTAGTAGTAGTGATAGTGGTAGTAGTGAGTAGTGGGGGTAGTAGTGGCAGTAGTATCAGTTCTTCAGGCGTTGTAGAAGTAATTTGTTTGTGGTGGTAGTAGGTTTGACCATGGCAGCAGAAGTAGCAGTAGTCATTTTTTGGGAGTAGTAGTAAAGCCCTTGGTCTCTCCAGCACCAGCACAATCTGGTATTAAACCTCCAGAACGCTAGCTGCTCGTGTAGAAATCCATTTCCGTACGTCTAGTGCTGCCATTAATGAGCCTCCTCCAGGTCTTCAAACAGCCCATATAAATATATAGCATGCAGCATCCAATTACCGAGCACTCCATACCCCGGTACAAAGACAAGCCGCGGCTCGCTCTCTTCGGTCTCCAAGTCGCAGATTTCCATAGTCAATTTGCAGCTTATTTATTCTGCTTTGTGCTGCTTTTGCTTTAGGTGCATTTGGATAATCAAATAAGATTGGTTGATTAGTCCTGTATCCTTGGAATATAATGTACGGATAGCAGTAATGTAACCTCGCAGACACGGCTCGCTGCGGACGCCATGGTTGGTTGCATCGCTCCTGGATATGGAGGCTGCTGATTGGCTGGAAAAAAAGGGATGTAGGACGATACAATGTGATATCCTATCGATAAGGCAGGGGTTAAAAATGATGTACAATGCTGGGCTGCAACCTATGTATCTATACCTGTTGTGGAACTACTACTCCTATCAGAATACCGTGATAGCGTGGACTAGTCACATGATAAGCATAGATACAGCAGCCCAGCAGGCAGTATCACACATGAGTGCCTTAGATACATAAGTCGGTATCGCAATAAGCTTAGATACCCTTGCTCAGCAATCACACATGATCATAACTTCCAACGTCCCATTTTTTGTTGAACTGAGACAAGAAAGTGTCCACTAAAGGGGTGGGGCTTATTGAAATGTTCCCAAAGTGGGTATTTTGGGGGTTAAAGCTTAAAATATCCTTAAAACAGGGATTCAGGTGGTGGGAGGTATGCAGGGTAGGCTTAGGGGGAGTTTGTATTAGCATTCACAATTCCGTTATTGCTTTCCATTATAGCATGCTTATAGCAGAAAATAACGGAATTGTAAGACGAAATTGCAATGGGCGCCTCCCCCCAGGGCCCTTTAAGAGTAGTTTGTACTTCTTTTCGTAATGCCAGTTGCAGTGAAGCAACAAGGGCACAGGGCCCCTTTTAGTGATGTAGTAGATGGTACCCAGGTGTAGGGTGGCCAAAATGTCCCTTACTGTTTTGTGCACGTGTCACGGTGCTCCTACCTTGATACGCTGGCCCCTAACCATTGGCTCCAAAGCAATGAAAAGGGGGTTGTTGATGAAGGGGATAGAGAAATAAATTGAGTCCAGACTTTGTGATGAAGTTGAAAAAAAGCTTTACTCTGCATAAACGTCTCTCCAAACGGGTTACAGACTTTCTCTTTATCAGCAGGCTTTAGCATTAAAACTCTGGCAGGCAAACTCGTCTCTGCTACATCCGGCTCTGCTGTACTAACAGGGTAGCTGTATAACTTAGCTTCCTCTGGATGCTGCAACTTCTCTCTGTAGTCTGACTCTAGACTGGTCCAGGGAGCTTTACTCCTGGCTTCAGAGGCTCCAAGCGGTGGCCTCAATATCCAGCAGAGCTGAGGGTGCTCTAGCTGGCTTGGGCACAGCCTTCCCCTAGCAGGAGGTAAGCTAGACCAACTAAAACTCGTCCCCACCCTTCCTGCAGGAAGTGGCCCTCGCCCACTCCTCTCCAGAGGGGGGTTAGAATGTAATAGAAAGCTCCATTCTATGTGACTGTAGCTCTGCCGTGTTTGCTGCCACCTGCTGTTGAACCAGGCACATTACATTTGAACATACAATTACCAACATTAGAAGTGCACAGTGTATAGGACCTGAAATAAATGCAGAAGATGACATTAGAACGCTGATGCGAACTCCCTCTAAGACATTTCACCTCAGCAGACGGTCTTAGATACATTCGCTCAGCAGACAGCATTCAACACTTCGGCAGACAGTATCACACATGATAGGCTTAGATACAGCTCATCATTATAAGTCCCGGTGGTTATATCACTTATATTGGGCTTAGATACTACAGTCTGAGTACATTGATTTCAAACATGGCGTAAATGGATCATGGAACATGCAAGTCCTCATGTGGCCAGGGTGAGGACCTTGACTGAGGAACTTGCCATTCATTTTTTGTTTTGTTTGCTCCATGCCCAGTGCCTGGGCACCGCCTCAGGCACTGGGCATGGAGCAAAATGCAGCCAATATAGAGACATTTCCTCAGTCTCATTGAATGACCATCAAATATCTATTGCTGTTATGTAAGAAGGACTTGTATGAAATCCCATGCTCCAGATCCATGGCCACCGGTGAACTTCCATCGCTGTAGTAGTAATAAACATGGCTGCGGCTGTTTCCAATCTCCTCGAGCAGTTATCTCAGCCGTCCTCAGGCCTCTTGTAGTCACTTATCCCCCTGACTTCTCGACTTTGCCGAAAGAAATAAATTATTCGTAGCAGAACCTAGCTCCTGGGTGAAGATGACCGGACGCGTCTGCCAAATGATGGGGTGATTAAACGGGCCACGTCCGATCCAGACCCCGGACTATTGCATTAAATCGAACATATTTAGAAGAAATTGATTACAGTACTTAAGCAAATTAAATAATCCAAAATTACAGCCAGCAAATTCCTGCAGAACCCATCTGCTTGCTTGGATCAACGCACAATAACCATTTGTGGTGACAAGTGTTTGCTGCCGGTCTCCAAATTGTTTGAATAATAATAATAGCATTCTGTGCTTCAAGGAGCCGCCGACAAATGTGTATGCAGAGGGATTTAAAGGAACACTCCATCCCTGTGCCCCCTTTCAAATTCAACAAAACACTGGAAACCTCCAGAACTGTCCTTCAGAGATAATGAGCCCCTTTCCGATACGTCCTCTACCCAAAAAATAAAGAAAAATGATGGGAACTGATTGGCCAAAACTCCTCAGCATAAGGCCTCATGCACACGGCCGTTGCCTTGAATGGGTCCGCAATCCGGAAGGTAAAGTGAATGGGTCCGCAATCCGGAAGGTCAAGTGAATGGGTCCGCAATCCGGAAGGTCGGTGCAGAACGGAGGCACGGAATCCCACGGAAGCACCACGGAGTGCTTCCGTGGGGATTCTGTTCATGCCTCCGCACTGCAAAAAAAGTAGTGCATGCACTACTTTTTTGGGGTGCGGACCGTCAGATGCGAATCGCGGACCCCATTCAAGTGAATAGGTCTGTGGCCACATGCGGCGGCCCTACAATTGGCGGTCGGCAGCATGGGCCCGGCCGGCACACGTTCTAATTGAGTTGTATAGTACCTATTGCCTATAAGAGAGGATACAGAGGAGAGGTCTCTTCTCCTGACATGTCCGGTTTAGTAGCTTCTTACGTTCCGCATGTGATAGCATAGCACATCACATGTTACAACTGTACGTTGTGTCAGTCCTCTAAAACTCCTGCTGGAAGTTTTCACATAAAGGTACATGTTACCAGTAGAGGGTGTGTCCCTGCCCTTTCCAATCAGTGCAGCCATTGTGACAATGTGCAGGGACACCCCCCCCCAGCTAGTAACACCCAGACGGACTCCATGAGAAAGCTTGGTCACCGCCAATCTAATAGCAGCCATATTGGATTCACCCAAGAGAACAATTTGTGTTTTTATATTCATGAGATTTTTTTCAGGTTTTTTTCCCCATTATTTTATTAATATTAAACTCATTTCCTTTTTTTCTTTAGCTTTTGGACTAGGAGGACGGTGATTGTAAGTGCAGTGGCTGACTGACACCACGCAGATGATTTCTCTGGGGGCGGCTGCGGAGGATTTGGATGTATAATTAGAGTAATACCCTCGGGATTACTTAACAAATATAATTATTTCATGATTTGCGGCATTGGCGCCCGGCGCTATCAGGAGGAGCCTGACAATGACGGGTAGATTATACCTTACGTTATATCGTATTTCCTATCATATTCTCTATGATTTGCAGACATTTTACTCGTATAATTCAGCCGTGTGACAATAAATGGAAAAAATATTCTGATTTCCACACCCATAAAATGTAATGAAAACCTGAAAGGACCTAAAGGCCCCTCTGTCACATAAAAAGTCGCCAATAGGACAAATTGCACACAGTAGATGTAGCTTTAAGGTATGACCACTGGCTTAACCTAAGCAGCACTTATAGCAGGGTGTCACATAATGTCCAGACCTTGGCACATGGTCCTGAAGCAAGGAATCTGTTATATCGGTGGCGTATGCCCACTGCCACCCTGCTGTTCCTGAGGGGGCACGGGCACCACTCTGCTCATCTTCTCTCTCCTGCTCCAGCAGCCCAGACCCAGCGACCTTCTTATGCTTCCTTATGGCAAGCCCCACCACCGGAGTTACCTGACTGATATTCCCATGCAGGCCACAGCCTGCCTCTTGCTGGCTAGGTCTCTCACCCCTGCCAGTAGGGTACATGTCCCTCCAGCACTTAAAGAGCCCTAATTCCAACTATCCAATGCCTGGTTACCTCTGGGTATTTAAAGCACCTTCCCCTATGGGAGGCTGCCTGAGCAATAGGTTCCTAGCTTGCTAGTTTCCTGTAAAGGTGTGCTGTAATCATTTGTCTGCCCATGTACCTGGATATTGACCCTCCCCTGCCTTACTCAACCTGTGTCTGACCTCCGTATTGACTGTTCACTGCTTGCCCTGACCATGGACTGTTTATCGGATTGCACGAATTGTGCCTCAAATGACCTTGGCCTGTGTCTGACTAAAGTTTTGCCTGATCCCTCTGTTCTCTTCACCGGTGTCTCTGACCTCTGTGGGTCAGCTTATAGTCATAAAAAGTTCAGGTAGTGGCCTGCAGTAAAGTCCAGATTCCCGTACAGACGTTAAAGGGTGAAAGAAAGGAGACTGCCAGGATAATGCCTTTGGGAGTAGCCCAAAGTCAAATCTGTTGGTTGACACAATGGTTCCACGGCCACGGCCATAACGCTATCATCAGGATGTTGCATGTGTTTTTCATGTAGTGTCCTGCTGGCCAGTGTCAGGACGAGAAGACCCTGGTTTGGGGTCTGAATTTTTTTTGCCTGAGCTTGGATTTTATAATTAAGTTATCTGCTTTTGGGTCTGATAATTTAGGAATCTGGTTTACAGTTTGGTCATTTAGGGGTCAGGTTTGGGGTTTAATAGATTAAGGATCTGTTTTTTTGATCTGTTAGTTGAGGGATTTGGTTTGGCGTCTGATAATTTACAGCTGGCATGGAGTTGGCAAATGTCCTTGCTTGAAGGGGTGGAAATGCATTCAAACATGTGCTATGGGCACAAGCTGTTTCTAGTTACACCCCTGGTCACACCTCTGCTTGTACTTTCCATCCCTTGTATTTAAGAGACGGGGTGAGGGACTCAAGGACTATCTCATTTTCCCAGTTGATAACATTGTAGTACCAATGGAATACCACTAGTTCAACCAACCATGGAGAAGTGAGGTTAACATGAGTGGTAAGGACCTTCTGAAGACTAACTTCTCAGATACCAAACAAGAGAAGAGGAACCACAATGAGGGTCATGTTCTGTGTCATTCATACATGAGATGATGGGTAAGGGGAGGTGGATGTGTATTGGTTCCCACTATCCGTACACGAAGTAGAAGCAAGAAGAATGAGGTTTTTTTTCACTATGGTGTCCCCTCTACTTCATGTATGTTGCCAAGATCTTGTTTGAACAGTTGACCAACAAAAATCTTTACCGTCATCTTATATTCATCAATATCCTCAATGATATGGAGTCAGGAGGTTTGTTACTGTGGATGGATACATTGTATCTCTTCATAAAGGGTTTGGAACACCACTATGTAACTTTTGGCAAAAGAAAATATACAATGTCTAAGTTCTACCTATGTGGAAAGCGTTTTCTCTAAAGATTCAAGAGGTGCCTCACGAACCCATATGTTTACAAAACCAGATTAATTTTCATAAATTGCTAAAAGTGGATGAAAAGAGTTCATGAGTTCAGAATGGCCGAACACTGACGAGGTTTTCTAAAGATCAAAAACCAGTAAGATCTCAGCTCATTCAATTACGGCTATTTTTGTACATCATCCTTCAGAAGGCCGTTCGTAGAAGATGAAAGAAGCTTCTTGGGACAAGGAGTAGCAAAGAGTTTGATGCACAGATGAGTATTCTAATGTTATATGGGCCGGGCTCAGGATGTGGCAGTGTCACCATGTGTTTTTGCTCTACAGAGGGTAATGTATGGCGTTGTGCACTCCAATGGGAAATAAGTCCAGAGATTCAGGGTTTGCAGTAAACCAGCATGCTTATTTACTGGAGACAATCAAGTGCAAAACAATACAGGCAGTGCACTGAGCTGGTGTCTCCAGTCTCATCCCTGGCAGAAGAAGGTTCTGTGCTGAGGAAAGGCCTGAGCTAACTGTCCCTCCCTTTCTCTCTCTCGGAAGGCTGGTACACTGGACTAGTGGTACAGGGTCTGTGGCTCAGTCATCTGACTGGCTCTGGTCAAAGGGCTGGTGGTGACCCAGGGTCTGTGGCAGATTATCCACATCTCAGTGTTTTCTTCATCACACTTCTGTCTGAGTCTCTCCTACTGAACACTGGTCCCTATCTACAGACTGTAAGAGTCCCTCCTACTGGTCCCTATCAGCAGACAACTCCTCATATAGTTTCTAACTGAACTAGAACCTTCCAGCAAAGATGTGGGGCCCCAGAGATCATGGAGCCCTCTCCTGTCCACAACGGTTGGCTGAAAATAATGAATAAATGGAAGGACATACCGTACTGTTTGTACAGCCAGTTCACCTGGGGGAGAACAGGGGCCCCTTTCGATAGAGATGTCGCAACATAAAATTTTCCGTTCGCGAACGGCGAACGCGAATTTCCTCAAATGTTCGCGAACGGGCGAACTAGGCGAACCGCCATAGACTTCAATAGGCAGGCGAATTTTAAAACCCACAGGGACTCTTTCTGGCCACAGTAGTAATATAAAAGTTGTTTCAAGGGGTCTAACACCTGGACTGTGGCATGCCGGAGGGGGATCTATGGCAAAACTCCCACGGAAAATTACATAGTTGACGCAGAGTTGGGTTTTAATCCATAAAAGGCATAAATCACCTAACAATCCTAAATTATTTTGAACAACGTGGTTTAAAACATCCAGTGTGTGTATACGATCAGGTATGATGTTGTATCGATCAGGTAGTGTAAGGGTTACGCCTGCATCACAGACATTGACAGACCAAACTCCCCTTTTAATGCACCGCAAACAGTCCATTTTCACAACCGCAAACTCCCCATTTGCACAAGGTTGGATACCAAGCTAGCCACGTCCCGGTGATGTCATTGAAGGTTTCTTCCTCCACCCAGCCACGTACAACACCAAGGGTCCCCAAAAGGTGAATTGAATTGATTTTTCGAACGGTGAGATGGTTAAAAAAATGCTGGCTCCCTCCACTCTGTTTTAATCCACGGTCACTGCGTCTGCGCCGTGCAATTTACTGTCACACCCGATATGAGTGGTATTTTCTGTAGTACTATTCTCATCAGTTTAATCCCTGTTACGTCCCCTATCAGGACGTGTATTGAATGGATTTTGGATAAGTGGTACTACGCGTGCTAGGTACTGTGCCACCCGGTATGATTGGTGGGCAGCACTGGCAGAGGGCACACTACAGTCTGTGGGCCTGACACACACACACACTAGCAGGCAGGCAACTGAAATTAGATTAAAGTGTACAGATAAAGTGCCTTATTTTATGCAACGTCCAGTGCCGCACGGTGTGATTGATGGGCAGCACTGGCAGAGGGCACTACTGTCTGTGGGCCCAACACACACTGGCAGGCAACTAACCTCAGATTAAAGTGTAAAAATGAAATGCCTTTTTTTATGCAAAGTCCTGTGCCACACGGTATGAGTGGTGGGCACTGGCAGTGGGCACACTACAGTCAGCGGAAGTCGGCCTGACACACACTGGCAACAGGCAGGCAACTGAAATTAGATTAAAGTGTAAAAATCAAATGCCTTTTTTTATGCAAAGTCCTGTGCCACACGGGCTGGCAGGGGTGGGCACTGGCAGTGGGCACACTACAGTCTGTGGGCCTGCAGCTCCTCACACACGGGCAGGCCAGGCAACTGCAATATGTATATGAAGAAAAAAAAAATAAAAGCAGACTAATGTAGCAGCCGTAAAAAGGGCTTTTTGGGGTGCTGTGACGCTGTCCTTACAGCAGATGAGTCTGTGGACACAGAACACTGACCTAGCTAACACTTTCCCTATGAATTCAGAATCATCAGCGCAGCAGCCGCTGCAGTCTCCCTGCTCTCACTAACATGCAGCTTCAGACTGAATCTAAAATGGCTGCCTTTTTTATAGGAGGTGATAAGGTGTGGAAGGGAGGGTGCTGATTGGCTGGAATGTGTCTGCTGACTGTGAGGTACAGGGTCAAAGTTTGCTCAATGATGATGTATAGGGGGCGGACCGAACATCGCATATGTTCGCCCGCCGCGGCGAACGTGAACAAGCTGTGTTCGCCGGTGAATAGTTCGGGACATCTCTACCTTCCGAGCTATAGAGCAGTAGCATAAGTGCCCATAAGTTGGCAGGAACCCCCAGACAAGGCCCAGAAATGCCAAATTTGTCCCTGCCTTCTTCCTTCCTTTGAGTGGTGACACTAGCTATTAAGTTACCACTTACCAGGCACTTCCTCCTTTGGTTGGTGGCAGTGCTGCCCAGCAATTATTGGGCCCGGGCTGCCTGCATTTCAAAGTATTGGCGCTGCTCCCTTACTTTACAGATATATCACTCTCAATTCTTCACATTTTCTGTTATTAAAGGCTATGGACACATTTGGGGGATATTTTTTTTTATTATTGCTTTGTACTAATTTTGAGCTAATTTTTTTTTTATTAGTCTCCATTAAAAACTTTGAGCCCCTTTCTCTGTACAGCCTTGAGATTCTCTAATAGCAGGATCTGTGTTTATCCTGTGTTCCGTCAGGCAGTTCAGCGTCTCTGATCTCTGACTTTATAAACACTCATCATAGCTCAATTCTAATCTTACTGATAGGAATGTGGCTTAAATCAGTGTTTATGACCTTTTGTAAGGGGCTGTCGCATGGATCAGGGCCGGCAGCACGAATGGTTCACACAGCTAGACAAACAGTTAACCCTTTGTGGCAGAACGGCTAACTATTTTTAATAAAGACCAATCGAAAAAATGATTTTCAGCCCAAAATGAGTAAAATACAATGATAAAAAAACATTGCCCCCCAAAGGTGTACATAGCCTTTAAGTGTCAGTCTTCTCTGCAGTTCTAGCATTCTATTCATAAACAACCCGGAAGATCAGGATGAACAAAGCTCTAAATCCTACAGCGCACTACAGGATTGTGGAGAAGGAAATGTGGTTATTGTCTGTAAGCAATGCTACACTCTACGGAACCTTCTAGAAAAACGTGGAGACATCTTACGCAATTCTCACAGCTTCCCCTGAGCTTCTTAAATTCACATCAAAGATGGCCACAGTTGCAGTACAGTAATATGGACTCAGATTGTCTTGGACAGGATTGTTAAGGGCGTTTAATAGGATTTGCGTCCTCGGAGACCTACCTTAGACGGATCAGTAATGTGGACCTGTGACGCTGAGAAGTTCAGGCCCAAAAGCTCAATTGTGAGTGAAACTATTTTAACAGAATCCAAAAAGCTTTTATTGGTGCAGATGTAGAAAGTGCTCATTGGAATAATGCTGACAGCCTTGGCAGGACGAGCCCCTGCTCCTCGTGTGGAGCGATGCTATGCAAGTCATCCGCTCTACGTGCCAGTTAATAAAAGCCGGCTTGGACGCCGAGCGACGGGTAGGTGGCCAAATACAGAACTGATTCCACAGAAATCTGGTTGGTTTAAAAGAGCAAAAACTAAAAGACAAACAGGAAGGAGAATACCAAAATAATTGACCATCCAGCTTTCCCTAATTACTAAATGACCCAGCCGTGCGGCACTCGTACCCCTCCGCCGCAGTATGGTGGCCACCAAAGCTCTTACCCATCTGCTCCATATTAATTAATGTCCTAGACAGTTGCATGAATGGGAACCTGGTCTGGCCCATCATACATAGATGCTCAGACAGTGGGGACCTCTTATAATTAAATGGGCCCCAATCTGAAACAAGGTCTAGTTGGCACAGCTCACCCAGGCGCGGATGATGCTCCCCCCCCCCCCCCATGACGTCCTGGGAGTTGTCATGCGCCCGCACACAGGTGCACCGCCCTGCCCCCACAACCCTATTTACATTTTCCTCTGATTAGAAGACTCTTCATTGACAGACACATCTCATTCCAAGCTTCATCCTGTAATTTAATGGAAATTAATTTGCAATATATCATTAATAATGTTCTATTTAACCAGAGGTAACTGGTTAGAGATGACAGATATATATATATATATATACAAAGAAGCAGGGAATTCTAATTAGAGAGAGAGACATAGATAGATAGATAGATAGATAGATAGATAGATATGAGATAGATAGATAGATAGATAGATAGATACCATATTTTTCGCTTTATAAGACGCACCCGACAATAAGACGCACCCCAGATTTTAGAGGAGGAAAATAAGCCTCATATCAGATCCTCAGATCAGACCCCCATGTCAGAACCCAATCAGCCCTCATATCAGCCCTTTATTATTAACCCCTATCAGACCTCAGATCAGCCCTTTATTAGTAACCCCTATCAGACCTCAGATCAGCCCTTTATTAGTAAGCCCTATCAGAACTCAGATCAGCCCTTTATTATTAACCCCATCAGACCTCAGATCAGCCCTTTATTATTAACCCCTATCAGACCTCAGATCAGACCTTTATTATTAACCCCTATCAGACCTCAGATCAGCCCTTTATTATTAGCCCCTATCAGACCTCAGATCAGCTCTTTATTAGTAACCCCTATCAGACCTCAGATCAGACCTTTATTAGTAACCCCTATCAGACCTCAGATCAGACCTTTATTATTAACCACTATCAGACTTTAGATCAGAATAAAATAAAAAAAACTCCTCTTAGTTCTTCTGCGCCGCGGCTCCGCTCCGGGTCCGTTGTCCCCCTGTCTTCTCCAGGCCGCGTGCGACTGTCACCTGACAGTGTGCAGCGTCAGGTCATAGTGCGCGCACTAAGTCCTGACGCTGTATGGGGTCGGGAAAGTGCAGTGCTGGCCCCAGCAAAGAAGACCAAGGAGGGCGAGTGCTGGAAGCGCTTGCTGTGCTTCCTCCCCACTACAGGCACCAAATGTATACTAGTGAGCGCTTCCATAATGGAAGCGCTCACTAGTATTTGCTTTATAAGACGCATCTCCATTTTACCCCCACTTTTGGGGGGGAAAAGTGCGTCTTATAAAGCGAAAAATACGGTAGATAGATAAATAGAAAAAAGTATAAACCACCGTGTGGAAACAAAGTATGACCCACCAAAAGTATAACACCACACATAAAATACCAATACATTCTTTATTACATCATAGAAGACAATAAGATAAAATCATTACATATAAGGCTACCTTCACACTCGCGTTTTGGCTTTCCGTTTGTGAGATCCGTCATAGGCTCTCAGAAGCGGTCCAAAACGGATCAGTTTTGCCCTAATGCATTCTGAATGGAAAAGGATCCGCTCAGAATGCATCAGTTCGCCTCCGATCCTGTCTCGATTCCGCTCTGGGGGCTGCCTGCAGCGTTTTGCTGTCCGCTTAACGAAACTGAGCCAAACTTCCTGGCACACAATGTAAGTCAAAGGGGACGGATCCGTTTTCTCTGACACAATCTGGCACAATAAAAAACGGATCCGTCTTCCATTGACTTTCAATGGTGTTCAAGATGGATCCGTCTTGGCTGTGTTACAGATAATACAACCGGATCCGTTCATGACGGATGCAGACGGTTGTATTATTGTAACGGATCCGTTTTTGCAGATCCATGACAGATCAGTGAAAGTAGCCTAATGCAGCATGGACTCACAATATGCTAAGCCCTCCCCACCACATAATAACCCCTGGACCAGCACCGGCTACTTCCCTCAGAGCTGGAACCAGGGCCTCATCACCCCCATACACAAGAGCAGAGACAGGTACGACCCGGCCAACTACAGAGGGATATGTGTCAGCAGCAACCTGGGGAAACTCCTCAGCAGTATCCCGAAGAAGAGGATCCTCACCCAGCACAAGGTGCTCAGCAGAAGCAAGCTTCATGCCAAACCGCCGCACCACGGACCACATCTACACCCTGCAGACCCTCATCAAGAGCCACGTCCACAATACAAAGCAGGGAAAGTTCTATGCCTGCTTTCAGGACTTTATAAAGACCTTTGACTCGCTGTGGCATCCGGGCCTATTCCTGATCTCTGCCCAGACTTCACCTCTGTGGAGGAGCAAGAGAGACTCTCCATACTTCTGGGGGGAAGAGAAGAACACAGCGGCCATAGCAGAACAGTATATTACTGCCTGCCATAGACTGAGAGGAGCCTGATGTAACATGGACTCCTATATCCCCACCCTGGATGTGTCCCCATCCGCCAACCCTACCCAATCATTTCCCACTTGGTTTGGTAATGCTAATATGTATTCAGTCCTACAAATAAAGCTGAATTGAATTGAGTTGAATTGATAGATAGATGGATAGATATGTGATAGATAGATAATGAGATAGATAGATAAATAGATAGATAGATATGAAATAGAGAGATATGAGATAGATAGATAGATAGATAGATAGATAGATAGATAGATATGAGATAGATAGATAATGAGATAGATAGATAGATAGATAGATAGATAGATAGATAGAAGATAGATGATAGATAGATAGATAGATAGATAGATAGATAGATAGATAATAAATAGATAGATATGAGATAGATAGATAGATAGATAGATAGATAGATAGATAGGAGGGAGATAGATAGATAGATAGATAGATAGATAGATAGATAGATAGATAGATAGATATGAGATAGATAGATATGAGATAGATAGATAGATAGATAGATAGATAGATAGATAGATAGACAGATAATAGATAGATAGATAGATAGATAGATAGATAGATAGATAGATAGATATCCTCTTGTATCACTGTGTGTGCAGTTTATGGGAATACATTATAAACTGTGATATAAATGTCATCATTATGACGATAATAATAAGATTTCTCTCTCCACAATCACAGATTAGATGAAGTCTTTGTCCTCCGCGGCCTCTATCATCATGGTGGAGTCCATTAATAACGGTGTCCAGCGTGGAGCGGCCTTACACCCTCTAATTTATAGAATTGTTACCGTCTTATCTATAATCCATCTCCGTCTGGAACTACATTAAGTGCAGAAATCGCCGTCCAAAGGTCATCAATATTTATTAACAGCGCCACATAACTCCTCATTTATCAAATATCTTTCTGTGATAGTCACAAAAAATCCCCACTGAAGAGCGCGAATGAAACCCCCGCTCAGATTTACAGTCTGCCCTGATACAAGGCTGAAATGAGTAATTTGCTTTCCGGAGGCCGGCTATCAGCGAGGTATATCTACCTGTCAGGGAATCAAGCGTCAGTAAAATAAGATTCTAAGGTTGTGGTTCACCCCAATCTGCTAAAAAGATTACTTGTCATCTCTTTAACAGCGTGCAGCGGCCGAACCCCGCTGACCGAAGGAGCGCCTCTGCCGCCGTGTTCTGTGTTCGAGGGCTCCACTGACAGCTATGTCTCCTTGGGTATTGGGGCTAATATGTATCTTGACAGGACTCTTCAGTCTTGATCTTGGATGGCGGCTGCAGATGCAGGGGCAATTGATTTCACTGTCAGCACCAACATAAAGAACAGATGTACATATACATACTGTATATATCATGGGCCTAGATAAGGTCTTGATACGGGATCTCAATTCCGTTCTCCAAGCAGCTGGAGTCCAATAATTCCTGAACAACGCCTCTTCTTTCCCTTCACTTTAAAGGGAATGTCTAGATTAGAAAACAAATTTTAAAAAACTCTATTGGGGTGTATTTGAACTAATAAAGGGGATCTCCCCGTCAGGACCCACATCTATTATCTTCCTAGAGTACATTTTGCTCTGGAGGACCAGACAACTGCGCCTTAAACAAACAGCCTGTTTACTATAATAGGCAATGTGTAATACCCAATATGTCCTGTGGTGGCACTGTGAGGAAACTAAACACTTCCACAGATGATCGCTGGAGATCACAGTACCAGGACTCCCTGTGATCTTGGCAGGAGATCATTCTTTCAAAAGAAATTTCCAAAGGGGACCAAAAATGGATGCACCTGCTACATCATAGGCAACACCTTTTACAAGACATAGCACCCATGGCAATAAGCTGATCGTCCCAGGTCCTGCCACCAGCTGGCCACAGCAAGCTAGACATTTCCCTGGTGACCTCTATAGGGGAAATGTAGTATTACATGTTGAAGATTCGGATGAATGGCCGTCCTTGTAATACAAGATTGGCTTGAGTCCACCAAAACTGCTTCTGAGTGGGGTACCCTCTTCTATGACATCTATATTCCTTAATAGAAACACAAATGGGGGGTCAGTCAGCACGTCCCTGTCTGCAGGTGCACGTTCCTGTGGCGCATTTATATACAAAACAAAAAAGTTTAACAGCACTCTGCAACCAGAACTCTGCCCTGCCTCTATGACAGAAGCTGTAAGAGGTAGTTAGTGTACATTTTGATCAAAAGGTAATAAGCCACTCGCCACGCCAAGGCCCCCTCGTGAGTGGTCCTAACGCTAAATCCTACCTGTTATGGGCCATGACAGCCACATAAAATCAAGGGAGTGTGGGCCCAGCATGCATGCTGGGATAAACCGTACTTATTAACCCTTTACAGTACACAGTGGGCTCAGCGTGCATGTTGGTACCTGCGTCCCTGGATCTAATGGAGGCTGTTATAGCACCAGAAAGGGTTAATAAGTTCGGTTGATCCCAGCATGCATGCTGGGCCCGCACTCCCTGGATTTTATGTGGCTGTCATGGCCCATAACAGGTAGGATTTAGCGTTGGGACCACTCATAGAGGCAGCCTTGGCGTGGCGAGTGGCTTATTACCTTTTGATCAAAATGTACACTAACTACCTCTTACAGCTTCTGTCATAGAGGCAGGGCAGAGTTCTGGTATATTCCTTAATAGGACATAAGGAAAGGGGCTAAGTCAATGAGACAACTTCTTTCCTTCCCATTCATTTTAGTGGAGATTGGCTATGAGATGGAATCGGAAGCCCTTATTTTTCAGAATGGAGAATTCTAGCTGCTGAACCCCAGTCCAGGGTCATAGCTGGACTTCCCTTCACCCAAGGCTAATTTTCAGATCACAATCCAAACTCTGCATCTACAAACCCTGGCCAAGGTAGAGTGGCCCCCATCCTCAGTACTAGGACCCTCTAGCTACACCCCTGTCCAGGGACAGATTGGCCATAGACCTTACAGGGAAATTTCCCAGTGGGCTGATGCCCAGAGGGCCACCCAAGCCCACCTCTCTACTACGACCCACATGCCTTACTAAATTCAACTGCTCTGGCCCACATCTCACCTCCCACCTTAAACCCCTGCTCCATATCTTATCCATATCAGAGAAAACTGGAGGAGGATGAGGACAGAAAATGGCATCTATTGATGGCCACCACAGAGGGACAGCTTCTGAGGCAATATATTGTGCGGCTCTGTGATATATGGTTCTGGCGGGACTGTATTTTGCACTATGGTATTGCTGACCCTATTTGTGTTGTCCCGCCTTCTGGCAATTTGGACTCTCCTACAACATGAGGCCACTTTTAGGATTTTTTTCCAGGGCCACTTTAAATTCCAAGTCCCCCCCAGACCCTGGCCAATAACATCTATTACAAAATAATGTCCTGAAAAGTAAAAATACTAAAAGGACAAAGAAAACCTCGGATCAGTCCTCAATGATATGTTGTTGTAGGCCTACGTATACAGGTAGAATATGGTCACATCATATCATACACCTTCAGCTCGCAGAGCAATTCATAATATTCTCACGTTTCTCCTATCCACTATGGATTCAGAGGTGAGCGCTGACATGGGCTATTGAAAGTTAAATGACAGTCCTCCACTAAAATCCCGGATTGGCCGTGGGGATCAATAAGCAGTTCTGTTCTGCTCAGGTTGCTGGTCGCTGTCAGAAAACAATAGATTATTTTTTATTAAGCTTTGTTATTAGGTCTAAGAGTTCTGGGAGGAGGACAAGTATCAGTCAGCGATGCAACAAACTGCACATCCGTCAATGGAAAAACTCTCACAGGATATAATAGGGCTTTAAGATAAAAAGATCTCTTCCTCATCCCCTGAAATTTCAAGACATTTGTCTATAAAAAAAAAAGGGTTTGTTTTGCCCAGAACCATATGTTTTGCTCCATATCCTATAAGTCAACCATTATAGTTGCTATAGCTGCTCACCTATAGATAAGACTATGGACCCATACTGTATCATATATAACAAGCTAGTTATACCCAATTACACTAAGGAGGAGAAGCTAGCTACTTCCTACTGAGCAACTAAGTGGGTGAAGGGGGCTACTTCGCACTAAGAAAGAGAAGAACCTAGAGTATTTCCTATTAAGCTCTTAGGAAGCAGGAGACACTAGATGTTTCATACAAAGCAAATAAGAAGCTTTCTACTTCCTACTAAATAAGAAAGAAGAAAGAGAAGAAGCTAGCTTTTTTCTACTAAGCTGCTAAGAAAGAAGAGAAGCTCTCTACTTCTGAAAAAAAAAGTGTACTAATTTGCTAAGGAGAAGAAGCTAGAGACATTCTGCTAGGCTACTAAGGAGGAGAAGCTAGCTATTCCCTATTAAACTACTAAGAAGGAAAAGCTAGCTACCACATAATAAGCTACTACGAAGGAGGATAAGCTAACTATCAAACACTAAACTACTAAGGCCTCTTTCACACTTGCGTTGTTAGGATCCGGCGGGCACTTCCGGATCCGTAACAACGCAAGTGAACTCAAAGCATTTGAAGACTGATCAGTCTTCAAAATGCTTTCAGTGTTACTATGGCAGCCAGGACGCTACTAAAGTCCTGGTTGCCATAGTAGTAGCGGGGAGCGGGGGAGCAGTATACTTACCGCCCGTGCGGCTCCCGGGGCGCTCCAGAATGACGTCAGAGCGCCCCATGCGCATGGATCACTTGATCGCATGGATGCGATCAAGTGATCCATGCGCATGGGGCGCCCTGACGTCACTCTGGAGCGCCCCGGGAGCCGCACGGGCGGTAAGTATACTGCTCCCCCGCTACCTACTACACTTTACCATGGCAACCAGGACTTTAGCATCCTGGCTGCCATGGTAACCATTCAGAAAAAGCTAAATGTCAGATCCGGCGATGCACCGAAACGACAATTAGCTTAAGGCCGGATCCAGATTAATGCAATGGGCATTAATTCCGAATCCGGCCTTGCGGCAAGTGTTCAGGATTTTTGGCCGGAGCAAAAAGCGCAGCATGCTGCGGTATTTTCTCCGGCCAAAAAACGTTCCGGTCCTGAACGGAAGACATCCTGATGCATCCTGAACGGATTTCTCTCCATTCAGAATGCATTAGGATAATCCTGATCAGGATTTTTCCGGCATAGAGCCCCGACGTCGGAACTCTATGCCGGAAAACAAAAACAAGCAAGTGTGAAAGAGCCCTAAGAAGGAGGATACGTTATTTCCTAGTATGCTACAAAAACAGAGGAGAAGCTAGCTATTTCCTACTAAACTGCTATGAAGATGGAGAAGCTATCTTCTACTAAGCTACTAAGAAGGAGGAGAAGCTAGCTATTTTCTATTAAACTACTAAGAAAAAGGAAAAGCTAGCTATCGCCTAGTAACCTACTAAGAAGCAAGAGAAGCTAACTGTTATACACTAAACTGCTAAGAAGAAGGAGAAGCTAGCTTCTACTAAGCTACTAATAAGGGGGAGAAGCTAACTATTTACTACTAAACTACCAAGAAGGAGGAGAAGCTATCTTCTACTAAGCTAATAAGGAGGTGAAGCTAGCTATTTCCTACTAAACTACCAAGAAGGAGGAGAAGCTATCTTCTGGTAAGCTAATAAGGAGGAGAAGCTAGCTATTTCCTACTAAACTACCAAGGAGGAGGAGAAGCTATCTTCTGGTAAGCTAATAAGGAGGTGAAGCTAGCTATTTCCTACTAAACTACCAAGGAGGAGGAGAAGCTATCTTCTACTAAGCTAAGAAGGAGGAGAAGCTAGCTATTTCCTACTAAACTACCAAGGAGGAGGAGAAGCTATCTTCTGGTAAGCTAATAAGGAGGTGAAGCTAGCTATTTCCTACTAAACTACCAAGAAGGAGAAGCTATCTTCTACTAAGCTAAGAAGGAGGAGAAGCTAGCTATTTCCTACTAAACTACCAAGGAGGAGGAGAAGCTATCTTCTACTAAGCTAATAAGAAGGAGAAGCTAGCTATTTCCTACTAAACTACCAAGGAGGAGGAGAAGCTATCTTCTACTAAGCTAATAAGGAGGAGAAGCTAGCTATTTCCTACTAAACTACTACAAATGAGAAAACATTAGCTACTGCCTACTAAGCTGCACAGATACAAGAGAGGCTATCACTTCCTTCAGTAATGTCATTCAAAAAAAATTCTGTGATCTTTACAGCACATTCCTGATGGGCACTATCAGCGACTGATATCAGGTTACACCCTTTTTACTCACAGATTCAATCAAGAATGGATCTGCACATTGAGAAGGAGTGGTACGATCTCTGTGATTGACTTCAGGACTAGGTCTAGAGAGGGGGAAAGAAGATCTGATGCGTGACCAGTTGACCAAAAAGAGAGTCCCTTGAGAGGTAACATGGCTGATAACGGCAGATGAAAACTGAATGGCACTTTTGATGGCCCAAGTTTCTTTATATCTACTCATAACTCATAACTGCTGAACCTCTCTGTTCTGCTGTTGGTGTATGGTTATTATTACTAGATTGTGTTGCCCTTTAAGTAATAATTGGAGGTAGAGATCTTTGGACATGGCAGTGAGTTACAAAGTGAAATGGGAACCCTCAGCCAATTACAGTTCTTCACTATCTTGTTTTTATGCTGGCATTTTCAAGAAAAGATTTCTTTGGGTCATTTTCTTCATAACTGTCCACTCCGGGCGGCTAATGGCATCTGAAAGCACAGCTCTAGCACTGGCTCGACTGATCATCACTTAGTTACAGTACACTGATGGAAAACTTATATAAGGCTATTATTCCATCATCGATCTTTGGTAGAAGAACTTGTAGATGAAAACATCACTATACTCTAAATCCAATGGCCTGGAAAACGATATGGGTAAAATAGCAAATGGGTAGGGTGCCAAAAGGAGTTGTCCTTTAAATCCCCTCTTGTGACTGTCAAAGCATTCCTTCCTATGAGGATATTTACATTTTCATTTCCTACTTATATGTAGAGGTTTATAATGAGAGATAAAATAGAATATTTTTCTACGCTTGCTTATATTTTTTAATAACTGGAGGATATTTTTAGGGCGTTTTATTCCTTCCCCATGCTCCACTGAGTTCAATAAAGTTTTCTGCACCTGTGTGCGTGTTATATGTCTCTCATACATACTGTGGGGAAATCAATCTCAATCTCTCAGTGCTCTCATATTCAAGCAGCTCTGAGGATACTGTTTTACTGTCCTTAAAAGCTCCCTGGTCTTAGTGCATCATCTAATATATATGAAAGAGCTCACCGATGTATAATACCTCAGCCAGGCTGTTCAGGAGGATATATGGGTACATAGCGAAGTACAGCTCTGGAGTGTCTGTATCCAACTGTTCTCAAGGTCAATCATGATTCAGAAAGTTGGTGAACACAACCCAAAAATTCAGACTAAATAGTATAGGGCCTAGGCCCATCATGACATTTGACAAGAATAGGATTCACATCACGCTGAGCATCTGTTTGGCGTATATACTCTGGGAAAAGCTTCCTACATTTACCATATCTCTCATATAAGGCTGCAACGTCGCTCATAGGCTTCCATTCTAAAAGAAAATGTATGCAATAGTATTTTTACTTTTGCATAGAATTACCGTATGTAGTCTACTGCTTTATGCTGGCAAAGACCAAAAGGACACTTGTGTGCATCCATTGGGTGTATGGAGCCCTAAAAGTATGCTTGCTGGTGTATACACTAAGCCAAGGGCCATAACAGAATGTGAAGGGGGTCTTAGGGGTGCTCATCCTGATCTTTCTCAATGTCACCATTAATTGTTGGTTGGTTGACGGAGTAATTGATTAGTGTGTTGAATAGTTGGTTGTTGAGTAGTTCACTGGTTGATTGGTTAATTGGTTGGTTGAGTTATTGATTGGCCTCAATCCCTCACATCTTCTTCTGAATCTCTGATGATACTTTTTTGGTAGGAACAGATGGGTTCCTTAGGCAAGGTAAATTTCTTCCACTAGAGCAATCATGGTAATAGCAGTTTTGTAGTACCAATATTAGTGGTACCATGGACTTTTTCAGTTGCTTCCAAAATTATTCGGAAGGTAGAAGGTTGTTTGAAAAGATTATTTTATCTAATGGGCGTGACCAAAGCATAGAGTCTTGTTAACACCTCCAGCACCCAGATTCCTTCCCTAATCCCTGTCACTATTAATTGTTGGTTGGTTGGTTTATTTGTTAGTTAGCTGATTGGTTGGTCGATTGATTAGTTGGTTTTCTGGTTGGTTGGACAATTGTTGTCTTCTTCTATTGGTACCTTGTGGTAGCAACTGTGACGCCTATGTGGACCTATGGTATCTGGATCGCAACTGCGGAGATGTATTTGGAGATAGGCTTCTCAGTTTGGGGCTCAGGTGTCACTCACAATCTGAACGGCGAATTTGAGACCCCATACATCACAGCCAGAGTAACATGGACGAGTACGCATTGGTTATTCCCTCATAACCCGCATACAGGTGAACTAAAATGATTAGAAGTGGTTAGTTCCTACTGAATCTCAGATCTGGTTAGCAGTGTTATACTGAACAGTCCAAGCTCCAACAGGGAGCTGCAGCTTAAGGAACAAGCTCCAACCGGAGCAGTACTTGCGGTAGGTGGTCCAAGAGGGCTTGATCAACGGAGGCTCTCCTGTGCCGCGTGCGGCAGTCACAGATCTGCGGAGGTAATGTGGCATCCAGCGGGGTACGAGTCGGGGAGGTACAGGCATTCAACCCACGATATTGGTACGCCATGTTGCCTTCCCGACACGCTTAAATAGCGCCTGGTTGTGGGGAGGAGCCGCGGCTCCTCAGAAACGACTTCCGCGTTCCAGCGTGGAACGCAGGTGCCGCGACAAGAGCAACGACTTCCGCGTTCCACAGTGGAACGCAAGGAAGCCGCCGCAGGAGCAGGAGAGAACCCATAGCGGCATTACAGCAACAGAGTGGGGCCCATAGGCAAGGACAATATGCTTCACTAGACCAATGTTAGTAGTATAAGTTTTTACTGATGTTAGTGGTAGAAGTATTAAACTGATATCACACAGGACCCTTCATATGGTACTGGGTCCTTTCCCAGTCACTTCCAACATCCTTGGTAGGTTGCTTTAGAAGATCTTTGTATCTAATGGCCCTAGCCAAGGCAGAGGGGCTTGTTAATGCCTTCCCCCCTGGCACCCAGCCTCTTTCTCTGCATTGAGAATGTCTACCAGCAGCTCCTGCTCCAGACCCCAGGAGTTCTTGGCTTTTTCTTTCCTATTGGTTAGAGGTGGGTGGCCATACAATAAACTAAACGTCCAAGGGATGGGAAATAGATAGTATATATGCCCCTACTCAATTAAGTCCTCTTAACATGTCTTCTGTGCTGTACTATTACTCATAATACCATAGTTACAAGCAGATGATGGTTGAGTACATGTCTTGATAAGAGAAGGTTAGGGATAGGCGTTATTCATCTTTTGAAGGATTAGAAAACAAGTCAAAAAGAAAACTATTGACTCTTGCTTCTTTTTGAATAACATTGAGTGGTCTGAAAGCAAATCTTTACTTTTAACTCTTGGTGTCACCCCGAGACAAAGCCCATCGGAGGTATATTGTGCACCACACTCTACTTCTTAAGAAAGAAAAGAACCATATTTCTTACTTGGAATCCTCAAAAGTCTCTGCATACAAATAAAAAAATAGTAAGGAATCATTGAAGATCAGAAGTGCAGTCAGCAATGAGCAAAAATCAATCATTGGATGCAAGTCTGAGTCTTTCTTCTGCCATAATGATTAACCCTCCAGCGTTGCGCAATAAGATAAAAGCTCATATCACGCTGATGCAACTTGTGATGAGAGTTTTGACCTTTACACTTCGCAACTAAAAATATGGAGTGAAAATCCTTTATGGTGCAAAAGAAATAAGAAAAATCTAAGGTATCCATCAAGGTCTTGAAGATCTTTTTCTTTTTTTCTATGTACAGTTCAAAGAGAAGTAAACAAGACATTCCATAAAATGAGAAATGTCCGAGGCCCAGGCTTCGATGACTATTCTCACATGATTGAATGGTCCATCGAAAAGTAGTGCGTCTTGGTAAGACAACTGTTCCCTGAGGACACAGCCAAGAAGACTTAGACTGTAGTGCCTTGGTTTGACCTAGGAATTGAATCTGAGGACGTAAATTAAATCTTCACAGAACATGTGCTCGCCCGCTTTAATACATTTTCAAATAGTGTCGTTCTCTATGTGAGCATGGGTCAAAACCAATACAAACTGGCCTTAGCAGTCAGCTCAGTTTAAAATGGGGTTGTCTTCTGCTTGAACTTTACAGCTCATGCTATGGCCAGAACTTGGGCCGAGTGAAGGAGACTCTAGAACCCTGGTGGGCCAGTCCAACTGGATAACCAAAGACCATAAACACTTCTGAGCTCTTTATAAGCCAGGGTGTAATCACCAATATGGCCCATACTTCTCGTAGATAAACTCCTTTGCTGGTCACACCTTTCCTTTATTGCATTCATGTTCAAATTAGCAATGAGCAAGGACAGTGGATGGGTGGGAAGAGCCTGGGGTGGTTCCTTTCTAAAGTTCTGGTGTAATAATTCAGAAGTCCAGTTAAAAAAGTTTCCATCCAAATCATGAAAAAACACTTAGAAGATGATGAGCTTGGACAGTTGAACCACAGATAAATCCATACATGATGGAGCTTTGCCCGTGCAGAACAGCACTGCTTTCAATTTAAGCACTGTAAAAGAAATCTCAAATCTTGGCAAAAATCTCCTGGCACAGCACTTTCAATAAAACAACTGTGAGATCAATGGTAAGCTAGCTCATTTGTCTGTCTGATATTTTCCAAGAGTTCCAAAATCTTGGGAATTAGAGTTCCAAACCCAAGGACCTCCAACACACATATGCTCTGCCAACTCTCCATGAAATGTCAGCAGATCGATTTTGATGGGATCGCCTTCTAAAAGTTTGATTATGAATTAATAGAGGGGGGCTTTTTCTCAATATCCTCCTTTATTGGCCTTGAGGGTGGTTAGAAAGAGTATCTCTTCTCCTGTATTACTGTATATGGACAACCCATTTACTTGAATGGGCACTGCATGATGTGTCCTGTGGTGCTGCAAGAAAACTGAACACTTACTGCAAGGTTTTCCCACAAAAATACAGCTGATCTCTGGGGGGCTCCCAGCCGAGGCATACCTTACAATAAGCTTATTGTCAAGAGAGCCGTCCAACAAGTAGGGATCATCCAAAGATGGATGGAAGTTGCACTTTTGGCCAATATGCTTAAAAGTTTTATAAATTCTCAAAGTCTTCTTTCGATCCAACATCCTCAGTAGGGGTGCTCTGTGTTTCCATATGGGGGTCTCCTATTGTTATTTACACACAAGCCTACAAGGAGTCTTCATTGCATTGGTGGTCCATGGGGTGCAATTATTAAGTAAGTAAACTCCTCTGTATTACAACACTGAATACTATTTAACACTTGGGAAAACAAAGTGTTACAATAAAGCACTGATTATCTGTAATATGCTTAAACAATTCTTTTTGACACTTTTTCAGTCATTCACTGTTTACCGTCTCAGTTTTCACATCACCTCTCAGCTGAAATACATTAAGGTAGATTAGACCCATATTTTATGATTCGTGCTCCAAACATCAACATAGATCTGAGGAAAAAGAAGAAAAAAAAAGTCTCTAGTGCAGGTCCCTCCTTAGGTTAAATGCTACACTACCTTCTATTGATCAACCCTTGTCACTGTGTACAATGTAGTACCCAAATAATACAGTCATGCAGTCATTGCTGTAAGGTGCCCATGTATCACTGCTCAACCTATAAACTAGGGAAGCTCCAAGTGCTCCAGGGTAGAACTTTAAGGCGTAATAGATGTGACCACAGTCCTGGTTTCATGTGAGGCTTCCTATGCAAAACATTCATTTCTAAACATTAATGTCCTAAATTGATTTCTATGTTTTACGTCAATTGGAATTGTAGTTATCTATCTTCATCTGGTAGACTTTGTAAGTTACATAGCTTTTTACTTTTGCCACTAATCACTGTTTCTTACTTGCTCCATCTGGACCCATTAATTCTTGATTTGGACTCTTGGATTTTTGATGCATGATCCAGTTGGAATCGTAGTTGAACATATATGGGTCTTCTGTCTTCATCTGGTGGACTTGGTAATTTACAAAGCTTTCTATGGCTGCCACTAGTCACTGTTTCCAATTTGATTCATCTGGACCGGTTATTTCTTGATTTGGACTCTTCCTTGTAATGTAACTACACTAGATTTTGTCTTCTAGGGTTCGACACTGTTTAAGGTTGTCTATTCATTATTCATATTATACTCATAATAATGTCTGATTTCTATTTTTGATACATGATCTAGTCATTGGGCAGACTAGATGGGCCAAATGGTTCTTATCTGCCGTCACATTCTATGTTTCTATGATCCAGTTGAATTGTAGTAGAACAAATCTGGTTCTTCTGGCTTCATCTGGTGAACTTTGTAAGCTATGTAGCTTTCTATGATTGCCGCCAGGCATGGTCACTGTTTCCAACTTGATCCATCTGGACCAGTTAGTTCTTAGTTTGGACTCTTCCTTCTAATGTGGATTCCTTAGATTTTGTCTTATGCAGTTCTACAATGTCTAAGGTTGTCTGTTAATCCTTCATATATTACTCATAAAAATGTCTGATTTCGATTGTTGATGCAAATATTGCTCTTCTGTCTTCATCTGGTGGACTTTGTAAGCTATATTGCTTTCTAAGGTTGCCACCAGACATGGTTACTGTTTCCAACTTGAGTCCCCTAGACCTGTTAGCTCTTGGTTTGGGCTCTTCCTTGTAATGTAGAAGCTCTGGATTTTGTCTTCTACAGTTCTACAAGATCTAAGGCGGTCTACTTTTTTGTCACATTCTACTTCCAACTTCCCAGATATAGGCAAAATATTGTGAGTTGAGGAACATACGAGTTCACAAGACATGACTGGTTTACATCTTATCACCCACCTTGCACTTTAACTCTCAAGGATCAACCAAGGAGCCAAAATACAGCTTGATCAGTGTAATAAATAATATAACATTCGTATAATTGAAATTAAGTATTCTGTTTGATTTATTGTAAGCAATGGTGAGTCTTATTAAATGGGGCAATGCTATAACCTGACACTTAAGCTTCAGAAATGTGCCTTAAATTGGTCATGTTTTCCATGTTATTATTATTCTCCTACAACTAAATGGATCCTGGACATTTTTCTTGCCCGACTCGGCTTCATTTTATGCTTCCTCCTTGAATTACGGAATATGTTTCCTCCCAAGACTCTAAAGCAGATACTTATAAAAATTAAAATCAAATTAATTTGTCTACATTAATCTCAGTAATGACTGTCTAGAAGGCACTGAGCCGCACATTCAGAATGCACTTTACATATTATTAAGGACAGGAAACATTCCGCTCACCCTTCGCCCATGACAAATGTTTCTCAGGGAAGTAAACTACTGGCTGACAAAACAGATACTTGTTAGCGCAAACATGTCAGATAAATCTTTACTTCTATTTTTAGATGCTGGATTTGTCATGTTTGGGACAAATACTTGGTTGGATGTACAAATCACTTAATGAAGTATCATTAGATGGCACTGAAACGTGACTACGCACATACTTAGGTCTTGGACGTCATTGTCTCTTCTCCTGAAAGCTCTCTTCATGGTTACATTCGTATGGAAGAAGATCATGTGGCCCAAAATACCCTGGTGCAAATGTTTTTTGCCCTTTTGTTTCGATATTGGCCCACGGAGATCTAGTCATGGCCATGTTTCTATCGAAATAGACACTGGTAGTCGAAACCTCTTGGTGTCTCCTTCTTATTAGATCTAGTCATGGATATGTTTGTTTGGAAGAAGGAAATAGTGAACAAACCACTTGGTTCATCTGGTCAAGTGAGTTCTAGTCATGTCTATATTCCCAATAGAAGTAGACCATGATGGTTTGTGATTTCTCTTGCCTAACAAAATCTAGCATGTTCCTTTGGAAGAATTATATGTTGGTCCAAACCTCTGGTTCCTCTTGCTCAGTCAGGTCTAGTCATGGCTATATCCTTATGGAAGCAAAACATGGTGGCCCTATTTTATTGCTTGGTTCCTCTTGCCCTATGAGGTGTAGGCATGGCTATTTTCCCATGGAAGAAGACCATGATGGCCCAGACTCTACAGATGCCATGACATCAAGCAGTAGATTAAGAAACCACCACGAATGTTAGGTTACTCTACAAAGGATAGGGAAGAACTGGCCTTTCGTGTCCTTGGAAGGACCATGTGGTTGCATGAATCAGCATTATAAAGTTTGAGGCTAATTATCAGTTCTGCTATACGTCTCCTCAATCTTCCCACTTGTAAGAATACCAGTCATATCAGGACCTTCTCCCCTCCTAGTTTGCATTATGAACAGAGAGATATGGTTTTATGGAACAGATATGTGGTTTTGTGATGTCAAACAATACAAGCTTTATTCATTCAACCCTGACGTGGTCCTGAATCCTGACCATGGGACCTTCCGAGATTCTGAATGAATATAACTTCTGCTAATATCATTTTCAATTTTGCATTTCCATTTTTTAAGTGGTTCTGTGTCAGGATACTGCCATTTTATGGTGTCCTCAAATCTTTCCGAGCCAAAAACAATTACAAGAACGTCAATAAATGTCATTTTCTGGCTCAGATCACATGCCGAGTCAGTGGGGAATGCAATATATCAGAGACCGAGAGCACTGAGTGAGTGCAGGGGGTGCCAATAAAAAGGATTTCTACTGGGGACTAATGTAATAATAATGGGAATCGTATTATGGTCATTTTGCCCGAAAGCCAGTTGAGGTATTGTGCATGTGTACGAGCTTTGAAATTTTAAATGAAATGTCTTTATGTCTTAACTCTTAGTTAGGGGTTCAGTTTGCAGTCTGCACTGTGGATAGAACTTGAGTTTCCATATATGCATGGGCGTAGCTATAGGGGGTGCAGAGGTAGCAGTCGCTACCGGGCCCAGGAGCCTGTGGGGGCCCAAAGACCCTTGTCCCACATAAGAAGACACACAAAGCACTGAGGGAAGGGGGGCCCAAGCTGAACTCTTGCACGAGGGCCCATGAGCCGTTAGCTAAGCCCCTGCATATATGATATATTATGTGAGATATTGGTAACATTCCATAGTATGTGTCTTGTTTCTCCACTACACAGGGTGCTATGGCTGCAACCTCACTAGACATCTGGTTCTTGCTGCTCACATTTGCCTTTTTTTTAGCAGTAACAGTAGGGGAGCAAAGGTTGTCCCCAAGGGTGAAGTGCTCCACCAAAACTCATGGGTCTCATTGTCTATAGGTTTTGTTACTGGAAAACCAGAAGAAATTGCTCCTCAGGATGACCTAGCAACTGGCTTTCAGGAGGACAACTGCCATAACAATTCTCCTTTCTGGCTCACAGTTTTATAGGAAAGTGAACACTTTACAGAACCGTCTTGGTTTTATGGAAATACTGAATAATTCATTGCGTTTGACAATAGATTATAAAAGAAGGAAATATTATTTGTAATCTCGCTGCGTGTATCATTAGTGCTTCCGTTTCCCTACAATGTTATTGTTTCATACTTTCCGCTATGTCTGTCGTAATGTTGGCAGAATTTTCTAAAACCCATATCACTGTCCCTTCTTATTTGGTATTTGTGATTTTCTCTCATATCGATTCTGCTCAACGGCGTGAGCTTCCATTTGTTTGTAAAGGTAATGATGAATTTGCTCAGTCATGACAGGAATTGTCTTTGCAGCTAAAATTGTAGGAGACCACATTACCATAAAGTCTTACTGAAGGGCACATTGCATTATGGGTTTTATTTGTTTTGGTTCTCAAGTCGTATAGGACTTTCCCTGCCCAGGTGCAAGAACACTTAAGTACAGTAGCTTAAAACAAGGAGACATATTGTACGACTGACGAGTGGACCCAATGTGTTTCCATTACATAGAAGACCATACCAAAGCAAAGAGTCCAAGGAATCCCCAGGTCTTCAACCTTAACTCTCTTGAAAAAGCTTGACATGGTGGTGAAGACTTGAACTGGTGGAAGACATTGGTGGCCCAGAAACACCAGAATAAGATAAAGTTAGGACAAAGTCAAGGTCAAAGCCAAGAGCAAGACCAAGAGCAAAATCAAACCCATGAGCAACCAGATATGGAAGTGACAGACATGATCAGAAACAGAGCCAGTCCATTATAATTCTCTGCTTTAATGTGAAATTTGGAAAAAGATCCCGCTGGTCATTGATGCCATTTTATGGAGCAGTGGAACCTCATCAGGAACCAACGCCTCATCAGGAACCTACTTCTGCAGCATCTAAAGCTATGCATGTAGCCTGGGAAAATGGTTTAGGATAAAACCAGGAACAGAAACCAAGTTAGAATCAAGGATCAGATTCAGAACCATAAGCACAAGAAGCACCAGCAGATCCATAGGAGCATACCAGAACTTGACATCAACGTGAAGTTCTAGTTGTGGTTGGAGGCTTGCCCGGTCTCCAGAACAGTTTGCCTTATGGTCTTGAAATTGTGCGAGTTTTGAAGCCATAAAGCTCCAAAGGCCATAATTCCCATTGTCCAAGATCAAAATCATAAAATTAAAGCAATGACAGTTTAATATTTCCAGAAGACATCAGAAAGTTGAGGATTCGCAAAGTAGAACTCATGGAATCAAGCTGCAGCCATTTTTAGCTTTTGTAAGCTAATATAATCTTATCCGCTGGAATCGGATCTGCAAATAAGGTGGCTGACTGCAAGAACTCACATTTTTACAGCAAAAGAAGAAATGCTCCAGTCAAAGGTTTCCAGGATGATATATGACTGGTTATGTTTATATTGTTAATGGGAAGGGGATGTCTGAGGTTGTCCAGTTGCTCTCAACTTTAGACCGGCCAACCAAAGGATCCTTTTATGAGCCTGGGTTCCTAGACAATAATGGCCCCAAAGGTCCAATAAACCACAGCCCCTCTGGAAGATGACTATGGAGCCAGTAGGGTCTATTGAGATAACTCACAAAAACCTATTCGATTTTATTTATGATGCAATAAAAAGGGGCACAATCATGTCTTTAGAGATGATGGAAGGACCCCAGAATTATCTCCTATGGTGGGCTCAAGGAACCCCAGTTTGTCGCTTTGTGCTTTGTTATCTGGATCAGGTTCCTTCTATCTATAGGCTAGAGTTGAGAGGAGAGTCAAGCCATGTTTTTTGCTCAGGGACAATTTCTAGTGGGGCAACCATAGAAATCTATGGACGCCCACTGATTTCTATGACCTCACAGGCTCCTTTCACAGTAACTTGTGATCAGGGCAGGGGCATAGCTATAGGGGGTGCAGAGGTAGCAGTCGTTACCGGGCCCAGGAGCCAGAGGGGGCCCAAAGACCCTTGTGTCGCATAAGAAAACACCAGTATTATAGAAAGTGCATGCTGGTCAAGTTACACCTCTGGCTGGAGGGAAGGGGTTAGGTGAAAGATTTGGCATGTGGGGGGGTTGCTGTTTCAATTTTTGTATGAAGGCTATGTGCTTCCCTGCCCCTGGCCACAAAGCACTAAGGGAAGGGGGGCCCAAGCTGAACTCTTGCAACAGGGTCCATGAGCCTTTAGCTACAGTCATGGATCAGGGGATGCCCAAATTCAGGGTACTCTATGAACTCCTGATCCCAAAGGGACCTATAATGTATTAAATTATTTACCTGTAAAGAAAAAGCAAAAATATGCAAGAAAAAAATTGTCACAGGGGCTGTCACCCACCAGAAACCTCTGAACGCCAAATTAAAATCTGTACCAGGGCCCCTACTTATCAAGTGTTACTTTTACTAGTGTCTTCCTATGTGGGTTGGCAGAGGGGGCATTTGAGCCCCCTTTAAACACCAGAGCTTAGTTGTGACTATCCCACCCCACCCCCATAATTTGTCTATGGCCATCCAGCTCTACTAGAGTCCTGAACAGCAAATCTCCGAAATAATAGCATTAGACATACAGGTAACTGGAAAGTTTTTCCCAGAAATCTGTGATGGTTTTCATACACCCTGCTAGGGAATTCTGGGATGTTAGAAGAGTTCATCTGGTCAGGGCCCTCATCTCTTGGTCAGAGAGGGTGACGGTTACGATGAGTGTCCCTGGAGGACCTGTCCTGTCCTGCACTACACGGACATCCTATTGGTGTGAATGGACACTGTGTAATGCTTCATTTCCCCTGTGGTGGCGCTGAAAAGAAATTGAACAGCTTATTATATCTTTTTTTTTTCTTAGTCCCTTTAGGGGGCTTAAACCAGGCAGAGATGGTATTATACAATGCAATACTTTTCACAGAGAAAGGGGATTATGGAGGGATCCCTCTCTCTTGGAGTAAACGGATTGATGCTGCAATTACCATCAACCATGGTATCTGATAGGTTAAATCGCCGGATTACAGCTATCACCGATCCTGGCGGGTGTCTTCTGTGTATATCTGGTGCTTCGAATCCGCCGCTTCATATATTCGCTTTCAATCTATAACAAATGTTAGGGGCTAAAGCTGATCCTGTCATTAGGTTATTGTCAAGGGGCCCTTCTAACAATGAGGCATTGTCCAGCCCCTTTAAGACCTTTAAAGGAAGCCATATTGATTGTCTCCAAACCATGTACAATTAAAGAGATTTTCCAAGACCAGGTTGGGCAGAAGTTAAAAAAAAAAAGACTCACCAGTCACTAGCTCCCCTCTCCAATCTTCACTAGATCTCACCAGTCACTAGCTCCCCTCTCCAATCTTCGCTGGATCTCACCAGTCACTAGCTCCCCTCTCCAATCTTCGCTGGATATCACCAGTCACTAGCTCCCCTCTCCAATCTTCGCTGGATATCACCAGTCACTAGCTCCCCTCTTCAATCTTCGCTGGATCTCACCAGTCACTAGCTCCCCTCTCCAATCTTCGCTGGATCTCACCAATCACTAGCTCCCGTCTCCAATCATTGCTGGATCTCACCAGTCACTAGCTCCCCTCTCCAATCTTTGCTGGATCTCACCAGTCACTAGCTCCCCTCTCCAATCTTCGCTCGATCTCACCAGTCACTAGCCCCCCTCTCCAATCTTCGCTGGATCTCACCAGTCACTAGCTCCCCTCTCCAATCTTCGCTGGATCTCACAAGTCACTAGCTCCCCTCTCCAATCTTCGCTAGATCTCACCAGTCACTAGCTCCCCTCTCCAATCTTCGCTGGATCGGAAGTTTGACATGCCACGTATGCATACGCCACCGATGTCAACCAATCAATAGCATCAGCGGTGGCAGCGAGCGGTCACGTGCCGTCCTTGCCCACTGAGGCCATTGACTGGAGGATAGTATTGTCGGTACATCACACTTCCCGATCCAGCGGGGACCATAGGTAAAGGAGAAGTGAGCTAGTGACAGGTGAGTCTTTTTTTTTTTTTTAACCCCTGCATCCTGCCTGGATATATGAAAAGGGGTTCCCAGACTCGGAGAACCCCTTTAAGATATGACATTTGAGCATTTTCAAGAACTTGAGGACGACACGAGGACTGATCCTGTGTAACGCCGGTCAGGGCTGCCGCAGACGCCTGTTGTTCTTAACAAACAAAAACCTTGACAAAAGTCCGGAGCAGCTAAAAAGCTGTGAAATCCCTAGAACGCGTGAGCGTCAGCA
This sequence comes from Bufotes viridis, assembly GCA_033119425.1. Taxonomy (NCBI): domain Eukaryota; kingdom Metazoa; phylum Chordata; class Amphibia; order Anura; family Bufonidae; genus Bufotes; species Bufotes viridis. The sequence goes on along the minus strand of CM065598.1, from coordinate 94,163,427 downwards.
GCCAGCGGCGGGGATAAAGCACCCGGCAGTCAGCACTAGAAGCCAGGAGTCAGCTGAGCGTGGTGACAGTGGGCGTGACCCGACCTATGTGACGCCTGCTTTATCACACACCAGGGGGACAGCACCCTTCGCCTCCTCAGGAACTGTCACACAACATTTTTCTTTTTTTCTAATATATGTATTTTTTATATATATTTTTTTTTTTTGGAAGACATGACCTCAATATTCCACCGTGTGATGCACAGAAGAGAGCCCGAGGACGACAGCGACATGTCGGGAGAGGAAGAGCCACTTTTCCAGTCCAGCCCTCGCGATGGAAGCTGCATCAATGTGAGTATCAACTTTTTCTTCAGGCCTTCATCCTGGGCTTTGTTGTTCTAGAATGTAAAGCAAGAACTGCAGTGAAGACTGACACAAAGGCAAAACAGTAGATGTTAGTAAGTAGGTGGTTGTGCCCAACTTTTCTTTTGACCTTCCTTGATTGCGGAGCTATTCCAGGAGGCCCCACGGGTGGCAGCCATTGATGTATGATGAGGCTTCTTTTTGAGAGGGGCCTATACCACTGGTCAGCCCAATTTATGTCTTTCCACAAGTCTATGCAAAGCAGCCATACGTTAGTAAGAGAGGCCTATACCTATGTTTAACCTGGGCTTTCTGGATAATGACTCTAATACCAGAACTGCAGTGAGGACTGACACAGAACAATAGGTGTGAAGACAGCGCAAATTTATGTACCCAACTATTCTCCAAGGCCCCACCGGTCTAATCAACAGATGTTGTATAAACGTATATCTTGCTAGAGGGACCTATACCGACTGCTCAGTGTAGGTTTTCTGGTTTGTGAAGGTAATTCTAGAACTGCAGTGAAGACTGACATACAATCAGAACAGCACAATAAAAAAAGAAATCAGGTTTTTAGCCTAGCTTTAACACTCATTATTTTGTAAAGGCAGCCGTACCTAGGTCTATACCACTGTTCATCCTGAGCTTTCTGCTTCATGAATATAATACCAGAACTGAAGTTAAGACTGACACCCAAGCAGAACACCAAGAGTGAATTAAAGAAAACACTGTGCACAACTTTTCTTATGGCCTTCTGCAATAAAATCTATTCCAGGAGTCCCTACAGAAGCTCTATAGTAGAAATCAGAGGCCCTGGTGCAGTATGAACACTCACTATTCGGTTTATTCCCAGCCATACCGTGGTAAGAGGGGTCAACAACACTGTCCACCCTGGGCTTTCTGGTGTATGAATAGAATACCAGAACTGCAGTAGAGACTGACACGTAAGCAGAAAATTAGAAAATAACGAACAAGCTATATCTCTGTGCAGAAGTGCGTGCTATTCAGAGCCTGTAGAGGCTCCGGGCACTGGAATGGCCGCCATTAGTGGAAACAGAGCATCTGGTAGACCATGGAAGTTCATGCCGCTGGCAGATGCGTCGCTAACGTCTTGGAGGAATTCAGCCGCTTTTGACTAGCGGCTGTTCCAGATGTTTAGGGTCTTGGCTACAAATATTTAAAAAAAAAAGAAAAATAAAGTAAAAATAAAAAATGATAAATAAAAAAATAAATCATCCGGCGAGCAGCGGGGCCTGAGAACAAAGCATGGCCGCCGCTAAGTAGATGCATCAGGGAGTCCGAGAAGTGAATTAGTAAAGATTCCGGATAATTCCATTTGACAGCCGCGCTCTATGAAAAGCTTTAACCTTGTCGTTTTCATCAAGGATTAATCTACAAGAAACCTAATTGTTACAATGTGTCGTCAGGTCAGCGCCGGCGGAGGACTGCGGAGGAGGCTCCCCGACCGCTGCAGGAGGGGGACTGCCTACAGGATTTATAAGGCATAAAAGATTATCGGTAACGTTGGGGGGAGTAGTTCTTAAAGGAACTGATCATGAGATGCATAGAGCAGGAGGAGCTGAGCGGATTGAGGTACGGAAAATATATCATTTTTTCATTTAAATCTCTGCTCTGTCATATGATTAGGATTCTGGTGGGTGGTCCTATTTGCGACTGTCCCTCTGCAGGACCGCCCACTGGACTCCTAAGCCTGGAAAAACACAGATGACCTCATCCGTTGCTCCGTTCCGTGGCCCCGCAAAAAAAAATAGAACCTGTCCTATTCTTGTCCGTTTGGCGGAAAAGTATAGGCATTTCTATTCATGGGCGGCCCATTCCATTCCGCAAATTGTGGAGCGCACACAGGCGGCATCCGTGTTTTGCAGATGCGCAATTTGCACACCGCAAAACTCGGCGCGGTCGTGTACGTGAGGCCTTTGGTCAGTGATTTGATCATTGATTGTCAGTAAAGACCAGATGCGGGTCAAAAACACAGAAGCTGTACAAATCCTCCACCTCATCTCTGTGCAGCCTCCAGTCCTGGTTTTGGCTCACAGTCACTGATGGAAATCACTGATCAAACACTGACTGTGTGAAAACGGCTTAATGCAGGGGTCAGGGTCACAATGTAAAACAGTTTAACAAAGGGGGTCATTTATTAAAGCTGAAATACGCCTATATTAGGCTACTTTCACACTTGCGGTAGTAGGGTTCGGCAGGCTGTTCAGGCGGGGGAACTGCCTGCTGAATCCGTGCTAACGTTAGCCCGCCGGAAGTCCGCTCCGGCCCCATTCACGGCATGCTGTCATTTCTGTCCGGCTGCCTCTCGGCATGTTTTCCGTGCTACGGCCACCCCCTGTCATAGTGAATGGGGCCGGAACGGACTTTTAGCGGCACGGTGGGCTAGATTTAGCACGGATCCGGCAGGCAGTTCCCCCGCCTGAACAGCCTGCCGGACCTTAGGCGTATTTCAGGTGCAGATTGCAGCGCAACGGTTAGTTGCGGCACAATCTGCAACTTTTCTTCGCTCACGCCAGTTCTAAATAAGTAGGCGTGGCATGGACAGAGAAGGGGAGGGGCCGGCAGGCTCGTCTCATTCATCATTTTCTACACCTGTTTCCGACATAGAAAATGGTCTAAATGTAAGTCCAACATTTAGAACTGGCGCTGGATCCACTTAAGTTATGGAGAGGCCGGCGCACGGGGATCCACCGCTAGCGCACGGGGTTTATTAAGACCGGTGTGGTGTCTAAAACGCCAGTCTTAATAAATGTGCCCAAAAGTATCATACTTCAATAGCCAACGCACCACAAGCGTTAGGGGTGCACCCCCAATGAGGCGAGGTGAGGGGATTGTCGCAGACAGCACCAGGTAGGGGCAGGGGGAGGGGATTATCTGTTTCGGCAGTATAGTATTGGGAAGCACAGTGGGCGCAGTATGTGGCGCTGCATTACCCTGTATGTTCTGTAGCGCTGCGCTGTTTGTTATGTTTTCCAAGTATGTCTTTAACACTAGGGCTGGAGGGAAGGGGGCAGGTTAAGAAATTGGCACTGGGGGGTTGGGGCGCCCTTTCAGTTTTCGACTCAGAAAGGCAAGGTGCACCCCTGTCTTATATTTTAACCCCTGGACCGGTTGAGCGCCATGCTGTCTTTGCGACCCCATTGTTATCAGGCGGGAAGAAACAATGTATCTTTCCTGAGTACAAATATTATTACATGCCGAATGGTAACTTAGTTGCAGATTACCAGTTAGAAGTGAATACGCCGAAGTCCTTGGTCACGTGACTGGGAGCCCGTGAAGCTCCACAAAGTCTGCAGTACATAAAGCGCGGTATACTTTGGGGGACCCACTCCAGCGCACATTACGGCTTCTCCCCTTTGGCAGGCTTACATTAAACAAAGAACAGATTGCAGTTTCATTTATTGGGATATAAATATTTTCAGCCCCCGGCCACTTTCCATCATATCATCCGAGACACAGTTCATTGAATATGAGATACCGCCTGAGGTCTGGTGCCAGGAACGTAAATACATTATTAACATCCAGACAACAGCGGCCATTTCCTGTAATGCATCACACTGAACCGTGCAAACCAAAGAATTCGAGACGTTTGTCTAGGGCACCCACACTTACCTTTCCACTCATCTGCCGGATGCTTAATGTTGCTGCACACGTATTTTAGGAAGTTATGAACAAATTTTAAAAAGTTATCTGAAGATGCAGTACTACTAATGACCACTGGTGGCAGGGCAGAGCAATTGTGTTTTATCAGAGTTTTACTTGTTTGTTCTCAGCAGTTTATTCTAAGGCAGAATTCACACCTACCCTGCGTGTGTAAATGAATTATATACGATATATTCAAGGCTGCTTCATGTCAATTCTGATAATATATATATATATATATATATAAAATAATTCATATTATATTTTGTATTTTATTTATTATTATTATTATTATTATTTATTGTTGTAATATTTAGTATTTTATTTAGTATTGTTCTATTATGGTTCTTCTTAGTGTTTTCTATTATTATTATGATATTTAACATTTTTTAGTATTGTTTTCTTAGACTTCTTTCACATTTGTGGCACAGCCCTCTAGCCGACTGTTCTGGCATAGAAACGCAGGGACCAGCCGGACAAAAACCATTGCGTGCAGAGTTTTTTTTTTTTCTGACCAAATCCTGGTATATTTTTCAGGTAGTAGCCGGATCTCCGCCAGACCCCATTATAGTTAATGAGACCGGAGGCCATTCTGGTACCATACAGCAATGCCGGATCCAGAGAACAGCCCGCAGGGGGCTGCGCCACAAATGGGAAACTAGCCTTAGGCCTCTTTCACACAGGCGTCACATTTTACGCCTGGATCAGAGGCGGGTGCGTTGCGGGAAAATGCACGATTTTTCCGCACAAGTGCAAAGCGTTCTAATGCGTTTTGCACGCGTGCGCGAAAAATCGGCATGTTTGGTACCCAGACCCGAAATTCTTACTGAAGTCCGGTTTCGGGTTGAGTATTCTGTATATTTTATTATTTTCCCTTATAACATAGTTATAAAGGAAAATAATAGCATTCTCAATAGAGAATGCAAAGTAAAAAGGGCAATAGAGGGTTAAAAATAATAAAAAAATAAATTCACCTCTTCTATTTGATCGTGTTGCTGCCGGTGTTCTGTTCTGTATTCAGCTGGGCGGGGGTGAAGGACATTCAGTGACGTCACTGGGTCACATGGTCCAATCACCTGCTTCCATGATGGAAGCAGGTGATTGGACCATGTGACCCAGTGACGTCACTGAAGGTCCTTCACCCTCTTCCCGGCTGAAGACAGAACAGAAGACTGGTAACCGGCAGCTACGCGATCAAATGGAGCGGGTGAGTTAGTTTTTTTTATTATTTTTAACCCTCTATTGCCCTTTTTACTTTGCATTCTCTATTGAGAATGCTATTATTTTCCTTTATAACTATGTTATAAGGGAAAATAATAAAGATCGGGTCCCCATCCCGATCGTCTCCTAGCAACCATGCGGGAAAATCGCGCCGCATCCGCACTTGCTTGCGGATGCTTGCGATTTTTCCACAGCCCCATTCACTTCTATGGGGCCTGCGTTGCGTGAAAAACGCAGAATATAGAACATGCTGCGATTTTCACGCAATGCAAAAGTAATGCGGGAAAATCATCGCTGATGTACACAGCCCTATAGAAATGAATGGGTCCGGATTCAGTGCGGGTGCAATGCATGAGGTGAATGCATTGCACCCGCGCGGAAAATTCAACCGTGTGAAAGGGGCCTTAGGGTTCTTCTTCTTCTTAGGCCTCATGCACAGTTGCACACGACTACAGATGAGCGAATCGCCGCGAAGCTGAATTTCCTCGTGCTTCATGGTAGCGAAACGATTTAACCTGAAATATTGTAAAAAACTAAAAAACAACACAGCGCATGTTTTTGTAAGTAGCGTGCATGACAGGGCGCTGCGATAACACCCCCTCCCCCCATCATTGTACCCCTCAGATGCTGCAATCATGTAAAACCCCTCAGTGCAAAATTAACAGAGAAAAAAAAAAATCCTACTTACCGCCTCCATTTTCATGCGACTGGCCGGGCGCTTCCATCTTGATAGAAGATCTTGGCCGAAATCAAGAGCAAATGGAGGCAAAAGTAGGATTTATTTTTTTCTCTGTTAATTTTACACTGAGGGGTTTTACATGATTGCAGCATCTGAGGGGTGCAATAATGGGGGGGGGGGCGCTATCGCAGCGCTCTGTCATTGCACGCTACTTACAAAAACATGTGCTTCGTGACAAACAAATTTGCCACAAAGAATCAAATTTTTTAAAACTTCGCTCACTGTGCAAACCACAGATCCACAAAATGCAGACACTTTCCGTGTGCAATTTTTTTCATTCCCATTACTAGAAATAACTATTTTTGTCCGTAATACGGACAATTTGCAGAACAGACATACGGATCTTTTTTTACGGGCACATAGAAATGAATGAGCCCCTGTGCATGAGGTCTTATTAATATTAATTGATATTATTATATTGTATATTTTAGAAGTATTGTATTATCTGCCATGTTGGACCTAATTCTATATAAGGCTTCGTTCACATCAACGTTCAGCCTTTCCGTTCTCCTGCTCCGCTTAGGAGCCGGAGAACGGAAAGGACGGATTCTGCAGATAATTGAGACCTAACTGAGCCGAACGGAGCCTAAAGGCCACTATAATGGCGTCCGTTAGGTGTCCGCTCAGAGGATGATTTTGGAGCGGAAACAAAAATCCTGCATGCACTACTTTCGTCTCCGCTCCAAAATCATCTTCTGAGCGGACACCTAACGGACCCAATAATAGTCTATGGGGTCTTTAGGCTCCGTTCAGCTCAGTTAGAGTTGCTTTAGGCTACTTTCACACTAGCGTTATTTGCGTATCCGTCATGGATCTGCAAACAACGCTTCCGTTACAATAATACAACCGCATGCATCCGTCATGAACGGATCCGGTTGCATTATGTCTTCTATAGCCAAGACGGATCCATCTTCAACTCCATTGAAAGTCAATGGGGGACAGATCCGTTTTCTATTGTGCCGGGTTGTGTCTGCCTGACAAAGCGGAGCCAAAAGGGGACGGATCCGTTTGGCTCCGCTTCGTCAGGTGGACAGGCAGCCTCCAGAGCGGAATGGAGACTGAACGGAGGCAAACTGATGCATTCTGAGCGGATCCTTTTCCATTCAGAATGCATTAGGGCAAAACTGACCCGTTTTGGACCGCTTGTGGGAGCCCTGAACGGATCTCAGAAACGGAAACCAAAACAGCAGTGTGAAAGTAGCCGTAGAGATTTGGAGATTATCTACCCGATCAGATCTCCATATTACATGGGACAGGAGTCTATGTACATAGATGAGGTGGTCATAAGGGGTACAACAATACATCGGTGGGAATTGGGCCCCACCCGTTAGCTTTCACTTTATGAATTACTGAGGTCTATTATAATAAATGATGCGAGAATACAAGTTTTGCATTTTCATCAGGCTGTATGCACATAAGGTGTAGAGGAGGCAGCTGCAGATCACATCTCCGGCCCCCATTCATACAGCGCGGGGAGGGGGGGGGCGGTCGGCGAAAACATTATGCAAAATGATAGTAATCACTTAGTCTCTGGAGCTTCTTCTAATATGTATTTATGATGCAGGTGCTATAATAACAATACTGTCAAATTATTATGATGTCACGTGTGATTTATGCTTTACAAAGTCACATCAAAGCAAATCAACGCCAGGCATTTCACGGGTCTAGAATGGAAATTCTACGTTAGAACAATTTATTATGTGGCCGGATTTCATATGTGTGCTGAATTAAAAAAAAGCATTGTCCAGGATTATAAAAAGCGCTCTGATTTTATTTCTCTATGAGCAGCGCCTCCTACGTCCATAGGCTGCGTCCGGTATTGCAGCCTTATCTAATTGAATAAGCATCAGCGGTAATTCGAGACGGCAATGGATAAGAAAAATAGAAAAATAATAATACAATGTATCAAATAAATGTAATAGAAAATGAAACAAGGACCAACTGTTACAACTGCTTCTAACTACTGAATTTAAGGAAGTGTCCAGTCCCTGTATAATGTTATATTGATACATCACAGGGATGCTCAACCTGCGGCACTCCAGCTGTTGCAAAACTACAACTCCCAGCATGCTCCAATAGCTGTAGGCTGTCCAGGCATGTCGGAAATTGTAGTTTGGCAACAGCTGGGGGGCCGCAGGGGTGTCCCTGATATATTATATTTAGATTTTTAGTCATGTCACAAGGTGGTTGACTCGTCAGCAGAGCAGGAAGAGCTGAGCAGATTCATATATAGTTTTATGGGTAAAGATTGAGTAGAATTTGTATTTTATTCATCTCAATCTCTGCTTTTTCTATTCTTAGTAATCAAGTGGGTGGTCCTACTCAGTGATTGGCAGTTGTCTTCTAAGTAGGACCACCCACTGGACTCCTAAGCATAAAAAGAGCAGGAACTTGGATAAAAAAATTAAAAAGGATACAGAATATTTTCCCATAAAACTTTGTATCAATCTGCTCAGCTCCTCCTGCTCTATAACATACTGTCTGCAGATCCGACCGGTTCATAAAGGTGATGATAGGTTCTATTGGTTTCACATCAGTTATGGAGTGGGTCTTACGGGGTTACCCTGCTAGTGCTGGTTCAGTCTTTCAAGGCATTACCCTTCTTTATCAGGGCACCCATTGACAGGGGTGTAGCTATAGGGGGTGCAGAGGTAGCAGTCGCTACCGGGCCCAGGAGCCTAAGGGGGCCCAAAGAGCCTTGTGCCACATAAGAAGACACACAAAGCATTGGGAGAAGCGTGGCCCAAGCTGAACTCTTGCACCAGAGCCCATGAGCCTTTAGCTACGCCCCTACCCATTGATATACATGTTAGGACCCTTGACCCTCCTCCCCAAAGATCTTCAATATGACAAAGTCTTCCTCTAGCTCGATTCTGACTTAGCTTTAGCTAAGCACAGAGTTTGTCACGCATGGTCGGAGGTACACTTTAAAACGATTTGGCAAGTATGATTTTCCTTGGCCCATCATAGATGGCCTCCAGACTGGAGGGTATGGGATTCTCATGAGTCACAACACCGCTGTCTCTTAGATTAAGGTCTCACCCATAGGGCTTTTGAGAGCTTCACCCCTCCTGTCATAGAGCCCTGCTCCAGGAACATCAGGTAACAGTGCATCCCTAACGCTGAAGGTAACATCTGGTGAAGCCTGAGATGATTAAGTACCTCGGGGGGCACAAGTTGAAGTTAATGCAAGGAATAAACAGGAGCGTGAATTATTGATGGGGACATTGTGTAACCCTCACGTCTCTCCGCAGGTGATAAGGAACATCAACACGTTCGCCAGGACAAAGACATTGGCTCAGGGGTTTCTGGATATGGCCCTTTTCACCGCAAACGCTTCCCAGATGAAACACTTACTCCAGCAAGGACCTGAGACGCAGTTTTATTATTTCCTCTTCACCCTCCTGGTAAATGTATTGTAAGAACATTGTAGACTATTCTAAGGTGGAATGCTGGATCCCTCCAGACTGGATGGAAGGGTTGATGGGGGGATATTGCTCTTTAAAGTTATTATCCAGATTAGAAAACCCATTTTCATACAAGTGTTTAGAAAATTAATAGAGGGTGGTTCGCTCTGATTGGATTGCGATCAAAGCCGGAAGACGGCGTCTCGGCCCCGTCGCGAGTTTACAGCTTGCTCGCCGAAACAACAGGGCTCTGAACCGGCCGAACGGGAGGAAGGTATGAGAAAAAAAATACATCCGGGCGTCAGTGAGGGCCGCACTACAACTTTTTGCCATAATTAGCCTAAGTCAAAACCGATGAAAGGTCCTCTGCTCAGGGTCTTAATCTCTCAGCCAGAGTGTAGAGTAGGTACAAGGAGTCCTGCATTATGTAGACAACCTATTGATATGAATGGACAATGTGTAATGCTTCCTTTCCCCTTTGATGGCGCTGCACGGAAATTAAAAACCTACTCCCAGGATTCCCTACAGATCACAGCTGATCGCAGGGGGTCAAGGGAATGTCCCTTCTACTAAGCCGGGATTTCCAACATGGAGAACTTCTTTAAAGAACCTTCTCTATAATGTAGGGAACAAGGAGGTTGGGATCATATTTTGTTCCTTCCCAAAATTTCCTTTTCCAGGTATTTTCAACTCATTTTTGGCCATTCAAATAAGGCTTTACTTCGTTCCTCACTGCTCATAAGGCCTTCAAAATTTCTCCTGCCCTGACCTCAGCAGCAGATCATACTCATCAGATCTTCTACGTTTTCGTTATGACTGATACATTTGTACTCGATAATCATAAAAAAAAACACCAGCTAGAACATGGGGGTCCACAAAGCAGTGGACTATGGTATAGTTATAGGGATTGAGAAGGTTTTAGTTAAATATGGACATGATGACAAATAGACCTTAAAGGGCACCTGTAGGCAGAATAAACCCTATAAAATCAGCAGTGCTGTCTGGTAGGGGTAATCATGCTGATTAAAATGATACCTGTCCTATGAATATCAGCTGTGTTGTTCTCCAGAAAAAGACTATAATTCTTTCTGCAAAGGAGGGCTTCAGTGCACTGGGGGGCGAGGCCATCACTGGAAGGCTGAGGAGCTGAGGTAGCACTAGATCCCACCCCTCCTCAGATTTGGATAAAGAATAAAAGGTCAGTTGTCTTACAGCACATGAGCAACTTATTGACATGGGCAACTAATTGACATGGGCAACTAATTGGGAGAGAGAACCAAACCATAGGGCACCATGGTCAGCCATGACCACATTCTGACTGTAGCTTCCATAATGTCCCAGGAAAGTTGGCCCTGCTGGGAGAGAGCACCAAACCATGGGGCACCATGACCAAAATTAACCTCCTTAATTCCATACAAGCCAGCCTTAAGCACATTCTGACCATAACTTCCTCAATGTCCCTAGGGTATGGGCCCAGAGAGAACCAAACCATGGGACAGCATGGAGAGGACAATGCCAACCATGACCACATTCTGCCCATAACTTCCAAAATGTCCCGGCTAGGAGAAGGAACCAAAACACGGGGCATCATGGACAGGACAATGCCCGCCATGATCACATTCTGCCCATAACTTCCAGACTGTCCCTGGGATATTGGCCCTCCTGGAAGAGAGAACCCAACCATGAGACACAATGGACAGGACAATGCCCGCCATGACCACATTCTGCCGATAAATTCCAGACTGTCCCTGGGATATTGGCCCTACTGGGAGAATAAACCAAAACATGGGGCATCATGGACAGGACAATGATCACCATGACCACATTCTGCCCATATATTCCAGAATGTCCCTGGATATTGGCCCTACTGGGAGAGAGAACCAAACCATGGGGCACCATGGACAGGACAATGCCCGCCATGACCACATCTGCCGTAACTTCCAGAATGTCCCTGAGATATTGGCACTACTTGGAGAGAGAACCAAACCATGGGGCACCATGGACAGGACAATGCCCGCCATGACCACATCTGCCGTAACTTCCAGAATGTCCCTGGGATATTGGCCCTACTTGGAGAGAGAACCAAACCATGGGGCACCATGGACAGGACAATGCCCGCCATGACCACATCTGCCGTAATTTCCAGAATGTCCCTGGGATATTGGCCCTACTTGGAGAGAGAACCAAACCATGGGGCATCATGGACAGGACAATGCCCGCCATGACCACATCTGCCGTAACTTCCAGAATGTCCCTGGGATATTGGCCCTACTTGGAGAGAGAACCAAACCATGGGGCACCATGGACAGGACAATGCCCGCCATGACCACATCTGCCGTAATTTCCAGAATGTCCCTGGGATATTGGCCCTACTTGGAGAGAGAACCAAACCATGGGGCACCATGGACAGGACAATGCCCGCCATGACCACATCTGCCGTAATTTCCAGAATTTCTCGCGAATATTAGCCCTTATTGGTTGGTTAGCGGGATAAATTTTTCCTACTTTCTACAGAATGATCATCTCAGCTCCTGGTAAGTGTAGTCTAGTAAAGCACAGCACCCGCCGCTTGACAAGAGGCGCCGTAATGGAAACTCATAAAAATAAAGGATGTTTTACAGCCGAGTATAAAAATATAGCGTCTCTTAAATATTTATCTGCCGTTGATGAAGCCAGATTTTTGATTGCGCCACGAAATAAAGGCAATAAGTTGACTTCGACATCTGACTCCCAGCGTATATAAGCCTTAGACAAACACTTCAATCAGATCCGGCTGAAATTTCCGTCATCGGAGCATAAAACGACCCAGGTTATGGCGGCGGAGGGTTTAAATCACTTACAGTTCGCTCTGTAATTAGACAATGGTTGATTGCCAGTTTTACACATGTACTCATAATGCAGAACCAATTAGAAAGGCTTAGTGGAAAGGCAGAAGTACATGGCAGTAATCTAGTCCTTGTCCCCCATGGGCATGATTTAGCAACTAAATATTTCTGCAGTCTTTAAATGTGACGACTAGCCGTGGAAACACGGAACGCATAATGGCGGCTGCTGTTTGTACTGGAAACAAGGCGATACCTGGGAGGAGGTGGCGGTTGCTTCCCGCTGCTCGCTCTCAGGTTGTATTCAGTATGGCGGTCATGCAGTCTTATTGATTCCATTCATCACAAATATTTCATAGAACCCATTGCTCAGAACTCTGCTGCTGCTTGCATCTATGGACGGTAATATATGTAGCATTGGTCTAGCTTCCCAGCGGTCAGAGCCCAATTATGTGGGTGTAAGGACTACCTGCTCCTGGGACCCTCCAGAAGTGTGGCCGGCTCTAAATATCCACCCGTGTGGTCCCTGGTGGACTTACTATGGTGTTAACTCTATTACAGTACTATATGGGAATGCTCAAGGTATGGCAGCATTTTATAGCACTGTAAGGCATTGACCATATGGTAGCATTATATTAGTTAGTTATAATATTAGGTGACCTCTGTATGGCATTCTTAGGAGTTTGTAATATGCCAGTATTGTGTGGGCACTGTATGGCGCTGTTTAGTGTTCACAGTATGGCAGTATTATGTGAGCACTGTATTGCACAGTTAGGTATTAAAATTATAGCAGTATTATATGGCAACTGTATGGGATTTTTATATATTTCCAATATGCCAGTATTGCGTGGGCATGACATGGTTCTGTTTTGTTTCACAGTATGGCAGCATTATGTGAGCACTGTATGGCAAGGTTAGGTATTAGCGATATAGCAGTATTATGTGGCAAGTATATGGCACTATTATATGTTTACAATATTCCAGTATTCTGTGAGCACAGTATGGCACTGTTTTGTTTCACAGTATGGCAATATTATGTGAGCACTGTATGGCACATTTAGGTATTAGCAGTATAGCAGCATTACATGCCAACCTTTTGGTATTGTTATATGTTCACAATAGGCCAGTATTGTGTGGGGCTGTTTTGTGTTCACAGTATGGCTGTATTACGTGAGCACTGTATAGCACGGGTTAGGGATTAACTGTATAGAAGCATTATGTGGCCACTGTATGGCATTGCTAGATGTTTTCAATATGCCAGTACTGTGTGGGCACTGCATGACGCTGTTTTGTTATCACAATATGGCAGTATTATGAGGGAACTGCACAGCATGGTTGGCTATTACCAGTATGGTAGTGTTATGGTGCACTATATGGCATTGCTAACCATTCGTAGTACTATGGGGGCTCACCACGGCCTATATAATTAGTGCACAATAGGTCGCTTTTTTGGCATAGTATTACTTAGGACAATATTATAGGGTTATTATGCTCCATTATACTGCTTATGAAAGATGGCTTGCCCCCATATACTTTAGGGGTGTACACCCCCCAGAACTAAGCACATTTACAATGCAGTAGTCTAGGGAAGCTGCAATGGTGCCGATGCCAGAAGGGTATGGTAGAACCAGAAGAGGGTGACCGTCGGGGTCCTACGGTGGTTTTTGAGGCTTAGGATGAGTTCTCCGAGTGAAGGGTAGACTTCTGGTGTACGTCCAACAGGGGGGTAGCTATAGGGGGTGCAGAGGTAGCAGTCGCTACCGGGCCCAGGAGCGTGAAGGGGCCCAAAGACCATTGTGCCGCATAAGAAGACACACAAAACACTGAGGGAAGGGGGCCCAAGCTGAAATCTTACACCAGGGCCCATGCCATGAGCCTTAAGCTCACCCCTGACGTATTAGCTATACCACAAACCAGGTTGGTGCATCAAGCTGAAAGAAAATGAAAATATCAAGCGGTGGCTGTCAGTGGGCAGCTGGACGTGAGCTCACGTGGCCTCTAATGAGCCTAATTAAGGACATTTACATCTCTATGACCGGGTCCGCTGTAATTGCTTTGTCGGATTTCATCTTCCTCACTGTCTACCACAGCGGCCGTCTCACGTCCAACGCAACGCTCACTTCCTCCAACTATCCTTGCTTCATTGGAAAGCTGACGGAACACGTTGATAACCACAAGGCTATTAACAGATTAATTAGCAGCTCCTACCTGGCACCTCCTGCGGAGGAGAAATAGGAAGACGTCTATTGTTCCCGGGAGGGATCTCCGTCAGATTATGTAACTAAAGATCCTAGATCACATCATGATTAGTGATTAGCAACATCGGCAATATTCGATTTCGCGATATTTGATGAATATATGGGCGAATATTCGTCAAATATTCGCAAATTCGCTATATTCGATTACTAACATTCACTGCGATAATCGCATTGTAAAAATCGCATGCGAGAAAGGGGCGTGGTGCAGTGTTCAAACTAAGAAGGGAGGAATCAGTGGTGCCGATATTCGCATCGCTATAAAAAATCGCGTTACGATTATTCGCGCTTCCACTCACTGTCAGTGAGGGCATTGTGATGTGTACTGTGTAAAAAAAATGAATATTCCTGATTACGAATATATAGTGCGATATTCGAAATTTCTGCGAAATCGCGAAGTGCCGATATTCACGATAAAAATTCGCGATTAGAATATTTGCGATCAATACTTATCATGATGTGCGTGACATTATCGGCAGCTGAGAACTAGTATCATAAGGCCATGCTATAGCTTTGCAGACCCACAAACCAGCAAAGGAAAGAGCACTTGTCAGCACGATCAACCCTATTAAAGCATGCATGCTGTCTGTTAGGGTTGATCCGGCTGATTAAAATGATACCTCCCTTGTGAAAATCGGTGGCAGCGATCCTGAGAAAAAAGACTTTGATGCTGTAGACAAGTTAAAGCTTTAGAGCACTGAGGGGCGTGGCCAGCACTGGAAAGCTGAGGAGCTCAGGTGGGGCAAGGACACGCCCCTCAGTGTACTAAAGCTGTCATTTGGATAAAGAATAAAAGTATTTTTCGGGAACGCCACAACTGATTTTCACAAGACAGGTATCATTTTAATCAGCAGGATCAACCCAAGTTGGTCTAGTTTAATAGGATTAATCCTTCTTAAAGGAATTCTCCAACTACAGATGTTGCCAGAGTTATTTTTGACACCAGGATGGTCAAGCGTTAAGCCAGTCACAATAATGGTGGCTACGTCTGTATTTTAAGTCTATTGCCAGGCCTGAGGGGTGGAGTGTGACAAATGGATTCTCTCTTTGGTGTCCTCTTCTAGGTTTGTGCAGAAACCTTCTTTCCTCCAGACGCAGAGGATGTCCCCTCGTCACAGTCACAGTCCTGGGGATAAATGGATGATGGGAGTGATCTCTGTACTGACCCCTGATATACTTATACATAGTTATTAGATCTCCCCTCAGTCGTCTTTTTTCTAAAGTGAATAACCCTAATTTTGCTAACCTTTCAGGGTACTGTAGTTGCCCCATTCTATTTATCACTTTAGTTGCCCTCCTCTGAACCCTCTCCAGCTCTGCTATGTCTGCCTTGTTCACAGGAGCCCAGGCATGACTATGGTAGCTCCTCACTATATTCAGGTGGAGTGTGTAAGATTATCATATAATTTATTTTTGCTTCTCCTGCAATAGGACCACTTATTATCCTCCAGAGCTGCATTCACAATTCTGCTTTTTTCTATTCAAAAGTCACAAACCAGAGCAGTAGGTGCAACTGCGCTAAGAGGACACATCGCTATATTCGAGGGGGTGAGAACCATCACCAGTACCAGATTATCAAATTTATTTAATTTTTTTTGCTGCTCCTGCAGTAGGACCACTTAGTATCCTCTAGAGCTGCATTCACAATTCTGCTATTTTCTGTTCAAAAGAGTCAGAAACCAGAGGACACATTGCTATATTCAGGTGGGGTGAGAACCATCACTAATGCCAGATGATCAATTTTTTTCGCTGCTTCTGCAATAGGACCACTTACTATCCTCCAGAGCTGCATTCACAATTCTGCAAGTTGTTATTGGAAACAGACAGCAACTGTATCATCCCACAGCTCAGCTGCGCTTCTATATTGCAGCAGAGCTGGGGTGGGCCGTCACTTTATGACTACGTCAGACCGAATGCTGGGTTACAAGCCCTGTCAGATCTTCATGCCGCATTATAGCGAGAGAACGTTCTGGAATATAAATGTGTTTTTAGAATTTCTATCCTGATACATTTTTATTTTTTTACATTTTATTAGTTACATTAGGAACTAAACTCCAAGATGTCAGCTCCAAGGAGATCCTGTGAAGGGGATTTTAAGAAAAAATCTCGTACTTTATGGCGCTAGTTTACAACCAGATCAATTATCGCGGCCTACTTTAGTGAAATTAAAAAGGGCACGTTGGCACGGAGCTAATGTAATTAGCCATAAATAGAGCGGGCATTAATGACAGTAAATATAATAGTTACATAGTGTAATGACTTTAGATGGGACATTAAAATCTGTTCCTCGATTTTCTAAAGAATTATTTCGCGAGCCCCCCCCCCCATTCATTACCGGCCTGCCAAACCCTTCCAGAGACGAATGGTCGTTTCATGGCCATAAAAATCACGTTATAACGTTACCAAATTGGAATTTTAAATCTTGTCCGTCATTAAAAATGAAAGCAGGCAGATTTAGCATGGAGGCCAGGAAAACATGTTCAGTGCAGAGACTGAGCTAAATGTAGCTGGGCTGAGTTTGACATCCGGCGTCCTGCGGCTAAACTGAGGGAGCAGCCATTTTTAGCAGTTATGGAGCGAACATCTGGTCACACAGTCACCCAGGCTCTAAATAAATGCACAGTCTCTGCTTTCTTCTCCTCTTTTTTCTTCCTGCGGCTCCTCCTGCTTTCAGTTCAATTGGCAAGGGTGTGCATACCATAAAGGAAGACAGTGTGGAAGGAAGAGCCACCGTACATACAGAGGATGTACCTCAGGATCAGTACAGGATAAGTAATGTGTGTACACAGTGACTGCACCAGCAGAATAGTGAGTGCAGCTCTGGAGTATAATACAGGATGTAACTCAGGATCAGTACAGGATAAGTAATGTGTGTACACAGTGACTGCACCAGCAGAATAGTGAGTGCAGCTCTGGATGATAATACAGGATATAACTCAGGATCAGTGCAGGGTAAGTAATGTATGTACACAGTGACTGCACCAGCAGAATAGTGAGTGCAGCTCTGAAGTATAATACAGAATAGAACTCGGGATCAGTACAGGATAATTAATGTAATGTATGTACACAGTGACACCACCAGCAGAATAGTGAGTGCAGCTCTGGAGTATAATACAGGATGTAATTCAGGATCAATACAGGATAAGTAATGTAATGTATGTACACAGTGACTCCACCAGCAGAATGGTGATGGCAGCTCTGGAGTATAATACAGGATGTAACTCAGGATCAGTACAGTATAAGTAATGTACGTACACAGTGACTGCACCAGCAGAATAGTGAGTGCAGCTCTGGGATATAATGCAGGATGTAACTCAGGATCAGTACAGGATAAGTAATGTATGTACACAGTGACTGCACCAGCAGAATAGTGAGTGCAGCTCTGGAGTATAATACAGGATGTAACTCAAGATCAGTACAGGATAAGTAATGTATGTACACAGTGACTGCACCAGCAGAATAGTGAGTGCAGCTCTGGAGTATAATACAGGATGTAACTCAGGATCAGTACAGGATAAGTAATGTATGTACACAGTGACTCCACCAGCAGTCTAGTGTTGTGCTAGAGCAATATTCGAATTTGCGATATTTGGCTAATATTTGGTAGTAACTGCACCAGCAGAATAGTGAGTGCAGCTCTGGAGTATAATACTGGATGTACAGTAACTCAGCAATCAGTACATGATAAGTAATGAGATATATGTACACAGTGACTCCACCAGCAGAATAGTGAGTGCAGCTCTGGAGTATTATACAGAAGCAGTATAAAACATTACAGCCTCCATGCTAGCATCATTAGCAGACGTTATAGAGCAGCTCCTTAGCCATGACCGTCCATATATCTGGTACACTGACATTATACAGGGCGTCATGTATAGCACCCAGGGGCGTAACTAACGGCTCATGGGCCCTGGTGCAAGAGTTCAGCTTGGGCCCCCCTTCCCTCAGTGCTTTGTGTGTCTTCTTATGCGGCACAAGGGTCTTTGGGCCCCCTCAGGCTCCTGGGCCCCGTAGCGACTGCTACCTCTGCACCCCCTATAGCTACGCCCATGATAGCACCTGATTCCTGCAGGGATGTGGTGGGAGATGTCAGCCTGAACCACTATGAGAATCAATGTCATTTGGAAATGACCAATTGTAACAATAACCTCATATTGGAGAACTGCTCAAGAGTCAATTCCCTGAAAGAATCTGTGTTTCGTTCAGCTCTCCCTCGTCCGGTTCTCGATCTAAAACCAAAAGAATCAGTAAAATGTGGACCCTGTTAGTCGCTCAGCTCCCACATTCAGTAGATGCAGATATCTGATATGTATCTGTCAAGTCTCATACGTAGTGCAGCCGCTAATAGCAGATGGCAACCCATCCCCCATATCATGGCTTAATGCATTGTGCTAGAGTTTTATTTTTTTTACTTTTTCATTTTTTCCCCTTGTGCCTCTTAGTCTTTAAGCGAAATATATTCGGAGCGTCGCTGCCACATTGATTTAGTGCATGGGACAAATTTTCTTGTCTGTACGCATTTCAGCTCTGTTACTTATCATACAGACTGCGCTTCACATGGAAAATGAATGCTGCGTCTCGGAGACGTTTTCGGCGCCGATCCAACTGTCACGATATTCGATGCGCTCGTGGCAGATGGTGGAAAACATCTAAACGCCATATGAAAACCTTCAAAATGAAATAATTCACAGCAAAAGGCGAAAAATTAAGGGCTGAGATCTCAAGAAATGGGACCGAGCATGGGCGTAGCTATAGGGGGTGCAGAGATAGCAGTCGCTACGGGGCCCAGGAGCCTGAGGGGGCCCAAAGACCCTTGTGCTGCATAGGAAGACACACAAAGCACTGAGGGAAGGGGGGCCCGAGCTGAACTCTTGCACCAGGGCCTATGAGCCGTTAGCTACGCCCCTGGGACCGAGACATCGTACGTATTAATAAGATATAACAGTATAGGGCTCACCCCAAAGAGGGCGGGGGGAGGGCGCTGGGATGGCTGGGTTCTAGGTGTGTGCAGGTCATCCTTCATCCCTATGCAGATAGTGGAGGTCTGAAGCTGTAGCTGATGTCACCACTTGACCTCTATTATGGTAGCTGTCCATGTCCCCCCTCGAATTCAAGGGGCATCTAGAAGAAACTCCCTTTAAAGTAAGTCAGTTGTGCACTCACTAATCAGGGGTGAAAGGTAGTTTGTGCTGTGTGCATGCAGTGGCCAGTTTTGGTGTGGCCCCAACGCTACGCTGGTTTCCCTGTCAAGGTGTCACCATGTGTTGCTGCTCTCCGGAAGGCATGATAAAGCATGGTGCACCCCAATAGAAATAAGTCCAGAGAGTCAGGGTTTGCATCTGTCATGCAGATGGCCCTTTAGTCAAAGGGCTAGTGACCCAGGGTCTGTGGTAGAGTGCCCCCATCTCAGCATCTTCTTCTGGTCATTCATGCAGTCTAGCAGAGGTTCTTCTACTAAACACTGGTCCCTTTCTGCAGATAACTAGAGTCTCTCACTGCTCTCCACAGTTTCTAACTGAACTAGAACCTTCTAGTGAGAGGATGGAGTGGAGAAGCACAGCCTAAGCAGAAACAATGTTACAACTTCTGTCTGTCATATATTTGTACAGAGCTTCAATAGAAGTCTCTGGGAAAGGATAAGCAGTTTTTCCAGACATAAACAACAGAGCTAAATCAGACAGAAGATCAGTGTTTCAGGTTTTTTTTTTTCCTTCTAAAACGTTGCATAGGGAGAAAGCCATAAAGTCTTTAAGTATTAGCTGTCTGTGCATTAACCCTATCGACAGTGCGACTGTAGAGTAATAACAGTGCAATAACAGGATGTATTACAATAAACATGTTGTGAGAAGGGCATGGTTTGGGGTAATCGATATCTGCCTTTAAAATAGTTAAACTGTGTGAGGTAAGCCTTGGGTGTGTCTCTGGGAACTGAGGGGTTAACCCAGACACAGGATGGGAAGGGTTAATAGCCTGTTTTGTCTATATTGGCCATAACTAACAGACAGATTGTAAAATATGTCCTGGGACCTGCTTATACTGGAGTGAGTGAGGTTGGCAGTGGGACGCTCACTCCACCCGGGCTTCGGTCCTGGGCTTCCATAGCCCACAGCGGCGGGTCACATGGGTCGTTAGGGCCTAATTTAAAGCTCAGCGCAGAGCTGAGCCGGGCGGCCATACCTGGAGAGCTGACTGCTGAACTACAGAAGGTAGTGCATGTGCCACCCAATACAGTGATCCCTCGAGATTCAATATTAATTGGTTTCAGTCGAATAATCGGTTCCAAAGCCCCAAAATGTCAACCAAGATAAGAGAAAATAGGTGCTAAGATAGCTGCTAACTAGTAACTAAGGCCTCTTTCACACTAGCGTTTTAGCTTTCCGTCCTAGAGATCCGTCCTCGGGTCTCTAGGACGGAAAGCTACTGATCAGGATTATCCTAATGCATCCTGAATGGAGAGAAATCCGTTCAGGATGCATCAGGATGCATCAGTTCAGTATGTCAACGTTTTTTGGACGTTGACAAAAGCGCAGCATGCTGCGGATTTGTCTCCGTCCAAAAATCCGGAAGACATGCCGTAACGCCGGATCCGGAATTAATGCCCATTGAAGGGCATTAGTCCGGATCCGGCCTTTAGCTAAACGTCGTTTCCGCGCATCGCCGGATCCGACGTTTAGCTTTTGTCAATGGTTACTATGGCAGCCAGGAAGCTAAAGTCCTGGTTGCCATAGTAGAAGTAGGGGAGCGAGGAGCGGCATACTTACATTCCGTGCGGCTCCGGGACGCTCCAGGATGACGTCAGGGCGCCCCAGTGCATAGATCACGTGATTGCATGGATCACGTGATCTATGCGCGCTGGGCGCTCTGACGTCATTCAGGAGCGCCCGAGGCCGCATGGAATGTGCATGCCGCTCCCGCTCCCCACTGCTACTATGGCAACCAGGACGCTAGTAGCGTCCTGGCTGCCATAGTAACACTGAAAGCATTTTGAAGACTGATCAGTCTTCAAATGCTTTCAGTTCACTTGCGTTGTGCCGGATCCGGCGTGCATTCCGGCGACGGAAGTGCACGCCGGATCCTAACAACGCAAGTGTGAAAGAGGCCTAATCCAGTTATTTTACCAGAGACGTGACCTTGATTGGTTGGATCTGAGTCTGAGACATTGTATGTTGAGTCTTGTTTCAACTTAAGATGGGTCAGAACAGACCATTGTATGTAATATTGTATCCTGAGGCCATTGTATCTTGAGGGATCACTGTACTTACCATTTGAAGCTGTGGGCTGGGTAGCTGGTCCCACGTATAGTCAGGGACTGTCTTCTTGTATTAGGTACTGGCTCAGCCGAGCAGGGTTTGTTTGTTTAAGCCTATTTGTTAAGGCTAGGCTTATGTTTAAATATATAAGTGTGAAATAAAAACACTTAAATCAGACATTATCCTGTCTGTGTCCCACCTTCCTCCACAGCTGCCCGGTCCCCCCCCCCCCCACAATGTAAACCGTATAAGTGCACACAACGGCATAATTCACAGTGCAAGTTAACCCTTTAAAGTGAAATAAAGCAGTGATTTGACAGCTTTTCCTATTAGCAGTGGAGGAATAACAAGGGTAGGTCATCAGTTTCTGACAGATGGGGATCTGACTCCCAGGACAAAGCCCGCCTTTATTAAACAGGTTTTCTGGGAATTAGGATAGGTCATCCATATCTGATCAGTGGGGGGTCCGACTCTCAGGACAGAGTTCATCTTCATTAAACTGGTTTTCTGGGAATTAGGATAGGTCATCAGTATCTGACGGTTGGGGATCTGACTCCCAGGACCCAACGGCAATCAGCTGTTTGAAGGAGCAACAAGGTTGTAACCTTTTTACAGTATTCCAAAGACAGCGCCACATATTGTATAGTGGCTGTGCTTGGTATTGCATCTTAAATTCACTTGAATGGGACTGAACTGTACAATTTTCAATGGACGAGACGTCACAGGCCAAGTGCTAAGTTAAACAGATCTGGTTTGCAAATATATCAAGGGTGCAGCTGTAGGAGGTGCAGATGTAAGGGCTGCAGATGTAGGGGGAGCAGCTGTAAGGGGGTGCAGCTGTAGGGGGTGCAGCTGTAGGGGGTGGAGATGTGGGGGTGGAGATGTGGGGGTGCAGCTGTAAGGGGGTGCAGCTGTAGGGAGTGCAGCTGTAGGGGGTGCAGCTGTAAGGGGGTGCAGCTGTGGGGGTTGCAGCTGTAGGGGGTGGAGATGTGGGGGTGGAGATGTGGGGATGCAGCTGTAGGGGGTGCAGCTGTAGGGATGCAGATGTAGGGGGTTAAGATATAGACGGTGCAGATGTAGGGGGTGCAGCTGTAGAGTGTGCAGCTGTAGGGGGTGCAGATGTAAGGGGTGCAGATGTAGGGGGTGCAGCTGTAGGGATGCAGATGTAGGAGGTTAAGATATAGACGGTGCAGATGTAAGGGGTGCAGATGTAGGGGGTGCAGCTGTAGGGAGTGCAGCTGTAGGGGGTGCAGATGTAGGGGGAGCAGCTGTAAGGGGTGCAGATGTAGGGGGTGCAGCTGTAGAGTGTGCAGCTGTAGGGGGTGCAGATGTAAGGGGTGCAGCTGTAAGGGGTGCAGATGTAGGGTGTGCAGCTGTAAGGGGTGCAGATGTAGGGGGGGCAGCTGTAAGGGGTGCAGATGTAGGGGGTGCAGCTGTAAGGGGTGCAGATGTAGGGTGTGCAGCTGTAAGGGGTGCAGATGTAGGGGGTGCAGCTGTAAGGGGTGAAGATGTAAGGGGTGCAGGTGTAGGGGGTGCAGATGTAGGGGGTGCAGATGTAGGGGGTGAAGATGTAGGGGTGCAGCTGTAAGGGGTGAAGATGTAAGGGGTGCAGGTGTAGGGGGTGCAGATGTAGGGGGTGCAGGTGTAGGGGGTGCAGCTGTAAGGGGTGAAGATGTAAGGGGTGCAGGTGTAGGGAGTGCAGATGTAGGGGGTGCAGATGTAGGGGTGGAGCTGTAAGGGGTGCAGCTGTAAGGGGGGCAGATGTAGGGGGTGCAGCTGTAGGGAGTGCAGCTGTAGGGAGTGCAGCTGTAGGGAGTGCAGCTGTAGGGAGTGCAGCTGTAGGGGGTGCAGCTGTAGTGGGTGCAGATGTAGGGGGAGCAGCTGTAGGGGGTGCAGATGTAGGGGGTGCAGGTGTAGGGGGTGCAGATGTAGGGGGTGTAGGGGGTGCAGATGTAGAGGGTGCAGATGTAGGGGTGCAGATGTAGGGGGTGCAGATGTAGGGGGTGCAGATTTAGCCACTGCTCCCAGGTCCTGGTACCTGAGGTCCCAGGTACTTGGAAGAAGGGTGGCTCGGAAATAAAATTTGCATTGGGGGCTAGAGCTGTAAGCTGTGCCGCTCTGATCGTGTTTGCTGCTTATCCTCCGACCTGAAGTTTTCCAGACCTCGGTGAAAGCCTGCCACTTTTCTCTGTGCTTAATAACAAAGTCGGCTCTGCTATATCTGTATAGAAACACATGGAAATGTCATTATGTCATTGTCCGTGTTCTATATTCCTGCCATTGTAAAGTTTAAATACTACAAGATGCAGTGAGTGCTGGAGGAGATATACTGTAATGTATGCAGCCACTTGCCGGTTTTCCAGAAATATACCTTTGTTTTGTTCACATAAAAGATATTGTGTGACTTAATTATACTTGTGTCAGGCGCCGGGGACATGGCTGTTGCTTCTCAGAATCAAAATGAACAATGACGGATGACAGACAGATGCCAATTATGTGCTGAAATATATATAAATGTAATAATGTGTCAGATGGCGCACAATAGTGCTGGAGCAAAGTGAGAATTTAACCCTGCAGCAGCCTGAGAATGTGCCGCCCCCAAACAGAATACAATGGGCACAAGTCAATCCGCCCAATGTGACAGCCATATCGAGAAAATGGAAATCTGGAACCAAGATCAAAGGAGGGCGGCAGATCAGTTTCTGGGGAATTTAGCTAATAGAATGGTCATGTCTAATTAATACTGCCATATCGCGACGGAATTATGTCACCAAACATATATTATAGTCAGCGCAGCGACGACATAATACCACCATGAGCTGACTTAGTTATACGGCAATACGATGACTAAGTTGGTACTTTCACACTAGCGTTTTGGATTCCGTTTGTGAGATCCGTTTCAGGGCGCTCACAAACGGTCCAAAACGGATCAGTTCAGCCCCAATGCATTCTGAATGGATAAGGATCCGTTCAGAATGCATCAGTTTGGCTCCGTTCCGCCTCTATTCTGTTTTGGAGACGGACACCAAAACGCAGCATGCAGCATTTTGGCGTTCGTCTGACGATGCGGAGCCGAACTGATCCGTTGTGAATTACAATGTCAGTCAATGGGGACGGATCCGTTTTTAATGACACAATATGGTGCATTTGAAAACGGATCCGTTCCCCATTGACTTTCAATGTAATTCAAAACGGATCCGTTTTGGACTTTGTCATTTTTCTTTTAACTAATGCAAACGGATCCGTTCTGAACGGATACAAACGTTTGCATTATAGGTGCGGATCCGTCTGTGCAAATAAATAGACGGATCCGCACCAACGCAAGTGTGAAAGTACCCTAAATGCTGCCATAAATCAAATGAATAATGCTGCCATACAGGGACTGAATAATACTGCCATTAAATAGCTGAATAATACTGCCAAATAGTAGTTAAATAATACAGCCTACAGTGACTGAATAACACTGCCCTACACTGAATGAATAATACCGCCATACAGAGACTGAATATTACGGCTAAACAGTAATTAAATAATACTGCCATATAGTGTCAAATGAATTGACTTAGATCCGAATTTCAAGAGAAATTCGATTTGCCACGAAGCCGAATTTCCTCGCGCTTCATGGTAATGAATCAATTTTCCCTGAAAGGGCGATAAAAAAAAAAAACATGCTCACCTCATCCATTTGCGAATGAAGAGGCCGTCGCGGCCATCTTGATTACATAGATCATGCAAAATCTCACGTGGGGTGACGTCTGAGGTCACCGCGGCGGTGTTCTGGCCAGGCAGGGTGACGTCATCAGTGATGTCCTACCTAGCATGATGACGTTATGATGTCATCACTGCGTGAGATTTCGCCGTTCCCCGTCATTGCGCCGGCTACATACAAAGAAATGTGCTTGATGACGAGGTAATTCATCACAAATTAAATTTATTTGTAAAATTCGGCGAAGCGGCTAAATATAGTTTTTCGTAACTTTGTTGATCTCTACTGCCATACATTGAATGCCACTAAGCAGTGACTAATATCGCTGCCATACTGTGACTCATTAAGGTTAGGACTCCAGCAGAAGAAAAAATGAAAACATCCCCCAAAGATCAGTTTGAAGATATATTAATAAAAGAGGCATACGGGATGCCAAATCTCCAAATGTAAATCTAACCACATAGAAGACCAAATAAAACTGCCAGGTTAAAAGGTAAAAACCCTGGAGCTTTATGCCAACATCCCTGGGAGTCTAGGGTAGTAAAGGGGTTAAGTCAATCATCCCTAGCAGCAAAGAGCAGTGAAGGGGTTAAAATTATTGATTACCTTGTAGTCTAGCATAGGGGCATAGGGGGTACTTTCAGCTTCCTTGGTAGTCTAGAACAATGAAAGGTTTCAATTACTGACTACCTCCTTGTGGTCTAGGGGAGTGAAGGGGGTATTTCCAGCTTCCCGTGTGGTATAGGACAATGAAGGGTTTTAATTATTGATTACCTTGTAGTCTAGGGGAGCAGAGGGGGATAATCCCTGCTTCCCAAGTGGTCTACGACAATGAAGTGTTTTAATTATTAATTACTTTGAAGTCTAGCGAAGGGAAGGAGGTACTGCCAGATTTCTTGGTGGTCTAAGACAATTAAGGATTTCAATTATTGATTACCTTGTAGTCTAGGGGGCATAGGGGGTACTTTCAGCTTCCCTGGTAGTCTAGAACAATGAAAAGGTTTAAATTATCTACTACCTTCTTGTGGTCTAGGGGAGTGAAGGGGTACTTCCAGCTTCCCAAGTGGTCTAGGACAATGAAGGGTTTCAATTATTGATTATCTTGTAGTCTAGAAAATAGAGGTGGTACTTCTGGCTTCCTTGGTGGTCTAGGACAATGAAGGGTTTCAATTATTAATTACCTGGAAGTATAAGGAAGTGGATGGGGTAATTTCAGTTTCCTTTATGGTCTCAGACAATGAAAGATTTCAATTATTGATTACCTTGTAGTCTAGGTGGCATAGGTGGTACTTCCAGCTTCCCTGGTGGTCTAGGATAATGAAGGGTTTCAATTATTGATTACCTTGTAGTCTAGGGGAGCAGACGGGTAATGCCAGCTTGCCAAGTGGTCTAGGACAATGAAGGGTTTCAATTGTTAATTACCTTGAAGTCTAGAAAATGAAGGTGGTACTTCTAGCTTCCTTGGTGGTCTAGGACAATGAAGGGTTTCAATTATTAATTACCTGGAAGTATAAGGAAGTGTATGGGGTACTTTCAGTTTCCTTTGTGGTCTCAGACAATGAAAGATTTCAATTATTGATTACCTTGTAGTCTAGGGGGCATATGTGGTACTTCCAGCTTCCCCGGTGGTCTAGGATAATAAAGGGTTTCAATTATTGATTACCTTGTAGTCTAGGGGAGCAGAGGGGTTACTCCCAGCTTCCCAACTGGTCTACGACAATGAAGGGTTTCAATTGTTAATTACCTTGAAGTCTAGGAAATTGAGGTGGTACTTCTAGCTTCCTTAGTGGTCTAGGACAATGAAGGGTTTCAATTATTAATTACCTGAAAGTATAGGGAAGTGGATGGGGTACTCCCATTTTCCTTTGTGGTCTCAGACAATGAAAGATTTCAATTATTGATTACCTTGTAGTCTAGGGGGCATACGGCATACTTCCAGCTTCCCCGGTGGTCTAGGACAATTAAGGTTTCAATTATTGATTACCTTGTAGTCTAGGGGAGTGGAGGGGTTACTTCAACCTGTCCTGCCACCTTTCCGTGTGTCACATACCTTGATCCAAATTAGTTGTCACCAATATAGGGCTACTCCTAAGCAAGGATGTGGGGAGCCCACCCTGCAGTTAGAGAGGTTGCCAAGTTTGGACCAGTGTGCATGATGGCCATCGTATGCCTGATCATTCTCATTGCTTTGTTGCAGTGTATCTCAGTTCTCCTGCAGCTGATTGTGGCGGCGCTTCTCATCTATAAGGGATCCAAGAACATAGAATGTGATGACCCCGAGCAGCGGCTGAGCGACAGGTACTCAAGTCAAAGACTTTTTAATGGTTGTTTCCAGGGCTTTATCTAGATCAGGGGTGTTCAAGGTGTACGTGAAGTTATTGCACCCCTTGGGTTTAGGTACTCTTCTGTTCTAGAATTAAGGGGCTATAAGACGTATCATAATAAGTTGTGCATTGGACCCAAAGGTTTACACTGCTGAATACCCAGTTACACTGAACACAATAATATGCATGAGCATGCAGCTAAGGAACAGCGTTCCCCACTCCAGTCACATTCAGAGCTGCATTCAAAATTTTGCTGCCACTTACCAGAGTGTGGTGCATTATCAGTATTCAGATGGGCTTGTCCAGGATTAGAAACAGCTTTCTTCCAGAAACAGCGCCACACCTATCCAGAGGTTGTGTCTGGTATTGCAGCTCTGCCCACCTCACTTCATAGGAGCTGTGCTGCAATACCAGACACTGCCCATGGAGAAGCGTGGAGCTGTTTCCAGGAAAAAGATATGTTTTTTAATTCCTGGACAACCCCTTTTTAAGTCACATGCCTGATAAACATGTTCAAATAACCAAAGATCTGTCTCCAGTGGCAAAAGGCTGGCTTCAGAACGCAGCTTCGGTTGTGAATGGAGAAAAAGAACTCAAACAACAGAAAATGAGCACAATAAAGTGTTTGCCTAATCATTTCACACTTTATGCAGACTGAAACTGTGAAATTTTGTTAAAAGTTAGGTTACTCTGGTAACTGGTGGGCGAAATGGAATATTCAGAATTTTTTTAAGAGTCTTTTATGGAGATTTTCTTGATGGGTGAAAATTACCGGAGCCGCGAATATTCATATTTGTTCAGCGTTAATTACCACTTTTTATTAAAACAACATCCATGAAGCGCAGGGGCAACAATTACCGCTCCGAGTCTCTCCACACCGGGAGACGCTAACGTGACATGTTAGGATGGCGCTCGTTAGAAGTGTTAGGGGCCGTTCTCTCGAATATTCACAAGATATTAACGGTATCAACGGCCGCCGAAGAGATATTACACGTTTAACTCCCCAGAGTCCGACCAAAATATTGTCAGAAACTCCACACTGCAGAATATCCAAGTTGTTAAAGTGTATCGGCTGAGTGGTTCATTTAAGACCATATTTTCACCCCAAAAAATTGCAATAAGGGTTTCACACACGAACGTGCGCGCCCCATGCCCGTGCTGCGGACTGCAAATTGCGGTCTGCAATGCACGGGCGCCGACTGTGGGGCAGCTGCAGCGGCTCGCGGACCCATTCACTTCAATGGGTCCGTGATCCGCCCGTTCTGCAAAAAGATAGGACATGTTCTATCTTATTGCGGGACGGAAGTACGGAACGTAACCCCACGGAAGCACTCCGTAGTACTTCCGTAGTGTTCTGTTCCTTTATTCCGTTCCGCATCTCTGGATTTGCGGACCCATTGAAGTAAATGGGTCTACATCCGTGATGCGGAATGGCCACGGAGCGGTGTCCGTGTATTGCGGATCCGCAAATGATGTCCGTAATACAGGCACGGGGTGCACACGTTTGTGTGAAAGAGGCCTAAAGGGCGTCTCCACCCAAAAATATGGGGGGCATGAAACGTTGTCTCCACAGTCCTCATAAATGGGCATGTAATACTCCTCCCCAAAAAAGTTGTCAGAATATTTGCACCAACAATAACATTAATCACATGAGGGGTCAAAAGTGAATTGACAGGTTTCAGTGACTCTGTGAGATAGATATAGGGCAGGTGTTAGACAAAGTGGGGCCCCCGGGAGCAGTAAAAGGGGAGTACAAATTGCTGAAACTGTACCAACAACACAGTCACAATCACAGCTTATATGGAAATTATCAGATAATACCGCCACACCATGACTATTACCATTAACACTACATAGTGACTGATAATACCACCATACAGTTACGGAATAAAAACCGCTATACAAAGACCAATATTATAAATTAGACAATTCAACAAAGGCCAAATAATACCTCCAGACCATGAACACTGACATTTCCACTGACTAGTGACTAGTATCACCATACTGTTACAGAAAACAAACACTAAAAAAGACCAATATCACCCCCACACACTGACCATATGGTACAGTCTGCAGACTGTATAAATGATTGCAGTACAGTTACAGGTGTCATCTTTAATTGGAGTTGTTCACTTTTCCATTCTTTTCCATCTGGCCCAGACCACCATGAAGGCTACTTCCAGCCATGACTTGTGTTCCCTATTCCCCACTGTTATATTGACTGCTCTCCATACCCCCATCTTTCCTAGTTTGTTTTTCATGCCCCCTTCCTTTCACAGACTGCTTTCTCTGCCGCCTCTCTTTAACAGACTGCTCTCCAGGCCTCATGTTTCTCATTCTGTTGCCCATGCCTGACTCACTGACGTCTTACAGACTGCTCCCCATACCCCTGTATCACAGATTGTTACCAATGCACTCCTCTCGTATACAGACGGCTCCCCATACCCCTGTATCACAGATTGTTACCAATGCACTCCTCTCGTATACAGACGGCTCCCCATACCCCTGTATCACAGATTGTTACCAATGTACTCCTCTCGTATACAGACGGCTCCCCATACCCCTGTATCACAGATTGTTACCAATGCACTCCTCTCGTATACAGACTACTCCCCATACACCCGTTACACAGATTTTTCCAAGTACTCTCCTCTCTTATACAGACTGCTCCCCATGCTCCCTCTGCTCACACAGACTGCTTCCCCATCCGGACAGTCAGGTCCCCATGGTCCTTACCCTCTCACAAACAGCTCTTTCAGCCCCCTAGTCACATAGTCAGTGTTCTATGTTCTTCTCTCTCACAGACTGTTTCCGATGCCCTTGTCCCTCACAGACTGGTTCCCATGTCCCCTTGCTCATGCAGACTGCTCATCCTCCATACAAACTGCTTTCCATGCTCTCGTTCAAAGACTGCTCTTCATGCCCCCTATCACAGACTGCTCTCCATGACCCTCCTCGCTCACAGACTGCTCAGCCCTCCATGCAGACTGCTCCCTGTGCCCTATACCATCCATGGCTCATAGCTCAGCTTCCTGTTTCCTCCTTATGGTGGTATGGCTGCACAGTTCTCTCTATGATCGGGCAGACAGCTTCATCAGTGCTCTTCCTGATCATTTAGGGGAACCTGTCACTAGTTTTGAGGCCACTAAACCACTAGGTTCTCTAGCTGGGGAGCAGCTTTCCACACATGAGAAGATAAAATACAAGTATTTTGGCATTAGGAATAGGATGTAATATAAGTTACATTACTCAAGATGGTTCTGGGACTCTAGTCCAGCAATATCAGGTGGATGCACATTACACAGAGTAAGTCAATGCCAGTGCAATTTGCTTCACTGGGATGGATAGATAGATAGTAGATAGATAGATAGATAGATAGATAGATAGATAGATAGATAGATAGATAGATAGATAGATAGTACATGTGGCGCTGTGAGCACAGCTTTGATAAGTTCAGTGTTATATTTGCTTCTTCTTCTTTCTAAATCAGTTCATTTGGTATCAGTGAAGCCCCCGCTAGGTGGTTTGTCACGTCTCTCCACAACGGGGGGCTAATAAGAGTGCAGACTGACAGATCCACGACTCTCCTCCACCCCCCGCAGCTCAGAACGAGGGGGGAACGAGGGGGGAGAAACAGAAAATACAATGATATCCCGGCGTATACCATGAGAAGCGAAGTGATATTCTTCATCATTGCAGAGGCTCATATCATAGCAGCATCACCCCCATCATTACAACTACTTCTATCATGTACCCCAAGTGTCAGTGTCATTATCCTGTACCTCAGGTCTCAGTGTCATTACCCTGTACCCCGAGTGTCAGTGTCATTATCCTGTACCCAGAGTGTCAGTGTCATTATCCTGTACCCCAAGTGTCAGTGTCATTATCCTGTACCCCAAGTGTCAGTGTCATTATCCTGTACCCCAAGCGTCAGTGTCATTATCCTGTACCCCAAGCGTCAGTGTCATTATCCTGTACCACAAGTGTCAGTGTAATTATCCTGTACCCCAAGTGTCAGTGTCATTATCCTGTACCCCAAGCGTAATTATCCTGTCCCCGAGTGTCAGTGTCATTATCCTGTACCCCAAGTGTCAGTGTCATTATCCTGTACCCCGAGTGTCATTGTCATTATCCTGTCCCCGAGTGTCAGTGTCATTATCCTGTACCCCAAGCGTCAGTGTCATTATCCTGTACCCCGAGTGTCAGTGTCATTATCCTGTCCCCCAAGTGTCAGTGTCATTATCCTGTACCCCAAGTGTTAGTGTCATTATCCTGTACCCCAAGTGTCAGTGTCATTGTCCTGTACCCTAAGTGTCAGTGTCATTATCCTGTCCCCGAGTGTCAGTGTCATTATTCTGTACCCCAAGTGTCAGTGTCATTATCCTGTACCTCAGGTGTCAGTGTTATTATCCTGTACCCCGAGTGTCAGTGTCATTACCCTGTACCCCGAGTGTCAGTGTCATCATCCTGTACCCCAAGTGTCAGCGTCATTATCCTGTACCCCAAGTGTCAGTGTCATTATCCTGTACCCCGAGTGTCAGTGTCATTATCCTGTACCCAGAGTGTCAGTGTCATTATCCTGTACCCCAAGTGTCAGTGTCATTATCCTGTACCCAGAGTGTCAGTGTCATTATCCTGTACCCCAAGCGTCAGTGTCATTATCCTGTACCCCAAGCGTCAGTGTAATTATCCTGTACCCCAAGTGTCAGTGTAATTATCCTGTACCCCAAGTGTCAGTGTCATTATCCTGTACCCCAAGCGTCATTATCCTGTCCCCGAGTGTCAGTGTCATTATCCTGTACCCCAAGTGTCAGTGTCATTATCCTGTACCCCGAGTGTCATTGTCATTATCCTGTCCCCGAGTGTCAGTGTCATTATCCTGTACCCCAAGCGTCAGTGTCATTATCCTGTACCCCGAGTGTCAGTGTCATTATCCTGTCCCCAAGTGTCAGTGTCATTATCCTGTACCCCAAGTGTTAGTGTCATTATCCTGTACCCCAAGTGTCAGTGTCATTGTCCTGTACCCTAAGTGTCAGTGTCATTATCCTGTACCCCAAGTGTCAGTGTCATTATCCTGTCCCCGAGTGTCAGTGTCATTATCCTGTCCCCAAGTGTCAGTGTCATTATCCTGTACCACGAGTGTCAGTGTCATTATCCTGTACCCCAAGCGTCAGTGTCATTATCCTGTACCCCGAGTGTCAGTGTCATTATCCTGTCCCCAAGTGTCAGTGTCATTATCCTGTACCCCAAGTGTCAGTGTCATTATCCTGTCCCCAAGTGTCAGCGTGTCATTATCCTGTCCCCGAGTGTCAGTGTCATTATCCTGTACGCCAAGTGTCAGTGTCATTATCCTGTACCCTAAGCGCCAGTGTCATTATCCTGTACCCCGAGTGTCAGTGTCATTATCCTGTACCCCAAGTGTCATTATCCTGTACCCCAAGTGTCATTATCCTGTACCCCAAGTGTCAGTATCATTATCCTGTACCCCGAGTGTCAGTGTCTTTATCCTGAACCCCGAGTGTCATTGTCATTATCCTGTCCCCCGAGTGTCAGTGTCATTATCCTGTACCCCAAGCGCCAGTGTCATTATCCTGTACCTGCCTGAGTGTCAGTGTCATTATCCTGTCCCCCAAGTGTCAGTGTCATTATCCTGTCCCCAAGTGTCAGTGTCATTGTCCTGTACCCTAAGTGTCAGTGTCATTATCCTGTACCCCAAGTGTCAGTGTCATTATCCTGCACCCCAAGTGTCGAGTGTCATTATCCTGTACCCCAAGTGTCAGTGTCATTATCCTGTACCCCAAGTGTCAGTGTCATTATCCTGTATCCCAAGTGTCAGTGTCATTATCCTGTACCCAGAGTGTCAGTGTCATTATCCTGTACCCCGAGTGTCAGCGTCATTATCCTGTACCCCGAGTGTCAGTGTCATTATCCTGTACCCCAAGTGTCAGTGTCATTATCCTCTACCCCAAGCTGTCAGTGTCATTATCCTGTACCCCAAGTGTCAGTGTCATTATCCTGTACCCCAAGTGTCAGTGTCATTGTCCTGCACCCCAAGTGTCAGTGTCATTACCCTGTACCCCAAGTGTCAGTGTCATTATCCTGTACCCCAAGTGTCAGTGTCATTGTCCTGTACCTCAAGTGTCAGTGTCATTACCCTGTACCCCAAGTGTCAGTGTCATTATCCTGTACCCCAAGTGTCAGTGTCATTTTCCTGTACCCCGAGTGTCAGTGTCATTATCCTGTACCCCAAGTGTCAGTGTCATTATCCTGTACCCCAAGTGTCAGTGTCATTACCCTGTACCCCAAGTGTCAGTGTCATTATCCTGTACCCCGAGTGTCAGTGTCATTGTCCTGTACCCCGAGTGTCAGTGTCATTATCCTGTCCCCGAGTTTCAGTGTCATTATCCTGTACCCCAAGTGTCATTGTCCTGTACCCCAAGTGTCAGTGTAATTTTCCTGTACCCCAAGTGTCAGCGTCATTTTCCTGTACCCCAAGTGTCAGTGTCATTATCCTGTACCCCGAGTGTCAGTCATTATCCTGTACCCCAAGTATCATTATCCTGTACCCCAAGTGTCAGTGTCATTATCCTGTACCCCGAGTGTCAGTGTCATTATCCTGTACCCCAAGTGTCAGCGTCATTATCCTGTACTCCAAGTGTCAGTGTCATTATCCTGTACCCCAAGTGTCAGTGTCATTATCCTGTACCCTAAGTGTCAGTGCCATTATCCTGTACCCCAAGTGTCATTGTCCTGTACCCCAAGTGTCAGTGTCATTATCCTGTACCCCAATTGTCAGTGTCATTATCCTGTACCCCAAGTGTCAGTGTCATTATCCTGTACCCCAAGTGTCAGTGTCATTATCCTGTACCCCAAGTGTCAGCGTCATTTTCCTGTCCCCCAAGTGTCAGTGTCATTATCCTGTACCCCAAGTGTCAGCGTCATTTTCCTGTCCCCCAAGTGTCAGTGTCATTATCCTGTACCCAGAGTGTCAGTGTCATTATCCTGTACCCCAAGTGTCAGTGTCATTATCCTGTACCCAGAGTGTCAGTGTCATTATCCTGTACCCCAAGCGTCAGTGTCATTATCCTGTACCCCAAGCGTCAGTGTAATTATCCTGTACCCCAAGTGTCAGTGTAATTATCCTGTACCCCAAGTGTCAGTGTCATTATCCTGTACCCTAGCTGCCATTATCCTGTCCCCGAGTGTCAGTGTCATTATCCTGTACCCCAAGTGTCAGTGTCATTATCCTGTACCCCGAGTGTCATTGTCATTATCCTGTCCCCGAGTGTCAGTGTCATTATCCTGTACCCCAAGCGTCAGTGTCATTATCCTGTACCCCGAGTGTCAGTGTCATTATCCTGTCCCCCAAGTGTCAGTGTCATTATCCTGTACCCCAAGTGTTAGTGTCATTATCCTGTACCCCAAGTGTCAGTGTCATTGTCCTGTACCCTAAGTGTCAGTGTCATTATCCTGTACCCCAAGTGTCAGTGTCATTATCCTGTCCCCGAGTGTCAGTGTCATTATCCTGTCCCCCAAGTGTCAGTGTCATTATCCTGTACCACGAGTGTCAGTGTCATTATCCTGTACCCCAAGCGTCAGTGTCATTATCCTGTACCCCGAGTGTCAGTGTCATTATCCTGTCCCCCAAGTGTCAGTGTCATTATCCTGTACCCCAAGTGTCAGTGTCATTATCCTGTCCCCCAAGTGTCAGCGTGTCATTATCCTGTCCCCGAGTGTCAGTGTCATTATCCTGTACGCCAAGTGTCAGTGTCATTATCCTGTACCCCAAGCGTCAGTGTCATTATCCTGTACCCCGAGTGTCAGTGTCATTATCCTGTACCCCAAGTGTCATTATCCTGTACCCCAAGTGTCATTATCCTGTACCCCAAGTGTCAGTATCATTATCCTGTACCCCGAGTGTCAGTGTCTTTATCCTGAACCCCGAGTGTCATTGTCATTATCCTGTCCCCGAGTGTCAGTGTCATTATCCTGTACCCCAAGCGTCAGTGTCATTATCCTGTACCCCGAGTGTCAGTGTCATTATCCTGTCCCCCAAGTGTCAGTGTCATTATCCTGTCCCCCAAGTGTCAGTGTCATTGTCCTGTACCCTAAGTGTCAGTGTCATTATCCTGTACCCCAAGTGTCAGTGTCATTATCCTGCACCCCAAGTGTCAGTGTCATTATCCTGTACCCCAAGTGTCAGTGTCATTATCCTGTACCCCAAGTGTCAGTGTCATTATCCTGTATCCCAAGTGTCAGTGTCATTATCCTGTACCCAGAGTGTCAGTGTCATTATCCTGTACCCCGAGTGTCAGCGTCATTATCCTGTACCCCGAGTGTCAGTGTCATTATCCTGTACCCCAAGTGTCAGTGTCATTATCCTCTACCCCAAGCGTCAGTGTCATTATCCTGTACCCCAAGTGTCAGTGTCATTATCCTGTACCCCAAGTGTCAGTGTCATTGTCCTGCACCCCAAGTGTCAGTGTCATTACCCTGTACCCCAAGTGTCAGTGTCATTATCCTGTACCCCAAGTGTCAGTGTCATTGTCCTGTACCTCAAGTGTCAGTGTCATTACCCTGTACCCCAAGTGTCAGTGTCATTATCCTGTACCCCAAGTGTCAGTGTCATTTTCCTGTACCCCGAGTGTCAGTGTCATTATCCTGTACCCCAAGTGTCAGTGTCATTATCCTGTACCCCAAGTGTCAGTGTCATTACCCTGTACCCCAAGTGTCAGTGTCATTATCCTGTACCCCGAGTGTCAGTGTCATTGTCCTGTACCCCGAGTGTCAGTGTCATTATCCTGTCCCCGAGTTTCAGTGTCATTATCCTGTACCCCAAGTGTCATTGTCCTGTACCCCAAGTGTCAGTGTAATTTTCCTGTACCCCAAGGGTCAGCGTCATTTTCCTGTACCCCAAGTGTCAGTGTCATTATCCTGTACCCCGAGTGTCAGTCATTATCCTGTACCCCAAGTATCATTATCCTGTACCCCAAGTGTCAGTGTCATTATCCTGTACCCCGAGTGTCAGTGTCATTATCCTGTACCCCAAGTGTCAGCGTCATTATCCTGTACTCCAAGTGTCAGTGTCATTATCCTGTACCCCAAGTGTCAGTGTCATTATCCTGTACCCTAAGTGTCAGTGCCATTATCCTGTACCCCAAGTGTCATTGTCCTGTACCCCAAGTGTCAGTGTCATTATCCTGTACCCCAATTGTCAGTGTCATTATCCTGTACCCCAAGTGTCAGTGTCATTATCCTGTACCCCAAGTGTCAGTGTCATTATCCTGTACCCCAAGTGTCAGCGTCATTTTCCTGTCCCCAAGTGTCAGTGTCATTATCCTGTACCCCAAGTGTCAGCGTCATTTTCCTGTCCCCAAGTGTCAGTGTCATTATCCTGTACCCCAAGTGTCAGTGTCATTATCCTGTACCCCAAGTGTCAGTGTCATTATCCTGTACCCCGAGTGTCAGTGTCATTATCCTGTACCCCGAGTGTCAGTGTCATTATCCTGTACCCCGAGTGTCAATGTCATTATCCTGTACCCCGAGTGTCAGTGTCATTGTCCTGTACCCCAAGTGTCAGTGTCATTATCCTGTACCCCGAGTGTCAGTGTCATTATCCTGTACCTCAAGTGTCAGTGTCATTACCCTGTACCCCGAGTGTCAGTGTCATTATCCTGTACCCCAAGTGTCAGTGTTATTATCCTGTACCCCAAGTGTCAGTGTGTCATTATCCTGTACTCCAAGTGTCAGTGTCATTATCCTGTCCCCCAAGTGTCAGTATTATTATCCTGTACTCCAAGTGTCAGGTCATTATCCTGTACCCCAAGTGTCAGTGTCATTATCCTGTACCCCAAGTGTCAGTGTCATTATCCTGTACCCCAAGTGTCAGTGTCATTATCCTGTACCCCAAGTGTCAGTGTCATTATCCTGTACCCCAAGTGTCAGTGTCATTATCC
This sequence comes from Bufotes viridis, assembly GCA_033119425.1. Lineage (NCBI taxonomy): Eukaryota > Metazoa > Chordata > Amphibia > Anura > Bufonidae > Bufotes > Bufotes viridis. The sequence goes on along the minus strand of CM065598.1, from coordinate 94,125,742 downwards.
TGTACTCCAAGTGTCAGTGTCATTATCCTGTCCCCCAAGTGTCAGTGTCATTATCCTGTACCCCAAATGTCAGCGTCATTATCCTGTACCCCAAGTGTCACTGTCATTATCCTGTACCCCAGGTGTCAGTGTCATTATCCTGTACCCCGAGTGTCAGTGTCATTATCCTGTACCCCAAGTGTCATTATCCTGTACCCCAAGTGTCAGTGTCATTATCCTGTACCCCAAGTGTCAGTGTCATTATCCTGTACCCCAAGTGTCAGCGTGTCATTATCCTGTCCCCCAAGTGTCAGCGTCATTATCCTGTACCCCAAGTGTCAGTGTCATTACCCTGTACCCCAAGTGTCAGTGTCATTATCCTGTACCCCGAGTGTCAGTGTCATTGTCCTGTACCCCGAGTGTCAGTGTCATTATCCTGTCCCCGAGTTTCAGTGTCATTATCCTGTACCCCAAGTGTCATTGTCCTGTACCCCAAGTGTCAGTGTAATTTTCCTGTACCCCAAGGGTCAGCGTCATTTTCCTGTACCCCAAGTGTCAGTGTCATTATCCTGTACCCCGAGTGTCAGTCATTATCCTGTACCCCAAGTATCATTATCCTGTACCCCAAGTGTCAGTGTCATTATCCTGTACCCCGAGTGTCAGTGTCATTATCCTGTACCCCAAGTGTCAGCGTCATTATCCTGTACTCCAAGTGTCAGTGTCATTATCCTGTACCCCAAGTGTCAGTGTCATTATCCTGTACCCTAAGTGTCAGTGCCATTATCCTGTACCCCAAGTGTCATTGTCCTGTACCCCAAGTGTCAGTGTCATTATCCTGTACCCCAATTGTCAGTGTCATTATCCTGTACCCCAAGTGTCAGTGTCATTATCCTGTACCCCAAGTGTCAGTGTCATTATCCTGTACCCCAAGTGTCAGCGTCATTTTCCTGTCCCCCAAGTGTCAGTGTCATTATCCTGTACCCCAAGTGTCAGCGTCATTTTCCTGTCCCCCAAGTGTCAGTGTCATTATCCTGTACCCCAAGTGTCAGTGTCATTATCCTGTACCCCAAGTGTCAGTGTCATTATCCTGTACCCCGAGTGTCAGTGTCATTATCCTGTACCCCGAGTGTCAGTGTCATTATCCTGTACCCCGAGTGTCAATGTCATTATCCTGTACCCCGAGTGTCAGTGTCATTGTCCTGTACCCCAAGTGTCAGTGTCATTATCCTGTACCCCGAGTGTCAGTGTCATTATCCTGTACCTCAAGTGTCAGTGTCATTACCCTGTACCCCGAGTGTCAGTGTCATTATCCTGTACCCCAAGTGTCAGTGTTATTATCCTGTACCCCAAGTGTCAGTGTGTCATTATCCTGTACTCCAAGTGTCAGTGTCATTATCCTGTCCCCCAAGTGTCAGTATTATTATCCTGTACTCCAAGTGTCAGGTCATTATCCTGTACCCCAAGTGTCAGTGTCATTATCCTGTACCCCAAGTGTGAGTGTCATTATCCTGTCCCCCAAGTGTCAGTGTCATTATCCTGTACCCCAAGTGTCAGTGTCATTATCCTGTACCCCAAGTGTCAGTGTCATTATCCTGTACTCCAAGTGTCAGTGTCATTATCCTGTCCCCAAGTGTCAGTGTCATTATCCTGTACCCCAAATGTCAGCGTCATTATCCTGTACCCCAAGTGTCACTGTCATTATCCTGTACCCCAGGTGTCAGTGTCATTATCCTGTACCCCGAGTGTCAGTGTCATTATCCTGTACCCCAAGTGTCATTATCCTGTACCCCAAGTGTCAGTGTCATTATCCTGTACCCCAAGTGTCAGTGTCATTATCCTGTACCCCAAGTGTCAGCGTGTCATTATCCTGTCCCCCAAGTGTCAGCGTCATTATCCTGTACCCCAAGTGTCAGGGTCATTATCCTGTACCCCAAGTGTCAGTGTCATTATCCTGTACCCCAAGCGTCAGTGTCATTATCCTGTCCCCCAAGTGTCAGTGTCATTATCCTGTACCCCGAGTGTCAGTGTCATTATCCTGTCCCCCAAGTGTCAGTGTCATTATCCTGTACCCCAAGTGTCAGTGTCATTATCCTGTACCCCAAGTGTCAGTGTCATTATCCTGTACCCCAAGTGTCATTATCCTGTCCCCCAAGTGTCAGTGTCATTATCCTGTACCCCAAGTGTCATTATCCTGTCCCCGAGTGTCAGTGTCATTATCCTGTACCCCAAGTGTCATTATCCTGTCCCTGAGTGTCAGTGTCATTATCCTGTCCCTGAGTGTCAGTGTCATTATCCTGTCCCCGAGTGTCAGTGTCATTATCCTGTACCCAGAGTGTCAGTGTCATTATCCTGTACCCCAAGTGTCATTATCCTGTACCCCAAGTGTCATTGTCATTATCCTGTACCCCAAGTGTCATTGTCATTATCCTGTACTCCAAGTGGGAATATGCCATTAAAGAAGCGGGGGTATCGCAGTTCCAGTGATAACTATAATTGGCCACACAGGGCTGGATATGGGGGGACTTTTGAGCCCTCCTGCCCCAGAATAGCTGCCATGCTTTCCCATGTGGATGACGCCTCATGACGAGCTTTGTGCAGATATCCAGACCCTTCATGAGTCTTACATATGGGGGTCATTCTCCTCACCAGCAGAGGCCTCCTGTCGATATCTTTCTATCTATCTGGATTTTCCTTTCTGCTGCTTTATTTAGATCCGACTGGAAGAATTTTACAATTAAATTTCTACAGCAAATTCCAATTACCCATAAAGATAGCTGGAGCCGAGGCATTTTAATTGCACCTCTCCTTTCTGGAATCTAAATGAATTGTTAGATTTCCCGGTCATCAGGATACGGCAACGCCACAATTACCTATATATAGAAATCCTAATTACAGCCTTGCACCAACCTCATTAGCCAATTACAAGTGTGTGCGGCCAATTAAACTATCAATCACAAAGTCTAACAAGCTGACAGATAACAATATACAATCATCTGAAGTCACAGGACATGCAGCACCAACCCCACTTCTTGTGTTCTGGGTCCAATGACTTCATTTTGGGATGGTGAAGCCATCAGGTGCGATCCTAAAGCTAAAAAAGGCACCTTACAGCAGGATCAACTCTCTTAAAGCAAGCATACTGCCTGATTAGGTTGATACTCCTGAATAAAATGATGTCTGCCTTGTAAAAATTGGTTGAGGCATTCCCGAGAAAAAAGCCTTTTATTCTTTATCCAGATGAGAGCGTCAGTGTGCTGAGGGGCGTGGCCTAGCCTGACCTCAGCTCTTCTATATTCCAGTGCTGGCCACGCCCCTCGTTACACTGACCCTCTCATTTGGATAAGGAATAAAAGTATTTTCTCTCGGGAACACAGCAAGTGATTCTCACAAGACAAGTATCGTTTTAATCAGAGAGATGAACCCTGGCAGCTTGTATACTTAGTTGAAAAGGATGGATCCTTATAACAGATGCCCTTTAAAAGATTAAACACCCCCTATATTATATGCCAATGGAATGTTTAATGGGGTTAAAGTGGCAAGTCTGTTGGTTCATTTCTATCTACAGTACAATACAATGTCTAGCCAAACCCATAGGTGGATACGGTCCAAATACTGGACTCTCCTCTACCTGGAACATGTCTGAGAAAACTTAGCTATAGGCTATGGGTGTGGGTATAGTGGGGAGCATTGTATAGTCCAGTCTACAGAGGGTGTGGGTATATTGGGGTGCACTGGATAATCCAGTGTACCATAGGTGTGGGTATAGTGGGGTGCATTGTATAATCCAGTGTACTATGGGTGTGGGTATAGAGGGGTTCACTGGATAATCCAGTCTACAGAGGGTGTGGGTATAGTGGGGTGCATTGTATAATCCAGTGTACTATGGGTGTGGGTATAGAGGGGTCCACTAGATAATCCAGTCTACAGAGGGTGTGGGTATAGTGGGGTGCATTGTATAATCCAGTGTACTATGGGTGTGGGTATAGAGGGGTTCACTGGATAATCCAGTCTACAGAGGGTGTGGGTATAGTGGGGTGCATTGTATAATCCAGTGTACTATGGGTGTGGGTATAGAGGGGTCCACTGGATAATCCAGTCTACAGAGGGTGTGGGTATAGAGGGGTGCACTGGATAATCCAGTCTACAGAGGGTGTGTGTATAGAGGGGTGCACTGGATAGTTCAGTGTATTATGGGTGTGGGTAAGAGGGGTGCACTGAATAGTTCAGTGTATTATAGGTGTGGGTATATTGGGGTGCATTGTATAATCCAGTGTACTATGGGTGGGAGTATAGAGGGGTGCACTGGATAATCCAGTCTACAGAGGGTGTGGGTATAGAGGGGTGCACTGGATAGTTCAGTGTATTATGGGTGTGGGTAAGAGGGGTGCACTGGATAGTTCAGTGTATTATGGGTGTGGGGGAAGTTGGGTGCATTGCATAATTGAGTCAATAAATCTAGGATATAGATTAGTACATTGTATAATCTAGGCTACTGATGAGGGTGGTTGTAGGTTAATGAAGGCTGTGGATATAGAAAGGTCTGAGGTGCACGTGGTGTGGTCTGGGGAGCTCATCTTCATTTTGTCATAGGGCCTCCCCTCTGTCCTTCACCCCTATTAATTCTCTAATTCTCTCTAAAACCATTTTCCATTGAGTCTAAAATTGAATCTCCAAACTCATTGATTTAGAGAATTATAAGTCGCGACATCTCTGGCAATTCAGAATCTGTTCCGCCTTCCGGGGTCTCTTCAAGAGCCACACTGTCCTCTAGTGAATTGTACTAAATCAGGCATGCTCAACCTGCGGCCCTCCAGCTGTTGCAAAACTACAACTCCCATCATTCCCGGACAGCCTGCAGCTATCAGCCTACAGAAGGGCATGGTGGGAGTTGTAGTTTTACAACAGCTGGAGGGGCGCAGGTTGAGCATCACTGCACTAAATGAAAAGGGTAACCGATGGTCAATGCTACGTCCTCTCTGAGGAGTCTGCGACAGTAGCAACAGTCACACGAGATCTTTGATTCCTGACCAGTTATAATCCCTCCGCCCGGGCCACATTGTCACAGTGGAATAAATTAAACACAAATATAATATCGAACTGACATAGCTATGCATTCGCTTTTGCGCTGAAAAGACTCTGACGGATCGGCCCTGACAATTTCTTAGTAATTGTTTATTTATTCATTAACGTATGCTGTGGTATTTGGCATAGTACAGTGGAACAGAAAGTCCCATCTCGCCATGAAAAAGCAATCGCCTGGACAGATGGCATCCAACATCCGCAACAAACAGGCAGCAATTAAAAGGAGATTCACTGTAGAAACATAATTATGTATAATGTGACACAAGACCCTATATATCCTCCATCATCGGCAAGTCTTCAGTGCGGTCAGTGCGGTTCTGCTCCGAAAAACAAGTCCAAGAGGTTGTCTGACCCATTTTCAGATTCCGTGTTCTCAGTTAGGGAGGGTTTCTCATGAGCAACATCTACAAAAAGTATCCCTGTCCTTGGAGGACTCCACAGTGACAACTATGCAATATTTCATTTCTCCTGTGGTGGCGCTGCAGGGAAACAGAACACTTGCTGCTGAGATAGATTAGAGCTGATCGCTGGGGATCTATGCAAAAGTACAAACTGTGATCGGTTATTTTCAGGAAGAGATTATAAAAAGCAAAAAACCCGTTTAAAGTAAATTAGCATGGGCTGTGCAAAGACATCATTGGAGTTTTCATTTGGTTAAACGGGGAATGGTATTCGATAGGCAACTCAGGCCAAATATACCCAACTGAACACCAATTCCAAAGTGGCAGAGGGACTGTCATAGAAGGAAGTGCACTATACGTAGGGGACACTCCGTAATCCATAGACTACTCTGAACCACTTTCAATAGGCAGGGGAAATGCCAACATGGTAGACCCCACATTTCACCCCCACCGAATAACTTTACCAACCATTTTGGGGCCTGCCTGGTGCCTATCAGGTCTATTTTACTATTACCTTTAATGGTCTTGGTGGAAAGCAGCATCGCCATCAGTGACATGGAGGCAGAGTATGTTGTTGCAATGGTGGGGTAGATGGAAAAGAACTGCCAATCTTTAAAGAAACACTAAACATAGAAAATACACTAAAGAATAAAATAAAATTCGAGGACTTCCTTCCGTCATCTTCTTTCCTTTTTTCCTATTTTATCTCATATTGCAATTAAAACCAAGAAATATCTCAAGAAATCTCTTCTTAGGAGATCAGTCATGTCCCCCCTCCTCCTCCTCACTGTCCTGTGCCTGGCTCTATGATAAGTGGCTGAAGCAGGAACATTCCTCCTCTACTCTGCCTGCAGTTGATTATTACAAGCCCCCCGACCACCCGTCCAATTTCCAAATGAAGATGTGTCCGATCCCACCGAGATTAACCTCACCAAACCAGCCAAATGAACCAACACAAAAAGAGTGATCCCGACGAGAGATGCCCATCGGTCGATGAAGGAGCATTTGCTGGTTTATCATCCGATTGACTGCTCAATTTTACCAGCCAGTTATCGGGAATGAGCTTTCCTATGAACTCTTGTTCCCGATCATTTGCCCATCATGCAGTCAAGTAGGGGCTTAACATACAGTGTGCGACTGTGCACATCTCAAGTGTAAGGAAAGACATTGAGAAGACTAACCTATAATTTCACCCTGACAATATAGTATAGTTTATTTTATACCTTGTCACCCGATTCTCATCTCGTGGTTTCTAGGAAAAACTAAACTACTGCCGTTCATGATGGCTGCTATCAACAGCAGGGATGAAAAGGTTAATCATGGAGCAGAGTTGGCCGCTCAGCCATCGGTATGTCCTAATAACTCTTGATGAGGCCTATAGGCATCGGAATGGTCATCTCATTTACATATAATTAGTCTACTTGAAAATTAAATGAGATCTATTAGCATAAATAAATGTGGGCGTATGATCCTGGCATGTCCATGGTCCTCCCGGACAAGACCTGTCCTGATTGGTTTTGTGACTCTGAAATGGAAAAGATCTATGTTCAGAAGGTCAAGTTGCGCTGCGTCCAGACAAGTGAATGAGGATTTTGTAAATTCTGTTGTGCTACCGACTGGTGTAAACCTTTAAGGAACAAGGGCCCCAGAGCAACCTGAAAAAATGGAGCCCAACACCCATCGGAACACGTTAGATTGAATAAATTATCATATACTTCTCATCAACTCATCCTGGATTGGGAGGATCCATAACCCCCACAGTGCCTCTAGTGGAAAGAGGAAGAATTACAGCACACACAAAAAAAAACTACTTACCCAAGAGGTATTGGACTGGATTGCAACTGGACTTATATGCGTCTATAGATTCCCTTTTATGTGTGTATTTCCAATGATTCATCATCAGCTTCAGCACAAAATATTTTAGAAAATATAGAATATCTTATTTTTTGTCAAACTGTTTTATTGGAGGGTTGTCCAGGATTGTAAAAACATGGCTACTTTTTTGCAAAAACAGTGCCACAGCTGGTTGGATGCGGTATTGCAGCTTAAGCCCATTCATCTCAATGGAGCAAAGGTGCAATACCAGACACAATCTCTGGACAGAGGTGGTGCTGTTTTTAGAGCCTTTTTTAAGAAAAACACGGCTTCCTTCTTCTAAAAACAGCCCCACAGGGTTTACTGGTATGGCAGCATATCCACATTGACTTTAATGATGCTGAGCTGCAATTTCAGGTGTGGCGCTCTTTTTTTCTAAACCTGCACAACCCCTTCAACCTTTCATAACCCTTTAAAATTTCCTCTGAGTGGTGACTCTAGCAGTCACCACTAGAGGGAGCTACAGGGCTTAAAGAAAATCACAGAAAACAATGCACTAACACAATAGATGCAAACGCTATATATAGAATAAGCCCTCATTCTGATATGATGAAATCTGAGACTCTCAGCCAATATATTTTGATCAAAACCCATGTGGGCCCACCTACCCGCGCCAAGGTGGTCTCAGTCAGGCAGGTCCTACTCTAAATCTACCTATGCTATTGGGTATCTACATTCAGGAGAGCTACAAGGCTTACTGAATACATAGTAACCATTGCATTCAATGCATAAACAGTATGCAGTTAGCTCCTAAGGTCCTCCTAGTGGTGGCGGCAGGCAGTGAGAATTCTGCCTTTAATTCTAGGGGATCTGGAGCTTACAGCTGCAGGAAATTAGATACAAAGTGCTGGACATTCTCTTTAAAAGCAAGGCATATGAAGTTTTCTATGCATGCATGTCACGAACCAGCGGGTGTGAACGCACTGTGCCCCATGTCCTACCTTATCTAAGAGCGTTGTCTAAGTGAACCCCTGGATCTTCACAGTATCCCTGATGGTGGGGGATAGACTTTCCAGGGGGGAACACCAGGTCGCTACCTCTTGAGGAGGATAGGCACATGAGGCAGCAGGTCCAGGCGGACCAGGTGGAACCAGAGAAAGGTACCAGAAGTACAGGTGTAGTCAGTCAGGCGGAGTCGTTATCAGGAGCAACAGTGCAGGACCGAAGCATGAGGCAGAGGCGATGTCAGACAGGCGAAATGTCAGGGCAGGCGGCACAGGTACAGGTCAGGCATTCCGGGTCGGCAACAGGAGAGTCAAGGCAAGCAGGCAGGGATCAAACAGGTTGCAGAGTCCAGGAACACAAGTACGAGTCAAGAACACAGGAACACAAGCGGATATCAGGAACCTTAGCAGGACACAAGGACCTTGACGCTGAGGCATCTGGAAAGGGGGCTGAGCCACTTATATATGTGCAGGAGGGCTAGAATTGGTCAGCGAGGTCACATGACCTAATCCGTAAAGCTTAGGAAGTGACGTGTGCCGGCCCTTAAGGAAGTGCAGCAGGAACAAACAGCAAGCAAGCTGTGGCCAGGGCTGAGGGGAAACTGTGGAGCGGATCCTAGAACAATAGTACCTACACAGACAGAGCCCAGGTCAGCAGCGGTGAAATGGGAAGCACCGGCCGCAGATCACCGCTGAACACGGCTCCCCGAACTGCAGCGGTAAGCAGGGGAACAGCAGCGCACAACAGCCGCTGTTATATTGCACAATAATTTGGGCCAGACATTGAGATCAGGCAATGCAATGCAAGTCCATAGATCCAGTCCTAGTACAAGATCTGTGTATGTGTGAGATGTAAAGAAGCAATTATTCTCATAATTACAGCAGATCGGATCACAAACAACCTTGTCTCCTGGCATCATAATGAGCATGCCCTGCAAAAGGACCGTATTACATTCACGCAAATGAGGGAAGCCCGCGATCACTCCCATCTGTGTATAAGCAGGGATATCCATAATGACTGGTAATGAGGAGCCTTTTGAGGCCCGCCGCAAAATCCGTCGGTTTGTATAATAATCCAGACGCTAACCTGATAAAGCTTCCATGAATCATTATTTAAAGAGATTTCCGTTCGATCTGGTCACTTTGTTAATATAGAATGAAGTCCGAATCTCAAAGCACATCAGTCTTGGTGCGCTCGCAGCGGGGCGCCAATGGCTGCCAGACATTAAGAGCCTCCAGATTTAGAGATACTTAGAAATATTTAGTATATTCTTCGAACAGTGAATGCAAAGCTTGCCAAAGAAAAGATTAGTCTGTGGGAAGATTTGTTACACCGGAGCCGGGCTTTCTCATTATTATTTGCAGAGGTAGAATCCAAAGCCGTAAAATATTTGTATATAAAGGTCTTATCGCCACGCCATGAACCATTATAGGGTATAAAATATGGCTGGAAGACTAACGGCCGCCGCTTAGCCTATGGTACATCAGAGCCAATAACATTGGCAAGTCATTATCAATCCCGACCTTGCAGAAGACGATACATTTGTATCCAATGGGACTCGTCAGGGTTCTTTCCTCTGTATATCAGGATAATGGTCTTATTCATTGACCCGTCCAGGGCAGGCGGGAACAGCTGGAATCAGAGCATTAGTTTGCAAAGAGATTGGGTAAAAAAATACAGCAAGATTAGAAAGGATAAAGCCTGAGACTCCGAGAGAAATCTCTTGGTTAGGAGGACAATAAGGCTTGCTTAAGATTTTAGCTTTTCTTCGGCTATGAGCCTCTTTGGATATCCTGCCTTCCAGTAGTGACTAGCGTCTTGTCAATAAAAGCACATGGTGCCCACAAAGAAGGGGATTTAGGGCTTGAAATATTAGAAGGGTTTTCCAGGCGTAAAGCCTATTGTTACTGTCATGGTAAGAGTTGTGTATGATTCCTAAACAAGGGATCTAACCATGTTGTCTGTGATGCTTCGAATTCAGTGTTCAAGAATTTTACCCCAACAATGGTCGTATTTGAGTCATCCTCTTCCAACCCCAAAAGGCAGAAGACTCCTTTTTTTAGCATAAACCTGAGTGTTACCCTTACAAATCTCAAGAAAGGAAATAGCCGGAGAAGTTTTGTAGTAGAATTCTGGTGGTGAGCACCCTTGGGCCCTATTCTGTCCACATACACGCCTTGGGTATCACCCATGATGGCACCTAAGATAAGCAGTCTCTGCTCCACTTAAAAATGACCGCTGATGAATACCGCTGGCATTCCCGGCAATTCTCTTCATGCCGGTCTTCTGGACGGTTTCTAAGCCGCCACGGGAAAGGCAAAATAAACCCATTTATCTCCTCTCTGCTAAACTGCCAACTTAGACACAATTAGACTTCATGGTTTGTAAAGTGAGAGAAATCACGTCTCTCGGGGGGTTACGTTATCATTACAATTAGAGCCTGTACCAAGTCGTCTGTCTGTGCGCTGCCTTTGATCATTGATCTGCCTTCATCTCCTCTTGTAGAGTGCACCTGCTGAATAACATTGTGACCGGGCTAATCTTAATTATCACAGCTGTCAATGTGTTCATCACCGCCTTCTGGTTCTCTCCTCTTCACTCGACCCCTGAGGACCACAACTTCCTCACTGTAGAAGCCGCCGCTGAGTGTTAACAGGATCCGTGTAATGTGAAGCCTTCGGTGAAGACTGATGTATCTCAGACAACGTAGGATACAATTAGGTGGCTCAAGCTGACAAGAGTTCAAGCCCCCATGGAGGAGGAGTACCAGTTCTCCGGTTGGAGTAATCTGCCGAGAAGAGACTCTTATGGACCTGTGGTTGGGTTATGTGTTTGCTACAAGTAGACACGTATCTGTGAAATGATGTTTTTTACTAACTTAGACAATATTTTGATCAGCTATTAGGAGAGCAGGAATCCTACATGGGGTGGAAGGTGGCCATACGTTATTACACAAAGGCGGGTTTAAAAACCTACCAGGGAATACAGGACTAATACAAAAGACTCTTACAAGTATGGTTCCATTTTATGCACCGCCTGTGAAGGTTCCCATTCATCCAGGTCATGACATATCAGTAGTAATCAGTCAGGGCAAGTGGAATTTGGTCATCAACTGGTTTTCTTAATTAGAATAACGTGTGCATGAAATCTCTGTCATTAAATACTGGTGACTCATGCTTCAGTCAGCATAATCTGTTTATCATAATCAGCACGCAGTCAAGGACCTCATGGAGGTAAAATGGTGATTGCAGCTTGCATGACATTAGGTGTGTGTAAACTGCTTCAGGAGAGGTGTGAGAACAGCATTGTAAGTGACAGAAAATGCTGTTCCAACATTTCTACCAAGGCAGTTTAATCACACCTAATAGTTTCAGTCATGCAAGCTGCAATCAACATCTTATCTCCATGAGGTCCTATGACAGACAGACTGTGCTGACTGAAGCACGAGTCACCAGTATTTAATTTATAAAGCTAGAAAATACAATAAATCCAGTTTCTTATTACTACCGATATATCAAACCTCAATGCGCTTTCAGGTTGGACTGGGGCACCACAGCATCCTTTGTTGGGCCCCGGCTTTGAAATGCTAATGAGGCCCAATCTTAACTGGGTCCATGCAGGTCAACTAAGCTGGCACTTAGTATTGGGATTTATTAAGATGGGCATACACATTGGATTAACGGCAGCAGAACCCACAGATTTTTCCAAGACCAGATAACCATCAAGTTAGTATGGGCACCTCCTAACAATCCAGCAGTGGCAGGAATTAACCTGTGGGCCAGTTATTAGGAATGGAGAACTCGCTCCATCCATGACCGGTCTAACAGGGCTCTTACTCTTTTGGGTCCATAAGTCTTTATTGATATGTCCTGTGTCTGTGTAATGATAATGACAGTTCATAATGGAATTAAAATGCCTCATCTCCCTCAGTCCAACAATGCATGCCTTGCAAGTTTCTTTTTTAAAAGTTGTCCAGCGTAAGAGCCCACCAACCTAATCCTGTGCCCAGTACAAAAAAAACACTCCCGTGTCCCACCATTACCATGCCATACCCCATTTCCAGCCACTTCAGGTCCCCACTAGAAGGAGCTTGACCTCATGATCGTTGAGACCAATCGCTGCCCATTTGCTAGAGCAGCGTATGACTACTAGTACTGTGCCATTGTAGCACATGTGACTGCTGGGGTCAGTGATTGCCCATAGGGGTGATGGGTCCAAGCCATTTCCAGTCCGGGGGGGGACCCAAAGTGGTGCAGGACTGTGGACAGGTGAGAGGTTTATTTTTAGTTTTTTTGTTTATTTTTTATTCTGATCAAATCATTTATTTCTCTTTTAAATTGTATACTCCTTCCTGCATACCTCTCCAATGTCCCGGATCCAACAGGACAGTGCCAAATTTCGGTGGCTGTCCTGCAGTGCTTGGGAAGGGGGGCAAGTTATGTCCTGCCCTTAACTGTCTCTGCATCCTTAGGACGCAGAGACAGTTGATTGCAATGGTGAATGTGGGCATAACTACTGTGTGGTGGAAACAATACTGTGAGGGGGCATAACTTGGGCATTACTACTGTGAGGGTTCACAATGTGAGCATTACTACTGTGTGGGGGAACAATTAGGGCATAACTACTGTGAGGGGGCACACAGGGCATTACTACTGTGAGGGGGCACAATGTGAGCATTACTACTGTGAGGGGGCACAATGTGAGCATTACTACTGTGAGGGAACACAATGTGAGCATAACTACTGTGAGGGGGCACAATGTGGGCATAACTACTGTGAGGGAGCACACTGTGGGTATTAGTACTGTGAGGGAACACAATGTGGTCATTACTACTGTGAGGGCACACAATGTGGTCATTACTACTGTGAAGGGGCACAATGTTAGCATTACTACTGTGTGGAGGCACAATGTGGGCATTGCTACTATGAGGGAGCACAATGTGGGCATTACTACTATGAGGGGCCACAATGTGGGCATTACTACTGTGAGAGAGCACAATGTGAGCATTACTACTGTGAAGGGGCACAATGTTAGCATTACTACTGTGTGGAGGCACAATGTGGGCATTACTACTATGAGGGGGCACAATGTGGGCATTACTACTGTGAGGGAGCACAATGTGAGCATTACTACTATGAGGGGGAACAATGTGGGCATTACTACTGTGAGGGAGCACAATGTGGGCATTACTACTGTGAAGGGGCACAATGTTAGCATTACTACTGTGAGGGGGCACAATTTGGGCATTACTACTGTGAGCAGGCACAAGTTGGGCATTACTACTGTGATGGGACACAATGTGAGAATTACTACTGTGAGGGGGCACAATTTGGGCATTACTACTGTGATGGGACACAATGTGAGAATTACTACTGTGTGGGGGCACAATTTGGGCATAACTAATGTGAGGGGGCACAAGTTAGGCATTACTACTGTGAGCAGGCACAAGTTAGGCATTACTACTGTGAGCAGGCACAAGTTAGGCATTACTACTGTCAGGGGGCACAATTTGGGCATTACTACTGTGAGCAGGCATAAGTTGGGCATTACTACTGTGAGGGGGCACAATTTGGGCATTACTACTGTGAGCAGGCACAAGTTGGGCATTACTACTGTGATGGGACACAATGTGAGAATTACTACTGTGAGGGGGCACAATTTGGGCATAACTACTGTGAGAAGGCACAAGTTAGGCATTACTACTGTGAGCAGGCACAAGTTAGGCATTACTACTGTGAGGGGGCAAAATTTGGGCATTACTACTGTGAGCAGGCACAAGTTAGGCATTACTACTGTGAGGGGGCACAATTTGGGCATTACTACTGTGAGCAGGCACAAGTTGGGCATTACTACTATGATGGGACACAATGTGAGAATTACTACTGTGTGGGGGCACAATGTGGGCATAACTATGGTGTGGGGGGTACTATGGGGACTGGATGGGATGGGGTGTGTATAGATATGCACTGGGTGGAGTTAGAGGCGTGGCTTAGTATTAAAACGTTTTGACAAGTTGAGAGGTCTGCTTCCTGCGGGAGGAAATCGTCTATTGTTCACCACTTCCGGAACTGAAAAGTGGTCACCTAGGCAGAAACACAGGCGGTTGCTGAGCAACCTGAACTTGCAGATCCAGCAGAAAGAAGAAACTAAAGGTACAAAGGGCCCCGACAATAAATATACAACACTTTGGAAAACTTCTATACAAGGCTCATTAAGCTATGTCTGCATAGACTGCGGCGGAGACAGGCTTTAATGTTACTTGAAATGACCAAACAAGAAGAAGCAGTAATAGAATATGGCACATTAGTCAAACATCCCGGCGCGAAAGTCTTCTAAAGAGCTCCTGGATCAGCAAATAACGGGGCCGTCAAACTGCACAACGGTGGCGATAGCTGTACGAGCGCCAAGCTCATCTCCTGAAAACGACTGTGTCAGGTTCAGCCAAATACTCATTTAATGAGAGAAAATCAAGAGTAAATATTGACCATCTGCTCCGCGGGTTTATACATTGTTTCTCTAAGATCTCGTCCTTCCATTGTGTGCCAGTAGCGTTTCTCTAGAAAATACCAATTTTTTTCGCAGTGCACGAAGCGAGAGGCGTCCATTATCGTACATGCCGCTGGTATAACGGTGTGACGTGATGAATGGCTTCCCGGAGAGGAGATTTGTATATGTGGATAGGCGCGCCGGCTGCCGGGTTCTCGCAGGGAATTAACTGATTCAAGTTGGGCGAATTCAATTTCCAAGTTGTTGGATATCACAGCAATTTAGCGCCGGGCACCCCCCTGGTGTATCAGCAGCTTCAAACGGAGCATCGCACTCAGCGGGGAACCGGTAGGAAATGATATTTAGATATGTGACAAGTAATTCACTTAGTACATTGCAATTTTAGAATTGTAACCTGTAAATTTCTAAATTTTTCGGGGGAGAGGGAAGGATCTGTCAGCAGGAAATCTACTATAAACCAGCCCTTGTAGATCTAGCTCAGCTAAATGTAATGAGACTTTTCACTTAGCGATCCAATCCTTTATTCTAGAGAGAAAAAAAAAACTTTTAATCCATATGCAAATGAGCAGTTAAGTGCACTGAGGGCAGGGCCAAGCCACTCTGTGCACTCTTGCTCCTCCCGTTTCCTCTGCCAGACCCTCCCTCTTCTTCTTGATTTAAAGTTATTTCGCCCGGTCCTGTCAATTAAGAAAGGAAAGGGAGGAGCTGGAAGAGGAAGCAGGAGGCGCAAGGGTGCACAGAGTGGCTTAGCCCTGCCCTCAGTGCACTTAACTACTCATTTGCATATGGATTAAAAGTACTTTTTCTCCAGAATAAAGCATTGGATCGCTAAGTGAAAGGTATCATTACATATAGAATTCCGTTCATGCATAAAAAAAATGTGTCCGCGAGCCAAAAAAACTGTCTAGTCCAGGGATCAGCAACCTTCGGCACTCCAGCTGCTGAGAAACTACAACTCCCAGCATGCAAACTTACTCGGCTGTACTGGTAGCTCCCACAGACGTAAAAGAAGGATTCTGGGAGTTGTAGTTTCAGAACAGCTGGAGTGCCGGAGGTTGCTGATCCCTGGTCTAGTCTAAGTCACCCCATCTATAATTTGGCGTAGTTTCAGTCCAAAAATGCACTAAAAATTTTGGTGTATTTTTGGCACACAGAGGTGCAGTTAGACCACGCCCTTGTCACGTGAAGTCACAGCCCCTTGTCAAAAGAAGCGCGGAAAACAGTAAATGTGATGCAAAGCATGCACAACAGGGGTTTTTTGGTGCAAAATGCACCTAAACCTGGCACTTTAACAGTAAATCTGCCCCGTTGTGCCAGATTTATGTTTTTTATGTCTGCAAATATTCAGATGCAAAACACCATCCCCCAGCGTCCTAACCCACTGAATACAGCTGCAAAATGGAATGTTTTTCCAATCCGTGTTATGAATGTGATTTTTTTAAAATCTCCACTGACTTCCAGGGGGAAATTCTCATCTGCAAATCGGCATCTGATGATGCATATACAGCGTGCCTATGTTGTGTTGCACCCAGTTTAATCTAGAATATGATTAACACAAAAGATGGTCGTCAAGGGTTGGACAGAACCTCTGGAACATCAAAGGATCCTCCAGTTGGCACTGGTAATGTGTCATACATTCCAGTTTTCACATCCAGGAATCGAAGTCTAACACCCATAGGTGGTGTTACCAGAGCCACTCATGATGTTTGACCAAGAGGTTGAGCAACAAGAAGAGCATCCCTACCAGAAAGTAGAACTTCATGGACATGGAAGACATGTTGTGGCCATCCATATGCCAACACTGGAGCAATACATACATACTGGCTCAATATTGAATGCAAAGTGGTGGCAGATGTACTGTAGGTAGCTTCAGGCTATCAGGAGCTCTACGGGTATCCATGTTGCAGGAAACTCATGAAAAACATGGGGAGAACATACAAAAACCTCATGCAGATGTTGTCCTTGGTCAGATTCGAACCCAGGAACCCAGCACCAATGCTAGCCACTGAGCCACCATGCAATGCTGCTTGGTCCTACAAGTAACTAGATTGTTATGGATAAGGAAGATATGGCTTGTCCATCTGGTGGCAACAATGGATCAATATCTGGATATGCATAGAGTAACAGCACATGGGTAGCTACAGACGATGAGCTAAGTAATAACTGTTGAGGTCCTAGAGAGGTTCCTTGTACAGTGGTGGCCCATAGTTTCATCAGAACAACTACCACGGTTGGCCAACACTTCTGGAGGTGACCTATCTGCTTTGAAGGGATCTGACATTGTCATTCGGCATGTTGGATCCTTCTTTCCAATGACATCATCCTTCGGAGGAGAGTTGGGAGCCCCGTTACACATCTGTGGTCCAGTTTTTATGCCATTGATTACGATCATTGCCCATTAGCCTATGAAACTAAACGTGAAATGCTCATTTTAAGGGGTTATTCTGCAGAAAGCTAGTGTGATGTAGTAGACTAGTAAAATATGGCTAATTCCAAGAGTACCGGGACAAAGTGGGTGGCTATGAACACACAGCGAGCAGGTAGAGAATACAGTCGCCACTTATTTCTCGTGTAGGCTAATTAAAATAGACTTATTGTAAGGCTGGCACCCCTGCTAACCCAATTAGCAAGAAAACGTACCTTTGGAGATAATTCATAGCAGGCATTAATACCAAAAGAATTGAGCGAGAGAGCTTATTGTCTTGATAATGTCTCTGTGATAGGATTACGCGTGTCACCAAACATACCGACCTCTAGCTAAGCAGAATGCGAGCTCGATGTGGGCACAAGCAATGATATGTCTGCAGGAGGGAGGTAAATCAGTCTTCAGCTGAGACATGGTGTGAGACAAATTACACACTAGAGCCGCCGCACAAGAAACGAGAATTCATCATAGCATCTTAGACAGTCCTTAAGATACCTTCAAACTTGGGACTCAATGTTGTTTTAGAGTCAAAAACACCAGACCACAGTTCTAGTAATGACTCCGGCCAGCAGGGTTCTAGAGGGAAATGCGGAAGAAACATGCCAAAAATTGTAGAATATGGTTTCCAGCCAAATGTGAAACCTCTCTTCGCTCCAGAATGCACATATCTAATGGGTGAGGATTTTTGATCCACAGTTATGATTAGAGATGAGCGAATCGAAGCTGACGAAGTGGAATTTTAGGAAAAATTCGATTTGCACCAAAGCCGAATTTCCTCACGCTTCGTGGTAACGAATTGCATTTTTTCCTAAAATGACTGCTGCACTTGTGAGGACAGGGAGCAAGGAACTCTGGGAAGACGGGATCACCCATAATGCCATGCATGAAGCCAATCAGCAGCCAGCCCTGTGATGTCACAGCCCTATAAATAGCCTCAGCCATCTTGGATTCTGCCATTTACCAGTGCAGGAAGAGACGTCTGCAGGCGCTAGGGACAGTGCTAGGAAAGACTTCATTGTGCTAAAAAAACGATTTACAAGTTTACGGAAAGATTATTCAAGGTGTAGGGAAAGGATAGGAATCATTCCACAGCATTTATGTAGAACAGGGTTCAGTCGGGGAGGTTACAGCCTGGGTAATAGGAATAATCCTATTACACCTTGCTGCACTGACTGGGGATCCAAATCGCCATTATACAGCTCTGTAATTCTAGCAAATCGTTCTTGTTATTGATACAGCCATTAACAGGGTTTATTACAAGGAAATATTTCTAGGTCTTATTTGCCCTTGTGCGGTGCAGTTATATGTTCTCATGCATTTTTTGGCTTGTATTAGTGGGAAAAAAAGGCTTATTAGCCGTTGTGTGGTGAAGTGAGAAAATTACAGCCCTATTTGTCGTGCATTAATTTAAAAATAAAAAATATATTATTTGCCGTTCAGTGGTGCAGTTATATGTTCTAAAGCCCTTTTTTGGCGTGTATAAGTGGGCTTATTAGCTGTTGTGTGGTGAAGTGAGAAAATTACAGACTTTTTTGTGGTGTTTTAATTTCCTTTTTATTTATTTATTTGATCTAACAGTATGTCAGACAGAGAAGTGTCAGGCCCTGCACAGGGGAGTGGCAGATGCCTAAATGTTTCTGGCACAGGCAGAGGACGCAGCAGAGTAAGGGGCCGTGGCAGTAGAAGTCGCAGAGAGGCCTGAGCTCCCAGTGTCAGCAAGCAGTCGTGTCGTGACCAGCAACCCAGCGGTTCTTGAATGGTTAACTCGATCTTCGACTTTGTTGCAATTGGCATCAGACACCCCCAGCCAAGAGTCAGTGGGTTCGTCAGACACAACCCTTAGTTGGCATGACCCGGGAGCAGGCCCTGTGACCTCACCTGTCCTCAACCTGCCTCTGTCCTTTTCTGTTCCCTCAGCCAGAGAAGTATTGTATGCTGTGGGCTCAGCTCCACTATACAACGAGGACGAGCAGAAGGTGAAGCGTGGCCAGGGTGCCACTGTTGGCACCACGGCCCTGCGTCAACATATGCAGTGTCACCATAAACTGGCCTGGGAGAACCGTGCCTCCATTATGGTGGTCCAGCCTGCCACAGCAACCGCTGCTTCACCCAGTGGCACACACCTGGTTTCAGGCAGTTAAGGCTCCACCACCTCAGCCGAAGGGAGCTGTCTGTCCTTCCCATCATCTGCTGGTCCTGATGCTCCTGCTCCTTCTATTTCTCTTCAGTCATTCCGTCAGCAATCGATCAGTATGCGTGCAGTCATCCAACGGCGCAGAAGCTGAATGGGCTCCTGGCCAAGTTGCTGGTGGTGCAGTCCCTCCCTTTCCAAGTGGTGGACTCTGCACCTTTCAGAGAACAGATGGCTTGTGCCGAGCCGAGGTGGAGAGTCCCTAGCCGTAATTTCTTTGCCAAAAAAGCAGTACCAGCCCTGCACACGTATGTAGGCCAGACTTGGGCCAGTCCTTGAGACTGTCGGTGTCTGCCAAAATGCACGGCAGCGCCAACGTGTGGAGCTGTAACTACGGTCAGTGACAATACATGTCCTTTACGGCCCACTGGGTGAATGCGGTTCCTGCACAGCCACACCAGCAACTTGGCCGGTTGACGCCGCTTACGCCTCCACGTTGTCACGCCGTTGGTCGGTTCTCAGCCTCCACTGCAGGGAAAATTCACAGTGCCCCTCTAGAATACCACATGTGCAGGGCACGGCGGTGTCACTCTGTTCTGCACCTCGTTTGCCTGGGTGAACGAAGTCACACAGGAAGGAATTTCTCTGTGTTGTTCATCAAGAAATTAGATCCTGGCTTTCTCCGCAACAACTGAAAATCAGAAACATGGTGACCGACAACGGGAAGAACATGGTGTCGGCGCTGCATCAAGGACTGCTGAGCCATGCGCCCTGCATGGCACACGTGTTCAATCTGGTTGATAAGCGGTTCCTGAAGTCATCCACCCATCTGCAAGACATCCTAAAAATGGCCAGTTGTACCGTTCATGTCTGAGTAAATATCCACAATGTAGGGAGAAAAAGCAAATAATGCAATGTTGGGGAGTAATTTTGGACCATTCCTCTCTGTAAACTTGTTTCAGTTTATGAATATTCCTGGGAACTTCAGGTCATGCTACAGCATCTCCGTATGGTTAAGCTCAGGAGTCAGGACCTGACCACCTCAAAACACAAATCTTCTTCTTCTTCCACCATTATTTAGTTGATTTACTTATATGCTCTGGGTCATTGCTTTGTTGCATCTCCCAGCAACTCTTCAACTTGAGTTCCTTTTACATTCCCCTTATATTCTCCTGTAAAATGTTTTCATACACCCTAGAATTGATTGTTTCTTCAATAATCACAAGATGTCTAGACACCAAGGCATCAAAGCAGCCCTAAACTATGATTCCCATTACATCAGCCCCAATCTATGATGCCCCCTCCACCAACTCCAAACTATAATGCCCTCTCTACCAGCCCTAACCTATGATTCCCCCACCACGTCCAAACCATGATTCTCACCACCAGCCCCAAATCATGATTCCCCCTTTACCAGCCCAATCCATGATACCTTCTACCATCCCTGACCAATGATACTCCCTCCACCAACCCCAACCCATGATTCCTCCTCCACCAACCCCAAAC
Organism: Bufotes viridis; assembly: GCA_033119425.1. Taxonomy (NCBI): domain Eukaryota; kingdom Metazoa; phylum Chordata; class Amphibia; order Anura; family Bufonidae; genus Bufotes; species Bufotes viridis. Next base: position 94,104,891 of record CM065598.1, on the reverse strand, counting down.
AATAATTCCCCCCTCACCAGCCCAAACCCATGATCCCCTTCCATCACTCCCAACCTATAATTCCCCACCACCACCACCAACTCCAAATCATGATTCCCCTTTCTCCAGTCCCACACCATAATTCTCTCCAGACCAGCCACCAACCCCAAATCATGAATCTCACCACTTCCATCAGCACCAAACCATAATTCTCCTTCCACCAGTCTCAACCCAGGATTCCCCCTCCACCAGCCCCAAACCAGGATTTCTCATCCACTGCTTCAAACCTTGATTCCCCCTCCATCAGCCTTCAAAACCATGATGATAGATATACAATACAGTTATAGAGTTGTTTTTTTATGCTGTTAGATACGTGCCCCCCCTCCCCCAAAGACATTGAGGTCGAGTTGTGACTACTACTTACACCCCTATTATTAAGCCTCTGCAATGGCCATAATGGCCTCTGCAAACCATAGCAACGGTCAGAAGGACAACACACCATTGTTAGACTCCTAGCAATGTCCTTACCATAAATGTTTGCGTCCTCTCTTCACAAGTCATGTCATAAGATACTTTGTTTACAGCATTAACATTGGAAAAGGCCAATTAGCAATTATCTGAAAGCTTTGGGAAATAACGAGAAAACTGATAATAGTTCTATAAACCATACTACAAAGGAAACTCAGAGGTAACAATGAGGGTCGGCAATCTGAAGACAATGCTCCCCCGTCCATTTTCATCATCAGCGTAATTATCACTTATCCACGAACGCAGTTACATTGTTGCAGACCTTCTGATTATAACGAGCCAGCCAATTCTTTCAGCTGCAACACTAACTTAATTAGAGGCTGCATCCTTCATCCGTACTTTCGAGCTGCTACCTGACCTTTAATTGCACAGGTATTAACATTCACAAAAGAATCCAGGACTAGACACGAGGAGCGAAATTAGGAAATGAAATAGAAGATTCTGCTGACAATTGTTCAAAGTGGTGCAGTAGGTGCCACGGAAAAACAGGACAAGCATCGAGGTCGAGAGTGTTTGGGATACAAATCTGTAAGAATCAATTCAATAGTCATTTCTATCTTGAAATGTTCACCTAAGGGCTCATGCACACGGCCGTTGGTGTTTTGCGGTCCGCAAACCGCGGATCCGCAAAACACGGAAGCTGCTCCCCGTTACATTCCGCAATTTGTGGAACGGAACGCAGCCCATTGTAGAAATGCCTATTCTCGTCCGAAAAACGGACAAGAATAGGACATGTCCTATTTTTTTTGCTGGGGCACGGAACGGAGCAACGGATGCGGACAGCACACGGAGTGCTGTCCGCATCTTTTACGGCCCCATTGAAGTGAATAGGTCAACGCCCGAGACGCAAAATATGCGGCTCGGACGCGGATCACAACAACGGTTGTGTGCATGAGGCCTAAAGAGAACTTGTCTGGTCAAATTTCAGGAAAATTGCATGAATTAAAGGTTTCTTTAGATTTTTTTCTGGAAACAGTTCACACCTCAAAAAACAGTAAAAGGGTCTGTGTAGCAACATATTGTAGTGGTTCTTTCCCTTTAATTCCCGTTATTGTTGTTGGTTAGTGGTACCAGGTACTAGGCTGCATTCCTCAAGGCTGAAGCATACTGAACACTGAAGACCTTTACCCTGGGTTCAGACCTGAGCGTTCTTAAAACGCGCGTTTTACGCGCGTTTTTGTCGCACGTATTTCAGCGTGCTTTTGCAAATAGGAAACGCGCGTTCGTACGCGCGTTCTTGTGATTGACTACTGTGGTGTCAATCACAAAACGCGCGACAAACGCTCCAAAAAAAGCTCAAGTACTTGTTTATGTGTCGGGCGTTTTACAGCGCGTTCAAGCGCACTGTAAAACGCTCAAGTGAGAACCAGGGCCATAGGAAATCATTGGTTTTCATGTGTTGAGCGTTTTACAGCGCGTTTGAACGCGCTGTAAAACGCTCAGGTGTGAACTTAGGGTTAGGGAGGGTCAGGAAGATAGAAAACATCTAGGCAAGTGACAAGGAAGTTAGCTCCCATGGATACATACTCAAAGTAAGATATGTGTTGCCTCTACCACCTCTCTTTTTATCACATTTGTGACAACCTGCTGCCAAGTTGGGGAGTGGTTGATAGGTAGGCTGCTCATTTGTTCACAGCATAGATGATTGTCACTTACTTTACTCTGTATGTTATTCTTTGCCTATATCTTTTATGTATTTTATCATAGTTTAGTAAAGTTTTATGCACCAAAGCCATGTAAAGCCTATTTATTCCTGGATCTCAGAATTCACAGTATTACAAGTTCAAGTTACGGAAACCACCTACCTCTTGAGCCATCTATTCAGTTTACTGTACATCAAATTTGAGCCTGAGGCTTGTGTCCACTGATGGTGTATCTTGTTCTGGATATATTGGCTACCTGTGCCATATTGCTCCATAATTTTGGTACAAAAATTGGTCTAGTGTAATCCTATATTACCTGCACAAAGCAATCAGGACACAGAAAAATGTGGCGCCCCCTGTCTGGTGAAGGTGCACCAGCAACACAGCTGTCAATGGTGCCAATATTTGAATATTAATTGGCACTTTTTTTTAATTCTGTGCATTCTGTGCAGGTAAATACTGAGCTTAATACATGTATGAAAAGTGCGCCAATTTTTAAACCAACTTTTAATAGGAAAGAGCATCTGGAAAAAAGCACAGATCCACAAATTATCATTTTTTCCAACAAAGTATTTTTTATTAATTTTCAATTTAAAGACATACCGTACATTTATGTTATAAACGTTGACAATTGTAATATTATTTTACATGTTAATGATAATTTTGAGAGCGTGTTGAAATAAAATCGATGAAACATATGTCAAGGACTGGTCAATAAAGAGGTTACTCAGCAAGAATAATCATATATTGTTACCTTTCTTGTATTATCACTTTTTCAGGAGGATTGTAGTCCAGACCTCAAGAGATATTCACTAGATTATCCTGTAAATCCGATAATTCAGATGTCAGGTGATCAGACTTTAAAACAAGAATGTGGAAAATGTGCTCCGAAATGGGATGGGGACTTCAGGACCACTGGTTGGAGGAGGTCATGAGAAGAACACAGCTATTGGTGGCGGTATCAGTTGCAACTGGTGCTCAAAGGCCCCAAAGTTCCCTTTACAATATTGGAAGACTGCAGTATTATTAAGACCAGGCATACTCAACCTGCGGCCCTCCAGGTGTTGCAAAACTACAACTCCCATCATTCCCGGACAGCCTACAGCTATCAGCCTACAGAAGGGCATGCTGGGAGTTGTAGTTTTACAACAGCTGGAGGGCCGCAGGTTGAGCATCCCTGATTAAGATGATTGGTGGGGGCCTTGTTATAGATTTTGCACTGGGGCCTCTGATTAGGCAAGTGGTGGGGGTCAGGCAGCAGCTCTACAGCAGCCTCATTTTTATCTTTGTGTAAGATCCCTTTAGGCAAAAAAATAAAATTCCTCTTCTCCACTGATTCATCTTGGATATGGAGGAGAAATGGAAAAACTCTTCTAATTCCCTTTTGTAAGTCAATAGTAAGAAAACGCAAGTGGCTAATTCCCGACCCCTCCTCCGAACTGATGCTCGTATTTCTTTGTTGGCGCACGCTGACCCCTCTCTGCAAACCTTTTGTCGCCGCGCACCGGGATGACTTTCAATCTTATTATGCCAAAACATAACCAATCAACAGCTCGGGGCTGTATTTATACCTCTCCTGCCTGAAATTGCTTTGAGACCGTTCCGCACTCGAAACCGGGAAATAAGAAAGTAATTGTGTATATTGAAAGCAATGCGGCCCCTTTGAACCCGATGCGCACACGACCTTTGTTTGCTTCTTTCGGGAGACAAATATTCCATTGTTTTACCTATTTTGTTCGTTTGCTTGTTTTACGGAAGACAAATTCTCATCAGAATGTGGGGGGGGAATGTAAACAATAAAATAAAAAAAACTGCAGTGGTAAGACGGATGTTCAGTCCCTGACATTGAGAATAGCAGCCGGGATCCTAGGTGTTAGGGTTCATGCACACGAATGTGTTTTCTTTCCGTGTCCATTCCGTTTTTTTTTTTTATACTGAAGCATTCATTTCAATGGGTTCGCAAACCAAAAAACGGAAGTTACTCCGTGTGCATTACATTTCCGTATGTCCGTTCCGCGAAGAAATAAAACATGTCTTATTATTGTCCGCATTACGCACAAGGATAGTACTGTTCTGTTAGGGCCTAGCTGTTCCACTCCGCAAAATACGTAATGCACACGGACATCATCCGTATTTTTTGCGGATCTGTGTTACATACGGTCGTGTGCATGAGCCCTATCATTCACCATGACAGAGCATCCTAAACACCAGCGGTCGTAACTCTTTGTCCTGATAGTTTGCTACAATGTTGCAGTGCAGGTGAAATGTATCAGTGTGAGAAATATTGGTGCTGCTGATGTAATTTGTTTCCGCTTCCCAAACTGGATACAATAGTAGCTAATAATCAGCTGTTGGAAGTATAAGGCCTGCACAGCCTCAGTGTTCCTATTCACTGACTGCAAGCAGAGATCTTCAGGCGTCGCTGGGTCCAATACATCATTGGATTCTCTTCTTTGGTCCATCATATATCCATTGTGGTTCTTTTCTTCTGTATATGTATGCCGCTGCTACTAGATCTTGGGCTACTTTCACATTGGCGTTTTGTGCGGATCCATTATGGTCGGATCCGTTCAGATAATACAACCATCTGCATCCGTTCAGAACGGATCCATTTGTATTACCTGTAACATAGCTAAGACGGATCCGTTTTCTATTGTGCCAGATTGTGTCAGTGAAAACAGATCCGTCCCTATTGACTTACATTGTGTGCCAGGACGGATCTGTTTGGCTCCGCTGCGTCAGGCGGACAGGAAAACGCTGCAGGCAGCCTCCAGAGCGGAATGGAGACTGATCGGAGGCGAACTGACGCCTTCTGAGCGGATCCTTATCCATTCAGAATGCATTAGGGCAAAACTGATTCGTTTTGGACCGCTTGTGAGAGCCCTGAACGGATCTCAGAAACGGAAAGCCAAAACGCCAGTGTGAAAGTAGACTTAAATGTTATTTGATATAAAATTAATAAAATACTTATCTGGATCTACTGTGTCCTGTGTATTTCTAATGCTTGTTTTGTTGTGGAGATTCTAAGTACATTACTCAAAATGCCCCCTTTGGACCCAGGACTAATTCATGATGCGCGGTACAATAACCCTATTAGGGCTATCGAATTCCTGGTGCTGGTCTTTTTTATTTTAAAACATAACATTTATTATTTTTCCTTTAAGATAAACAACCAAACAACATTTTAGTTAAAATAAAGGGGTCATGAGACGCAGCTGTGTGAATGGTAGTTACTGAAGGCTCCTCACTTATAATCAATAGGTGGGAGACCTCTGGGATATTCACTTCATATCCCTCAGTTACTATAGAGTCAGAGTTCACGTAAGTTAGTATCGATATTTTGCTCACATCGAGCTCTTATGTTTCTGTGGCTTGCCACTTCGCCACAATAACACTCTCTCTCCCAGTAAATATAGTTAGGGTCTGTTATAGGGTATATAACTAATTTTTCTTAGGATAGAGTTCCCTAATTTTTAGTATTCAACTCCCAATGTATCCTTGAGGCCTCATGCACACGACAGTCGTTTTTTGCGGTCCGAAAAATGGGGTTGAAAATGATACCTTATAAAAAGGCCATTGACCCAAATAGTGCTGCTAGAAAAAAAAATGCATCAAAAAATGCAAAGTACCTAAATTAAAACCCATTAAAAAATCTGCCGTTGAGGAACACTCCTGGTAAAACTATTAGGCCTCTTGCACACAACTGTTTTTTTTGCGGGTGTACGGGCCGTTTTTATGAGTTCCGTATACGGTCCGTATACGGACCCATTCATTTCAATGGGTCCATAAAAAAAACAGAAGTATTTCTGTATGCATTCCGTTTCCGTATTTCCGTTTTTCCGTTCCGTGCAAAGATAGAACCTTGTCCTATTATTGCCCGCAAATCACGGTCCGTGGCTCCATTCAAGTCAATGGGTCCGCAAAAAAAACGGAACACATACGGAAATGCATCCGTATGTCTCCCGTATCCGTTCCGTTTTTGCGGAACCATCTATTGAAAATTTTAAGCCCAGCCCAATTTTTTCTATGTAATTACTGTATACTGTATATGCCATACAGAAAAACGGAACGGAAAAACGGAACGGAAACGGAAACACAACGGATAACAAAGACGGAACAACGGATCTGTAAAAAACGGACCGCAAAACCATACGGTCGTGTGCAATAAGGCCTAATTCACACGTCCGCAAAATGGATCCGCATCCCATCCGCAATTTTGCGGAAGGGTTGCAGGCCCATTCATTTCATAGGGGCAGGAATGGATGTGGACAGCACATTATGCGATGTCCGCATCCGTGTTTCTGCATCCGTGTTTCCGCATCCGTGTTTCCGTTTCCGCAAAAAAATAGAACATGTCCTATTCTTGTCCGCAATTGCGGACAAGAAAAGGCATTCTCTATATAGTGCCAGCAATGTGCGGTCCGCAAAATGCGGAATGCACATTGCAGCCGTCCGTGTTTTGTGGATCCGTGTTTCCGTGTTTTGCGGATCCGTGTTTCCGTGTTTCCGCAAAACACACTACGGACGTGTGAATAAGGCCTAAGCCTTAAGGTAGGTACACGAGATGAAAATTTGGAATCACATCCCTCCGCAAATCCATGGAGGACCTGCAGTAAAATCTCCCATGAAACTGACGCGCTGTGGATTTAAAATTCCGCACTGATGGTCAATTTCCACATGCAAAATCTCCTGCAATTCCTCTGTGTGCCCTTACCCTTAGGGCTCATGCACACGAATGTATTTTCTTTCGGTGTCCATTCCGTTTTTTTTTTACGGACCGTAGGTGGAATTCTTTCATTTCAATGGGTCCACAAAAAAAAAACGGAAGTTACTCCGTGTGTATTCCGTTTCCGCAAGTCCGCACTTCCGTTCCGCAAAAAAATAGAACATGTCCTATTATTGTCCGCATTACGGACAAGGATAGAACTGTTCTATTAGCAAAATACAGAATGCACACGGACGTCATCTGTATTTTTTGAGGATCTGTGTTTTGGGGACCGCAAAATACATACGGTCGTGTGCATGAGCCCTTACACTATGCATGTCCTAGGGGGAGAGTTCAAATGAATGGCGTCGGCTGCAGTTCCCCGTTCAGCCCGGTGGCTACGCAGGGACAGAGAAGGGGCTGCTGCACTGGATCAGCGCTGCAGCGGCTCCATCCCGAGGATCAGCGGGGTCCTAAAGTGATGGCTCACACTACTGATAGGAAAGTCTTGTGCAAATAAAGCTTAATCAAAGTATAATGAAAACTTCTGCAGATTCCAGTATACTTTGTGCTTTTCTTCATCCCTATCATTTCAAGATCTCTGCTTGCAGTCAGTGAATAGGAACACGGAACGGAATACACACGGAGTAACTTCCGTTTTTTTTTTGGTGGACCCATTGAAATGAAAGAATTCCACCTACGGTCCGCAAAAAAAACGGAATGGACACCCTGAAAGTAAATACATTCGTGTGCATGAGCCCTGAGGCCGTGTAAGAAATGAATCATTGAACTGATGAATTGATTCGGTGGCTCCAAATATCTAGAACGCGACTGATTTCGACCTTGGGCTTTGAGGTTGCGACCTTGAGCTAAACAACCAGGATACCCCATCTTTTGCCAACCTGTGGATTGTAGCAGAGGGGGCAGATGGAAGAGAGTAACACATGACTGCAAAGGGCTGGTTTTGTAGTCTGTCGCCATGGAGACACATAGGTGACCTAAGAGCTGTATGCGCAAAACGGTAGGAGATTTTGAATCCGGTTGCAAAGTGCCAATCCAAATGGCTGCAAAAGTATTCCCACCCCTAAAATGTGTGCATAAGGCAAATGTGCGGTATAGCTGTACCCTGATTATAAGCTTAGCCCGGAACTGGTAAATCTTTACGTAGAAAAACGGCGTCTCGCCTACAAGATGATATTTCACTCCGAGCATCTACTGTGTAATTGAAGGGAAAAAAGTCTATCATTATTTTATGCAAAGAAGGTAAAAGCCTTTCCATCGAGCACAGTCAGATGTATAAATCATCACTTTGCATCGGAGGAATACGTGTGAACGCGTCTCGTGGTAAACAATATTCCAAATGCAAACAATATTAAAACTCTTTAATCTTCCGTTCACGGCACAAATCAGCTTTCTACCTCGCATAAATCTCGGCGGGGGGCGATACTCGAGTAAAAGCCTTTTGTCTTTTGTTTTTGCATTTTATCTCCAATTTTCTTTCAGGAATGGAAGTGACATAAATATTGTGTTGTAACAAGCCTCCTCCTAAACAATTAGGCGAGGGCGCCTCTACGGAGGAGAGCACAGACGCAGCAGAGCTGTTCCTCAAAGAGTCTAGTCTGATACAACGTATGGCGGTATTATAGGGGGGTGTGAAGTGTTATTGCAATCTACATGTTGTTTTTTATATACATTACACCTTCCTCTCTGGTTGCGCCCCCTGCTGTTTCTCCTTCTGGTCCACCTTCTGTATTCAGTGGTGGACGCACATGCTCAGTAGCTTCCTGCATTCTATAGAATAGTGCTATTTATTAGTGGAATGGCCGGGGCTGTGCCGGAGGGATTGTTTTCAATGGAGAGGACGAAGGGTTTACCAGGTGCTTCACGGTCACGTGGGATGAGCTGCCACCCACTCACAGAAAGGGAAGAAATAATGTAAGAATGGCTAAGGGTACTTTCACACTAGCGTTTTGGATTCCGTTTGTGAGATCCGTTTCAGCGCTCTCACAAACGGTCCAAAACGGATCAATTAAGCCCCAATGCATTCTGAATGGATAAGGATCCGTTCAGAATGCATCAGTTCGGCTCCGTTCCGCCTCTATTCCGTTTTGGAGGCGGACACCAAAACGCAGCTTGCAGCATTGTGGTGTCCGTCTGAAGAGGCGGAGCCTAACGGATCCGTTTTTTTTACAATGTAAGTCAATGGGGACGGATCCGTTGTCAGTGACATTATATGGTGCATTTGAAAACGGATCCATTCCCCATTGACTTTCAATGTAATTCAAAACGGATCCGTTTTGGACTTTGTCATTTTTCTTTAAAGCTAATGCAAACTGATCTGTTCTGAACGGATACAAACGTTTGCATTAGAGGTGCAGATCCGTCTGTGCAAATAAACAGACGGATCCGCACCAACGCTAGTGTGAAAGTACCCTAAGCCGCTAACAAGTAGCTTTTTGGGGTATTTTTCAGCACTTTTGTGGTTTTAGGTCTTATGCACACAAACGTATTTTATTTCTATGTCCATTCCATTATATATATTTTTTCGCTGACCGTATGTTGAACCATTCATTTCAATGGGTCTGCAAAAAAAGTGAAAGTTACTCCATTACTTACTGCGTTTTCGTATGTCCATATGTCTGTACCGCAAAAAAACAGAACATGTCCTATTATTGTCCGCATTACGGACAAGGATAAGACTGTTCTATTAGGGGCTGGCCATTCTGTTCAGCAAAATACTGAATGCACACGGACGCCATCCATATTTTTTGCAGATCCGTGTTTTGCAGACCGCAATATACATGCGGTCATGTGCATCAGCCCTTAGTGGGACTTCTATGCCATTTTTATGCCACTATTCTACAGGGGTTGTGTCACTGGCTCAGCTATTTCCGGCAGTCCTACAGAAGTGAATAGAGCGGTGGCCTCACTTGCTCAGTGCGCTCTCCATTCATTTCTATGGGTCTTCAGAAAAAAGCAAAGCAAGCTCGGACTCTTGTTCACTTTGGGGGCCCCGTTGTAGAGATAGGTGTGGGTCCCAATGGTGGGCCCCGCACCTTTATGACATCAGTGGCATATCCTAGCAATATTCCATTAATGTCTGGGGTGAGACAAACCGTTTAAAATAATGGCGTACTTTACTACAAATTTTTTTTTTACCTATTGGATAAACCCTTTCAGCCTACCGGTCCGCAATGCACGGGCACCGACCGAAAGGGCAACGCATGCGGATCGTAGACCCATTCACTTGAATGGTGTCCGCGATCCGCATCCGACAGTCGGCACCGCAAAAAAGACCAGCTCACACTAATAAGACCAGCTCACAATAAGACCGGCTCACACTAATAAGACCAGCTCACAATAAGACCGGCTCACACTAATAAGACCAGCTCACAATAAGACCGGCTCACACTGTTTAAATAACAATTCCATGGAGTGCTCTAATAATACCACCATAATAGTACCACCATACAATGCTCCGATACCAGGTCCTGGGTTTGTAAGCACCAGGTGATTGTGGACCTGAAGAAGGTAATGGAGCTCCTGCATGGTGGAGGCCTCAGGGCCCATATTGCCCTCCCTATAATCTGGCCATGTTCACACACCTATCTCCTATCACTTGTCTTTAACAAGCAGAAAACATTGAAAGGTTTTTTTTCTCTCTTCCAGCCACAGACTGAACAATAAATCCGGATGTGACATTTAATGTCCCGCTCTGTCGCCAGTATGCAGGTTAATCTTCACAGGCTCGATATTAGGAGCCCCGTAAGTGGCCTCCGCATTCCCTGCGTGACCCCACATGAAAGGGGGCACATTATTTTCTAGAGTGCAGAGAGGCGTGCGTGCTGTAGACATAAAAAAAACACCAAAGAAAGGCTCAGCGAGGGGCAGCGCTGTGAAATACCGCAGCCGTTTTATGTTCCAAAGCGCCTGCTCTTTTCTCAACATGCAAGAAATAGGAGGGGGGAGGAGTGAAAGGAGTAATGTCGTAGCCTTAACCATCACGACAAAACCGTGTCTGGGAACCGCCATGTCCGGCTACACAATGGTGGCTATCCATGGGAAAGAGGCAAGGGCCCCAGGAATACTAACATGGGGCCCCCTGACTACAAATTACATAAAACCTTACCTATCTTAATATCTCCCAGATTCCCAAAAATAGTAAATCTCTACATTGGTTCCTCCGAGGTCAACATTCTCATTTTCCAAAAAAAACTCTGCTCTGCTGTGGGCTTCGATCCTTTCCCCACCCCTCCAACTTGTCTCAGTTTCCTTCCCCACAAAGCACGGCTCCTGTCACATGCAGCCCACTCCTCACATGGATGGAAAGGTCACTGCCCCTCTACAAAATCAGCACACTCATACTCTGTGCTGCTGGTGGCCCTGCTCCTTCAACTGTTTCTGACCTCCCACTTGGGTCCATTAAAAGGGTTTCCAGACTAAGTGAATGGGAACAGTAACCAAGACGGAGCTGTGTAGTTCTCGTGCTTGTCTTCGGCATCGGGTGCTTCTAAAAACAACTCATCAGCAAAAGTGCCAAAGGATCAGACCCCTACAGATCTGATATTGATGACCTATCCCAAAAAGTTCTAGTTGACCCCTTTAACATCATGCTCTGCCGTAACTGGCACAGGTCACTGTCCCCACACGCTCAACACACTCTTCTCCTGCTGCTTCTATTGCTTTCATCATCTGATTGGCTACCATGTGTCTTACCCCACCCCTCTTCAAAACAAGCTCCTCCAAAACCTATAGCAGATGAAAAAAACTAAACAAAAAGATTCTTAGTTTTCAGTCAATCGGATGAAGCTTAAACCAACACAAAAAGTCTAGAAAGCAAAAAAGTTATAACAAGCATTGGCTTCTCGCCCCCGTGCTGTGGGTTCACAAGTATTCTTCTATGTCCATCACTGGAAGGATCCCGCATGCCTCTCGTGCAAGACAATGTAATTACAGAGAGCATAACAAGAATTAAATAGACAAAGGATGAGGCGATAGTTTCCATAGAGACCGAACGCCACGAGGAGAGATCATGTCCCAGACCTTTCTAAATAGAGGAGCCGTAAATTATGAAATTGGCCATCACCTACGAGCACAAAACATCATATCTATTTAATAACATGGTCGGCTCTGCTCGGGTTCTTGTGTCGTAGACTCAATGGAAGAACAGGACAAGAAGAAGACAAGAGGACGGCTCCACGGATGATCGGTTAGTGGAGGATAGGCATTGAGGATGGCACGACCCACCCAACAGGGAATGAGTAATGAAGGTGGCAGCTCACTAGGCAAGAGTTCCGGTCATGGCCTATGGCATATTGTAAATCCTATGTGGTGACCCAAGATGTGGTCCAAAGCCCATTTTTTGCATCATATCAAACATGCTGAAATTAGACCTGGAAAAAACCCTAAAAATAAAAAGTCAAATTGGGAAGTCCAGTCCAGACTTGAGCAGTTAAGTTGGCCACATACACATTAGACTAACATCAGCTAAACCCAGCAACCAGCCAACTATCAAATGTGCGACGGATGTTCAACAAATGATGGTAGATGTCGAGGAAGAAAAGAGCAGTCCTTGTTCTCAGGGGACATAAGAGGTATCTGGCAGCTGCTAATTCCCCTCCCCTCAATAAGAACTCATGCACACTTGGCCAAAACAAGTGCACACGGGTATAGGGGTTGGGAGGAATGGTTGATGGCCAAAACTGTCTTTGGCTAATAGTTTCAAAGGTGTATGGCCACCTTCCTAAGGCTTCACAGATGACCGCGCTGATATAGTTAATGAAGCAGTGGTGGAGCTGAGGGTAGGGGGCTGGAGGGCCCAATGCTGGGTACCAGGGGGTGCCAACAAGCCCCTCTACCATAATCACAGTATTAAGAGATATTTGCTCCAGGTGACTCTGAAGCAAAGCCAAAACGTAGCATGGCCAAAACGGGTAATTGCTAGTTCCATCGTACTACATGTGGGCCACCTCCTCTGAAGTCATCTGGAATGTACATTATGTCTTATGTGAATAAAACTGGCCATATACTGGGTTATGCAAATTGTCAAAAATGAACTTGGCCGATCATTCCACTTTTAGTTTTGGACCACCATTTTCCAACCAGAGGGATCGTGTTTTTGGCACACCTCAGTCAGCTATCGGATATCGCTGAAGTTTCAGTTTCATATTGGGAGTTTGGATGATTTTGTCTATTCCATGGGTATGGACAGCCTGAGGCTAGATATCTGCCAAATATGTTGCATGACAAATCCAGATGGCACCCAACTGGGATGTCCACGACCCAGTTCCTTCCAGTGCTTTCCAGACATTACATAGGGACATGGTAATTTTACTGAACATGCAAAAGGGAAGATATGGAATCACCATTATGGTCAGATGTTATCATGCACCCAAGTTATATTTAAAGGGAGCCCTCACCAAACTTTCCACCAAGGAATTCCACTAACCTTGCTTTTGCCACATAAAAAAAGGTCCCCAAATTCCTGATATTTCCAAAATCTCCTGCCAATGAGAAGGAACATTCATGGTTTTCTTTCAAGGTGGACCACCTGTCCTGATCAGTCATATTATATAGCAATTATCTTCGGCATTGTCATTCTCATTCGTTTTCTTCATACTTGTTTTCACATCTTTCCAACAACATGAGAAGATTGCAGGCAGCAGCAAATCCCAGGCGAGCAGAGCTCCATCAGTGAGGTCATCCTGACACCAAAGCAGATGGAAATCATCTGAAATCAAGGTCTGTTGATATGCAGAGACACAAATATTACAGTGATGTCATATACTGCAAGCAGGAGAGAACGGCTCGGCCGTGACCTGCGCCGTGCTCCGCTGTGGTTGTACATGGCGCATCAAACAAATAATAAAACTGCTAATATAAATAATGACATAATCAATGCAAAACGTGAGAATTTATTGTGTTTATAAAAATAGATTGAAGCTCCACCCGTAATATTATAATAGTACACAACACTCAGCTAATCACTCCGATATCAACTATCTGATTCTATGCCTGGGAAATGAAGGTAAGGAGGGTGCAACAGATACAAAAGTATTACTGCCCACCCCAAGTGAAGGCAGTATTATAGCAGGTATATTCTTGTACATAGGAGGCAGTATTATAGTAGTTATATTCTTGTATATAGGAGGCAGTATTATAGTAGTTATATTCTTGTACATAGGAGCAGTATTATAGTAGGTATATTCTTGTACATAGGAGCAGTATTATAGTAGTTATATTCCTGTACATAGGAGCAGTATTATAGTAGTTATATTCTTGTACATAGGGGGCAGTATTATAGTAGTTATATTCTTGTACATAGGAGCAGTATTATAGTAGTTATATTCTTGTACATAGGAGGCAGTATTATAGTAGTTATATTCTTGTACATAGGAGCAGTATTATAGCAGTTATATTCTTGTACATAGGAGCAGTATTATAGCAGTTATATTCTTGTACATAGGAGCAGTATTATAGTAGTTATATTCTTGTACATAGGAGCAGCATTATAGTAGTTATATTCATTATTCTTGTACATAGGAGGCAGTATTATAGTAGTTATATTCTTGTACATAGGAGCAGTGTTATAGTAGTTTTATTCCTGTACAGGGGAGCAGTATTATAGTAGTTATATTCTTGTTGATAGAAGTATTAAAGAAATTATATTTTTGTTCATAGGGGGCAGTAGTCTCTCTCAGAATGCTGAAATCAATAATGAATCGCAAATGCTGTGAAAGTGTATTGTGGCCCCTGTTGCTATTGGGCCCCATGTTATCTCTACACACTTCTTCAGTAGATATTTGATGCATTAGATTACATTCTCCTATGCTAATATCTGTCTGGATGTGTCCTTTCTCATTCTAGTCAGGATGTTTTTGCTATTTTTAAATATCTTCTATCAGTCACACATTTCACATCACAGTCTCAGGCGCCTCCTTCCCTGGAGGCCTTTGTGTTAAATTATTTTGCGTCTGAGGACTAGCATGTGAATCTGTGGACATGCAATCTGTCTTGACCCACCTGGGGATTGAGACCTTTCTGGAGCAGAGACCCCAAGGCATCTTGTCTGCCTGGAGACTGGCACAGTTTTGCAAGTTTATATTGAAGCTGCTGTAGTTTCAGCGCAGACATCATTGGAGTAAGGGTACTTTCACACTAGCGTTTTGGATTCCGTTTGTGAGATCCGTTTCAGGGCTCTCACAAACGGTACAAAACGGATCAGTTAAGCCCCAATGCATTCTGAATGGATAAGGATCCGTTCAGAATGCATCAGTTAGGCTCCGTTCCGCCTCTATTCCGTTTTGGAGGCGGACACCAAAACGCAGCATGCACCATTTTGGTGTCCGTCTGAAGAGGCGGAGCCTAACGGATCCGTTTTTTTTTACAATGTAAGTCAATGGGGACGGATCCGTTGTCAGTGACACAATATGGTGCATTTGAAAACGGATCCGTTCCCCATTGACTTTCAATGTAATTCAAAACGGATCATTTTTCTTTAAAGCTATTGCAAACGGATCAGTTCTGAACGGATACAAACGTTTGCATTAGAGGTGCGGATCAGTCTGTGCAAATAAACAGACGGATCCGCACCAACGCAAGTGTGAAAGTACCCAAGAGATTTTAAACCTTTACCTGCAGATCATCAGTGCCAGCCAACTCCACACTTCGCTCCACCTCCATTCACTTTGCACATGAGCAGTTTGCAAGGCGATGCACCTCCTGCAGTGCCTCACCTCCTCATAGAGGGGAGCTTGGGCACCATTCCTTCACCAGGGCGGTAAGGAGCAACGTATCCACCTGCGGCATTATCAATAGCTCGGACACATAGTTCAATTAGCTATACAAAGACATGTGCAGAATAAATTGTAATGTCGCCCTAGGCAGCTGCCCTCATCATCTAGGAGCACAGATGGCAGACGTCATCCATCTTACAGATGTATATAATGGATATTATGTACATGTTTAGAACAATTCTGCTCTTTTGTAATCGTCTTGCTCTTTTTTTGAGCCCCCTACTTTGTGGAATATCGCTTCCTCTAATGGGATTAATTAAATCTTGCTTGTCCGGGCTTTATGAATGTAGCTGCGCTCACCTACTGCATTAACTGGTCAACTTCAGCTCCATCACCATCTATCTTCATGTCAGCAAAACTGAGACATTTACAGTATTGCATTTGTTTTTTCCCAGCAAATGAAACAATCTTTGGTGCACGGCGAGCTGTGCCACAGACGGAAGCATCAAGGCCAAGTATGCAGCACATCCCTCGCCATCTCGCTCCCAGATCTTGACTATTCTGGATATAGGGGACATATAAAGTCTTCTATAGATGCAGAAACCCAAATTCCCGTTCTAAAGTACCCGGATTGGAGAACCATGTCATGACTCATTTTTGGGGGGTACGTTATAAGCATTGGATTTTTATATTCTAAGCATGAATATAAATGTATGCAGCTTGTCATACAACGCATTAAAAAATCATGGGCTTCTCCTTCTTAGCTTCAATAGATGTGGTTGGGGCTGATTTACGGTGATGAGATACATATACATATGACATGTAATTTTATAATCTCTGCTATCTGGGATAAAATATAATCCTAGCATGGCAAGGTGACCTCACTCACATATGGTAGGTCGCAGGGGCATCGCTAAAGGCTCATGAATCCTCCCCCTCCACCCCCCGCCATGCAACGTCATCAGTCGCGGCTCGTCCATCACTGCGTCGCTAGCAAAGTTCTGTCTAAGCCTCAGTATCCATTGTGGTTTGGGATGTTGAAGGGATTAATATCAGCATCCCTGGTGGTCTAGTAAAGTGAAGGGGTTCATTCCAGTATCCCTGGTAGGCTGTGGCAGTGAAGAGATTAATATCCATGTAGGCGGTGAAGTAGTTTTGGCGGGGTTGTCCGCTTTTTTTATATTGATGACCTACCCTCGCAATTGCAGCGACAACAATTCCGCTGTCCCCATTCACGTCAATGGGACGGCTTTTTCCTATTCCAAGGGTGGCGGCAGTCAAGCCCCCGCCAATCTGAAATTGATAACCTATTATGAGGATAGGTCATGAATATTAAAAAAAAAAAGAGGACATTTCCTTTAACTGGTGGTCTAGGTCAGTGAAGGGGTAAATCTAAGGATACCCAGTGGTCTATTCGAGAATAGGGGTAAATTCTAGTATCTCTGGTGGTGCCGGCAGTCGAGCCCCCACCAATCTGAAATTGATAACCTATTATGAGGATAGGTCATGAATATTAAAAAAAAAAAGAGGACATTTCCTTTAACTGGTGGTCTAGGTCAGTGAAGGGGTAAATCTAAGGATACCCAGTGGTCTATTCCAAAATAGGGGTAAATTCTAGTATCTCTGGTGGTGCCGGCAGTCAAGCCCCCACCAATCTGAAATTGATAACCTATTATGAGGTAGGGTCATGAATATGAAAAAAAAAAAAAAGAGGACATTTCCTTTAACTGGTGGTCTAGGTCAGTGAAGGGGTAAGGATACCCGGTGGTCTATTCCAGTATAGGGGTAAATTCTAGTATCTCTGGTAGTGTAGGAAAGAGAAGGAGGCAAAGTAAGGATCTCAAAAGTCCTTTGGTTTTTGGCAGTGAAGGAGTTAATATCAGGACACCTGGTAGCTGGAGATTATTGTAAGGGTCCCTGGTGGTCTTGTGAGGGTTTATGTAATAATATCTGGTGGAACAGTTAATGCTGCATTCCTGGGGCCCCGAGGTTACTTACCTCTCCGGTAGAGATGAAGACATGAGTGCAGGGAGGGGAGAGAACTGCGACACTGTTACTATACATATTTGCATTTATCATGGCGCCCCCAGCAGGGCCCTACTGTGTCTTTGTTTCTGTTTGCTTTGCAGCCACAGCACATTTGCACCTGCAGATTTATTTCACTTTGTTAGAAGACGCTGACTAACTTTGGCTTTTGCAAATTACGGGAAAGAGACGAGGCACGCTGCATAAATCATAAGCAAAACCAGTGCAATAGCAAAACTCCCATCGTTTGCCATTAAAGGATCCTGTTACCCTCCACTGAGTGACTTCAGCAAAGTGTCGGGTTGTTCAAATCACCAAAATTATATAATTTTTTGGCTAAAGTAAGTAGCGCATATGGTTTCCAGCTATACAAAAGATGACGCTCAGGGGAGGATTGGCCAAAGAGCCTACAGGGAAACTTCCCAGTGGGCCACCCAAGCCCCTCTCACGGTCACCAGCCAGGTACATAAAGATCTGCTGCTCTCAGCATCGGTTAACGTAGGAGCATCAGGCACTTATACACCCGGCCAGTGACCGCAGGTGCCGCCTGAATTCAGCTGTATTTCTGTCCTCAGGATGATGATACAGTTTCATACTGTAGTGTGTAAGGCAGTATATTGTGCTGCACTGTGGTACTTGGTTCTGCTGGGGCGGTAAATTGTGCTGCACTGTGGTATATGGTTCTGCTGGGGCGGTATATTGTGCTGCACTGTGGTATATGGTTCTGTTGGGGCAGTATATTGTGCTGCACTGTGGTATTTGGTTCTGCTGGGGCAGTATATTGTGCTGCACTGTGGTATATGGTTCTGCTGCGGCAGTATATTGTGCTGCACTGTGGTATTTGGTTCTGCTGGGGCAGTATATTGTGATGCACTGTGTATCTGGTTATGCTGGGGCAGTACATTATGCTGCACTGTGGTATTTGGTTCTGCTGGGGCAGTATATTTTGCTGCACTGTGGTATTTGGTTCTGCTGGGGCAGTATATTGTGCTGCACTGTGGTATTTGGTTCTGCTGGGGCGGTATATTGTGCTGCACTGTGGTATTTGGTTCTGCTGGGGTGGTATATTGTGCTGCACTGTGGTATCTGGTTCTGCTGGAGCAGTATATTGTGATGCACTGTGGTATTTAGTTCTGCTGGGGCGGTACATTGTGCTGCACTGTATATTTGGTTCTGCTGGGGCAGTATATTGTGCTGCACTGTGGAATTTGGTTCTGCTGGGGCAGTATATTGTGCTGCACTGTGGTATTTGGTTCTGCTGGGGCAGTATATTGTGCTGCACTGTGGTATTTAGTTCTGTTGGGGCGGTATATTGCGCTGCACTGAGCAATTTGGTTCTGCTGGAGCAGTATATTGTGCTGCACTGTGGTATTTAGTTCTGCTGGGGCAGTATATTGTGCTGCACTGTGGTATCTGGTTCTGCTGAGGCAGTATATAGTGCTGCACTGTGGTATTCGGTTCTGCTGGGGCAGTATATTGTGCTGCACTGTGGTATTTGGTTCTGCTGTGCAGTATATTATGCTGTACTGATGTATTTGATTCTGCTGGGGCGGTATATTGTGTTGCACTGTGGTATTTGGTTCTGCTGGGGCAGTATATTTTGCTGCACTGTGGTATATGGTTCTGCTGGGGTGGTATATTGTGCTGCACTGTGGTATTTAGTTCTGCTGGGGCGGTATATTGTGCTGCACTGTGGTATTTAGTTCTACTAGGGCGGTATATTGTGCTGCACTGTGGAATTTAGTTCTGCTGGGGCAGTATATTGTGCTGCACTGTGGTATATGGTTCTGCTGGGGCGGTATATTGTGCTGCACTGTGGTATATGGTTCTGCTGGGGCAGTATATTATGCTGCACTGTGGTATTTGGTTCTGCTGGGGCAGTATATTGTGCTGCACTGTGGTATTTGGTTCTGCTGGGGAAGTATATTATGCTGCACTGTGGTATTTGGTTCTGCTGGGGCAGTATATTTTGCTGCACTGTGGTATTTGGTTCTGCTGGGGCGGTATATTGTGATACACTGTGGTATTTGGTTCTGCTGGGGCAGTATATTATGCTGCACTGTGGTATTTGGTTCTGCTGGGGCAGTATATTATGCTGCACTGTGGTATTTGGTTCTGCTGGGGCGGTATATTGTGCTGCACTGTGGTATATGGTTCTGCTGGGGCAGTATATTGTGCTTCACTGTGCTATTTCGTTCTGCTGGGGCAGTATATTGTGCTGCACTGTGGTATTTGGTTCTGCTGGGGCAGTATATTGTGCTGCACTGTGCTATTTGGTTCTGCTGGAGCAGTATATTGTGCTGCACTGTGGCATTTAGTTCTGCTGGGGCAGTATATTGTGCTGCACTGTGGTATCTGGTTCTGCTGAGGCAGTATATTGTGCTGCACTGTGGTATCTGGTTCTGCTGAGGCAGTATATTGTGCTGCACTGTGGTATTTGGTTCTGCTGGGGCAGTATATTGTGCTGCACTGATGTATTTGGTTCTGCTGGGGCGGTGTATTGTGTTGCACTGTGGTATTTGGTTCTGCTGGGGCAGTATATTTTGCTGCACTGTGGTATATGGTTCTGCTGGGGCAGTATATTGTGCTGCACTGTGGTATTTAGTTCTACTGGGGCGGTATATTGTGCTGCACTGTGGTATTTAGTTCTGCTGGGGCAGTATAATGTGCTGCACTGTGGTATATGGTTCTGCTGGGGCGGTATATTGTGCTGCACTGTGGTATATGGTTCTGCTGGGGCAGTATATTATGCTGCACTGTGGTATTTGGTTCTGCTGGGGCGGTATATTGTGCTGCACTGTGGTATTTGGTTCTGCTGGGGCAGTATATTATGCTGCACTGTGGTATTTGGTTCTGCTGCGGCAGTATATTGTGCTGCACTGTGGTATTTGGTTCTGCTGGGGCAGTATATTGTGCTTCACTGTGCTATTTGGTTCTGCTGGGGCAGTATATTGTGCTGCACTGTGGTATTTGGTTCTGCTGGGGCAGTATATTATGCTGCACTGTGGTATTTGGTTCTGCTGGGGTGGTATATTGTGCTGCACTGTGGTATTTGGTTCTGCTGGGGCAGTATATTATGCTGCACTGTGGTATTTGGTTCTGCTGGGGCAGTATATTGTGCTGCACTGTGGTATTTGGTTCTGCTGGGGCAGTATATTGTGCTTCACTGTGCTATTTGGTTCTGCTGGGGCAGTATATTGTGCTGCACTGTGGTATTTAGTTCTGCTGGGGCAGTATATTGTGCTGCACTGTGCTATTTGGTTCTGCTGGAGCAGTATATTGTGCTGCACTGTGGTATTTAGTTCTGCTGGGGCAGTATATTGTGCTGCACTGTGGTATCTGGTTCTGCTGAGGCAGTGTATTGTGCTGCACTGTGGTATTCGGTTCTGCTGGGGCAGTATATTGTGCTGCACTGTGGTATTTGTTTCTGCTGGGGCAGTATATTGTGCTGCACTGATGTATTTGGTTCTGCTGGAGCAGTATATTGTGTTGCACTGTGGTATTTGGTTCTGCTGGGGCAGTATATTGTGCTGCACTGTGGTATATGGTTCTGCTGGGACAGTATATTGTGCTGCACTGTGGTATATGGTTCTGCTGGGGCAGTATATTGTGCTTTACTGTGGTATCTGGTTCTGCTGGGGCGGTATATTGTGCTGCACTGTGGTATATGGTTCTGCTGGGGCAGTATATTATGCTGCACTGTGGTATTTGGTTCTGCTGGGGCGGTATATTGTGCTGCACTGTGGTATTTGGTTCTGCTGGGGCAGTATATTATGCTGCACTGGGGTATTTGGTTCTGCTGGGGCAGTATATTGTGCTGCACTGTGGTATTTGGTTCTGCTGGGGCGGTATATTGTGATACACTGTGGTATTTGGTTCTGCTGGGGCAGTATATTATGCTGCACTGTGGTATTTGGTTCTGCTGGGGCAGTATATTTTGCTGCACTGTGGTACTTGGTTCTGCTGGGGCAGTATATTTTGCTGCACTGTGGTATTTGGTTCTGCTGGGGCAGTATATTGTGCTGCACTGTGGTATTGCTGTCTTTGCAGTTCTAGAACCTCAATATCTGCACCCCAAAGTATTCTATAAGATGCTCTGCCTTCAGACCCCAGTCTAAATAAACTGCGCCAAGGTATATGACGCCAACTTCTGGAGGACTACAAGTCCCAGATTGTCATCCGTCAAAAAAACGCAACAGGTTGGCTACGTTTCTACTCTCTATATCCCTCATTACAATCCTCTCTTCTTCCATTTCTTCTTCATTCCCATATCCCTCCCCCCGTCCTTCCTCCGTCCAATCTATGGGACCCTGGCCCAACAGCTTCTCATGAGGGTCAGACAGCGGAAACTTGGAGGCAGATCGCCCCCTCCCTGTGAGAGAACCACTGCCTGGATTTTCCCACTGCCTAGCTCTTTGGGAAGCTTGGATCCACCGCTGCTTGATCTGCAGTGCATTCCTGTCTAGAAGGAGGCAAAGGAAAACCCAAGGAGAGGAACCTGCCTGCAGGTCCTTCATGGTTGACCTGTGCAATGCACCCCCCTCCGCTGCCTATAAGGGGGTGATGTGAAATCCACATAGGAACAGGTTAATTCTGCTCCCTGTACTGACTGCTAAAGCTCCAGCAAGCCTGTTCCATCTGACTGCATAGGCTGGGGAGTGGGGGAAGCTGGATTCAGCCCTGACTGCTAACTTTGCAGAAAGGAGAGAAGCCAAGGGCTGGAAGACACCTTATTCCTGAAATAGTGCGTTTAAAGGCCAGGCTCGCTAGCTGGTGAGACCTGGGATGATGCTACCCCCGGCTCCTGTCATCAACCCCTGCAGTTCTTGGATTTTCTCTGAATCAGACACCAATGCTACTGTGCATGATCTTCAGACTGCATGGCAGAGCTGAGAGGTGAGCAATCTATTCTGTCTGCTGCCGATCGTACACTTGTAGGGTACCTGTTACCCCTAACTGTGCACCCCCACCCCCCCTACTAGTCCTACATCTTCATAGGAAGCCTGGTCCTGTAGGAACCGAGAGAATGAAGTCATTGCATTAGAATATGACAAGTAGGACTTCATCTTCTCCTGCTCTGGGGCAAGGACTTCATTACCATCTATGGTGCAGATATTATTGGGGAGGGGGGGGAGTTTATTTTTTTAAATAATAACCTATATCTGTAGATTTTGCTCTCTGGTATATGTGCATGTCCTTCACCATTCCTTCATACGCTGTGTCATTTAGAGTAGGGGGCGTCGAGATTTTTGCAATAGGACTGCTGGGTTGAAGAAGAGCTGGATTAGGGTGGCGGGGGGGTGGGGGATGTCGTCAATGGTAAATCTGCGCTTAACGGGTTAAATTCATATAGGGCGTGGGGGGTGCAATTATTTTAATTTGCATTTTAATCCTTAAAGCGTGATAACCTTTGGATTGGATACAGTCGCTCTCCGCTCATGAGGCTGACAGGAAGCTGCCGACGGCTTTTTGTTCCCAATTACAAAGCCGTCAGTTGGGGTCACTTAGTCTCAATGAGGGATTTAATGCCCCTATTGTTGCGACAAGTGCACCCCCCCTTCCCTCGCGTCGCCAATTCATGAGCCCCCTGTAGTCGCTCTTCCTCCTTCCAGTAAACAAAACAGTCTCTATATTTCACCCCCCCCGTGTAAAGAAAGGGGAAGAAGGCTGTCTCATAGCCTTCAGCCCTGGTGGTGGATGTAGTACGGATGAGCACTGTATGGCGGTAAAAGCTCTTCCAGGCTTGGAGGGGTTAAACAGACATGCTCGATCACATCCCTCCCCTTCTGGTTTTAGTGAAGTGGGGACCAAGGCACATGTGAAGTGATGATGAGCATTTTTTGGTGGATGTAGCTTTCAACTCCCTCTGCCATTTGATGTTCCTGAAGGACCTTTTTGTTTTTTAGCAGAATTTTCGAGGGGGGCTTCTGTTTTTCTTGTTGCGCCACATCCTGGTTTTCTACACTGGATGAAGGGATGGTGGGGATCCTGAGATTTTCTGACCTGATATGCATTTGTTGAGGTCGTCTGTGGAGTGTAAACAAGAAACCTTTGGTTCTCCTTGCAGATCTGTCCTACTGAGATTGGGTCGAGGGAGGAGAGTCGGGTGATTTGGATGATCCAAAGCAGATCTCGGGTAGCTCTCTCTCTCCACACCTATCAAACCGACAAGGAGACACGGAGTCGATCGCCTGCGTTGACCAGGAGTGGGGCGAAGGCTTCTCATTGAGTCGTTAGGGCTTCTGTCACCACCAGTTTTGATCTTGGCATGGGTTTTGGAAGGATCTGGTGTCCACTGGATCACAGCTGATCCAAGAGGAGATCCCAGCAACTCTCCATGTGGATTTTATAATTGGGATCCCCTTGAATCTCTAAAGGAAATAAGACCGATAACTTTCCACCCCAACCTCCTACGTCTTCTCCACCTTTGCCATGGGATTGGAAATTCACTAATTCTCTCTTGGAAGCCAATATTGTGTGTTTTATTTCCCGGCTTATCTCCTGCGACTGACATGTATGAGATGGAAAAGCAAGGATTCTTCAGTGCTCTTTGTTACCTGATGCTCAATTCCCCTCTCCTCTTCACTGTCCACGGTGAGTACATACCAGATTTTGCATGTTTTTGCACCCCCTTTTTTTGTTTTGCATCCTGCACCATTTACAGGTGCAGCGCTCTCCCTTTCGGAAAGCAAGAAAATTAGAATTTCCAATGAGACTTTTCCAAGCCCTAGAGACAATATAACATCTGCACGGGAAGCTTGGGATATAATTAAGCTTGAAATATGTATGGGGGGACGTAAATGGGTCATTGTGCAGGTGATCGAATGGGGTGGGTGCTGGGTCTGCACAAACAAGTGGCTTGGATTTTGACCGCTGCTGGTTTATTGGGAAGGGTCTGCATTGGGGTGGAGGAGGGGGATGTCATCCTCAGTTTTAAAGTAGCCAGAGATTGCTTGCCATGGAGAGGTGGATGGGGGGGAGTGCTGACGGATAGTGTATTACTTTACTTTTTAATCCACTGGAGTCTCATTTAACAGACTGCTGTAGACCCCTGAGTAAAGCCAGATCAGATTAGAGGAGAACAGTCTGATCTTGTCTATTAATCTCTGCTGTTAACCACCCCCTGTAAATTCTATCTTCTGCTCTCAGCCACATTCACTGAAGTCCCCAAAGATGTGACTATCAGGGAGGGAGATGATATAGAGATGCCTTGTGCTTTTCGTGCCAGCGGTTCCTCATCATTCTCCTTGGAAATCCAATGGTGGTACCTTAAAGAGGCGACCAGGGAGACAGCACTGGAATTAGCACTCACTGCTCCTGGGAGCAGGAACAAGGTAATGACCAAATGTAATGTGCACGGAGAACACATGATTGATAGCAACCCCCCATCACTGGGACCAGTCCTCGATAGTGTTGTCCATGGCCAATAGCAACTGGAGGAGACAAGTGGGCATAGGGTGGCCACACACCCACAAGGCGCAATGCCCAGTGGTCCCTCCAAGCTGCAGATCTGCCGGATCTCCCGGCTAGCCCTACAAGGAGTTACTTAAATAGAGGTAAATAGATATTGACAGGCAGAGTTATTGAGCTAAATGTATGCAAGGGAAGGCAGCCGCAGGAACACAGCTGCCAAAAAGCATTGCACAGGATGAGAGGCTCCGACGAGCCCCCACACTGTAAGTGGAGGATTTTCTATTTTGGAGATAGAAGTCAATTGACCCCTTTTTAATACGGGGGCAGCGCTGTGCTGTGCAATCATTTAAGTTTATATCATTTGGCTCAGGATGTGAGGAGGATCTGCCGTCCAAGTTCAGAACCCAGGTAGCTGCAGAAGATAGATATAAGGGAAGGAGGGAGGGGGCCTATTCATAAAATAGTATTGTAATCAACTGGAGATCAGGATGAGGTCCTGGGGTGATAGTCGGGGGGGGTGACACATGCAGGACACCCCACCACCTCCACTGCCAAAGGACACACCATATCTCTGATCACTTTCTTCCCTGCACACACCATGTCTCTGGTCACTCTCTTCACTGCACACACCATGTCTCTGATCACTCTCTTCACTGCACACACCATGTCTCTGATCACTCTCTCCCCTGCACACACCATGTCTCTGATCACTCTCTCCCCTGCACACACCATGTCTCTGGTCACTCTCTCCCCTGCACACACCATGTCTCTGGTCACTCTCTCCCCTGCACACACCATGTCTCTGATCACTCTCTCCCCTGCACACACCATGTCTCTGATCACTCTCTCCCCTGCACACACCATGTCTCTGGTCACTCTCTCCCCTGCACACACCATGTCTCTGGTCACTCTCTCCCCTGCACACACCATGTCTCTGATCACTCTCTCCCCTGCACATACCATGTCTCTGATCACTCTCTCCCCTGACACACCATGTCTCTGGTCACTCTCTCCCCTGCACACACCATGTCTCTGATCACTCTCTCCCCTGCACACACCATGTCTCTGATCACTCTCTCCCCTGCACACACCATATCTCTGATCACTTTCTCCCCTGCATACAGCATGTCTCTGATCACTTTCTCCCCTGCATACACCATGTCTCTGATCACTCTCTCCCCTGCACACACCATGTCTCTGATCACTCTCTCCCCTGCACACACCATATCTCTGATCACTTTCTCCCTTGCACACAGCATGTCTCTGGTCACTCTCTCCCTTGCATACAGCATGTCTCTGATCACTTTCTCCCCTGCATACACCATGTCTCTGATCACTCTCTCCCTTGCACACAGCATGTCTCTGGTCACTCTCTCCCCTGCACACACCATGACTGTGATCACTCTCTCCCCTGCACACACAATGTCTCAGGTCACTTTCTCTCTGCACACACAATGTCTCAGGTCACTTTCTCTCTGCACACACAATGTCTCTGGTCAATCTCTCCCCTGCACACACCATGTCTCTGATGATTCCCCTGCACACACCATGTCTCTGGTCACTCCCTCTCTGCACACACAATGTCTCTTATCACTCTCTCCCCTACACACACCATGTCTCTGGTCACTCTCTCCACTGCACACACCATGTCTCTGGTCACTCTCTCCCCTGCACACACCATGTCTCTGATCACTCTCTCCCCTGCACACACCATGTCTCTGGTCACTCTCTCCCCTGTACACGCCATGTATTTGATTACGCTCTCCCCTGCATGCACCATGTCTCTGGTCATTCCTTTTCTGCACACACCATGTCTCTCATGATTCTCTCTGCATACACCATGTCTCTGATCACTCTCTCCCCTGCGCACACCATGTCTCTGATCACTCTCTCCCCTGCACACACCATGTCTCTGATAACTCTCTCCCCTGTACACACCATGTCTCTGATAATCCTCTCCCTGCACACACCATGTCTGTGATCACTCTCTCCCCTGCACACACCATGTCCCTGGTCACTCTCTCCCCTGCGCACACCATGTCTCTCAGATCTCTATCTACCCTGCGCACATCATGTCTCTGGTCACTTTCTCCCCTGCAAACACTGTGTCTTTCTGCTGACTTTCTCTCCTGCACACACCCTGTCTCTGATCACTCTCTTCCCTGCACACACCATGTCTCTGATCACTCTCTTCCCTGCACACACCCTGTCTCTGATCACTCTCTTCCCTGCACACACCATGTCTCTGGTCACTCTCTCCTGCACACACCATGTCTCTGGTCACTCTCTCCCCTGCACACACCCTGTCTCTGATTACTCTCTGCACCTCATGTCCTGATCACTCTCCACTGCACACAACATGTCTCATGGTCACTCTCTCCCTGCACACATCTTGTCTCTGATCACTCTCTCCCCTGCACACACCAAGACTCTGATCACTCTCTCCACTGCACACACCATGTCTATGGTCACTCTCTCCCCTGCACACAGCATGTCTCTGATCACTCTCTCCCTGCACACACCATGTCTCTGATCACTCTCTCCACTGCACACAACATGTCTATGGTCACTCTCTCCCCTGCACACATCTTGTCTCTGATCACTCTCTCCCCTGCACACACCAAGACTCTGATCACTCTCTCCACTGCACACACCATGTCTATGGCCACTCTCTCCCCTGCACACACCATGTCTCTGGTCACTCTCTCCCCTGCACACACCATGTCTCTGATTACTCTCTCCACTGCACACACCATGTCTCTGATCACTCTCTCCACTGCACACAACATGTCTATGGTCACTCTCTCCCCTGCACACATCTTGTCTCTGATCACTCTCTCCCCTGCACACACCATGTCTCTAATCACTCTCTCCACTGCACACACCATGTCTCTGATCACTCTCTCCACTGCACACACCATGTCTCTGGTCATTTTCTCCCCTGCACACAGCATGTCTCTGATCACTCTCTCCACTGCACACACTATGTCTCTGGTCATTTTCTCCCCTGCACACAGCATGTCTCTGATCACTCTCTCCCCTGCACACACCATGTCTCTGATCACTCTCTCCCCTGCACACACGGTGTCTCTGATCACTCTCTTCCCTGCACACACCATGTCTCTGATCACTCTCTCCCCTGCACACACCATGTCTCTGATCACTCTCTCCCCTGCACACACCATGTCTCTGGTCACTCTCCCCCTGCACACACCATGTCTCTGATCACTCCCTCTCTGCATACACCATGTCTCTGATCACTCTCTCCCCTGCACACACCATGTCTCTGATTACTCCCTCTCTGCACCCACCATGTCTCTGATCACTCCCTTTTTGCATACACCATGTCTCTGATCACTCTCTCCCCTGCACACACCATGTCTCTGGTCACTCTCTCCCTGTACACACCATGTCTCTGATCACTCTCTCCACTGCACACACCATGTCTCTGATTACTTTCTCCACTGCACACACCATCTCTATGGTCACTCTCTCCCCTGCACACACCATGTCTCTGATCACTCCCTCTCTGCATACACCATGTCTCTGATCACTCTCTCCACTGCACACACCATGTCTCTGATTACTCTCTCCACACCATGTCTATGGTCACTCTCTCCCCTGCACACACCATGTCTCTGATTACTCTCTCCACTGCACACACCATGTCTATGGTCACTCTCTCCCCTGCACACACCATGTCTCTGATCACTCTCTCCACTGCACACACCATGTCTCTGATCACTTTCTTCCCTGCACACACCATGTCTCTTATCACTCTCTCCACTGCACATACCATGTCTCTGATCACTCTCTCCCCTGCACACACCATGTCTCTGATCACTCTCTCCACTGCACACACAATGTCTCTGATCACTCTCTCCCCTGCACACACCATGTCTCTGATCACTCTCTCCACTGCACACACTATGTCTCTTATCACTCTCTCCACTGCACACACAATGTCTCTGATCACTCTCTTCACTGCACACACCATGTCTCTGATCACTCTCTCCCCTGCACACACCATGTCTCTGATCACTCTCTCCCCTGCACACACCATGTCTCTGATCACTCTCTCCCCTGCACACACCATGTCTCTGATCACTTTCTTCCCTGCACACACCATGTCTCTTATCACTCTCTCCACTGCACACACCATGTCTCTGATCACTCTCTCCCCTGCACACACCATGTCTCTGATCACTCTCTCCACTGCACACACCATGTCTCTGATCACTCTCTCCCCTGCACACACCATGTCTCTGACCACTCTTTCCACTGTACACACCATGTCTCTGATCACTCTCTTCCCTGCACACACCATATCTCTGATCACTCTCACCACTGCATACACCATGTCTCTGGTCACTCTCTCCCCTTCACACACCATGTCTCTGATCACTCTCACTACTGCGCACACCATGTCTCTGATCACTTTCACTACTGCGCACACCATGTCTCTGATCACTCTCACTACTGCGCACACCATGTCTCTGATCACTCTCACTACTGCACACACCATGTCTCTGATCACTCTCACTACTGCGCACACCTTTGTAAATTTAGAGGATAGTAAATCCTGTGCCAGATTTACGCTCAAATTCCGTTTGTGCACCAAAAATTTGTCTGTGCACCAAAAAAACTGTCTAGTCTACGTTTACACAGTTGCCACACTTTCACTCAAAAAATACGCCAACATTTTGGGGCATTTTTGGCACACAGAAGTGCATTGATGCCATGCCCCCTTTTCACAATAAGTCATGTCTCTTTCCCGTAAGGCCATGCCTCTGGTTGAACGAGGCATAAAATGCTTCGAAAAGAGTGTAAAACAGTTAGTGAATGTGATGAAAAACACAACCAAAATACGCCAAAAACTGCTGCATTTTTCACTAATAAAACTGCCCCATGTCTCTCTGGTCATTCTCTCCGCTGTCTTTCTCTCCCCCTTTTCACTCTCTGAATCTCTTTCCATTGCTCTCTCTCATCTTCTACTCTCTTCTCTCCTCTTACTCCTCCCCTTCCCTTCTTTCTTTCTCTTCTCTTTTTTAACTCTCTCTATCTTCTCTCTCTCTCAGTCTCGCCTCTTATCTCTTTCTCTCTCTTCTCCCCTCTCCACTTCTCTCTTCTCTGCTCTCCTTCCTCCCTCTTCCTCTATCCCCTCCTTCCTGTGTCTCTCTTTTTTCTCTTCTCTCCCTCTTTCACCTAACCAGCTGTCTCTCTGTGACCGTCATCCAGTATCATCATTTCTGCAGATGTAGTATTATTTGGTTTTTCCTTTTATACATTCTATCACCTATTCTATATTAAAACATTTTGTATTCTCTCAGCTAAACAGATTATTCCATCTACTTTAGACCGTAAGATCCTCGGACGGACCAATATCGTTATCTATCTCTTCTCATAATGCTCCTCAACTTGATGGACTTGTGTGTTTTTTCAACCGTATTAACTATTCTATCTATCTATCTATAACATAGTAACATAGTATATAAGACCGAAAAAAGACATCTGTCCATCCAGTTCGGCCTGCTTCCTACAAGTTCTATCTCATATATATCTATCTATCTCATATCTATCTATCTATCTATCTATTATGTAATGTATCTATCTATCTATCTCAAATCTATCTATTATGCAATCTATTTATCTCCTATCTATTTATCTATCCATCTATCTATTCATCTATCTATCCATCTATCATATCTATCTATCTATCTATCTATCTCCTATCTATCTATCTATCTATCTATCTATCTATCTATCTATTTATCTATCTATCTTTCTCCTATCTATCTATTTATCTATCTATCTCCTATCTATCTATCTATCTATCTATCTCCTAGCTATCTATTTATCTCATATCTATCTATCTATCTGTCTGTCTATCTATCTATCTATCTAATATTTATCTATCTATCTATCTATCTATCTATCTATCTATCTCTCTCTCTCATATCTATCCATCCGCCGTTTGTTGCTCAGTTTGCTATGTATTAGTACTCGTACTCCATAGATAAGAATGATGAATGTGATTTGTACTTTTATGCCCAATATTTACACTTTTGCCTCCTCGCCGTTGCGTTCAGCGTTTGTGCGCTGTGTGGGAGGACGGATCGGAGAATGCAGCAGAGATCTGCCATTTATCCCTGCTACTTGTATGTGTAAACACCATTGAGGCAGCCGTGCACCCTGGGACGCAGCGCCGCGCTCCTGCGCACAATATGGTGATTACTATCCTGACAAGTCAGCCTCTTTATACACACAGCGCACCATCCTGCGCCAATGGAAGGAGGGGCTTCTGGGTAATAAGCCTCATTCACACCAAGTCTAATACTACCAGAGGAATTGTGTCACAGGTTCCTCCATATATCATATGGCGTTATGTTAAAACCTGGGTAAGGATGGCGCAGTATGGGGCCTGGAAACTGAATGCCCAGGCACCGCCCATCACATGTACCTGTCATATTTTTATTATTTCTTATCATTATGTTCTATGGAAAGCAGAAAAAGCGCCAACTGATAAAAATGGCGCAGCCCCAGTCACTACCAATGTGCACTCACCTGTATCTGTCTTCCCTTTCAGGTCGTTGTAAATAAAGACGGGACAAAAATCAGTGTAAGTCGCCCGATCGCTTATGGAATTTTATCCTATTTGTTGAAATTTATGAATTCATGTGGAAAACGCCTCAAACAATGATATGAATATCGGACGGCCAAAGCGTGGCGGATCAATAGATAGTGATGCAGGCAAATCAACTGGCGAAACGGCAATGGGATGATGGCTGGTATCTAATTAGGTCTTGTTTGTCTGTAATAGAGATGTAGCAGAGTTGAATTTGTCATATTTGGTGTTAGAGCAAGAGATAGATTAGATAGATGATAGATAGATAGATAGATAGATAGATAGATAGATAGATAATAGATAGATATGAGATAGATAGATAGATAGATAGATAGATAGATATGAGATAGATAGATAGATAGATAGATATGAGATAGATAGATAGATAGATAGATAGATAGATAGATAGATAGATAGAATACAATAGGTATTAGAAAGATAGATGATACATATATAATTAGATACATAATAGATAGATGGACTGATGGATGGATACATAGATAGATAGAAAGATAGATAGATAGATAGATAGATAGATAGATAGATAGAAAGATATTAGATAGATAGATACATAGATAGATAGAAAGATAGATAGATAGAAAGATATTAGATAGATAGATAGATAGATAGATAGATAGATAGATAAACAGACAGATCGATAGATAAGTAAATTGGAATTAATCTTTACCCTCCAGAGAATCCCATTTATCCTCGGGACTGAGTTATAATAATGGAATAGATTAACCTGCAGTCCTATGTAAGATGAGCACATAGATTGCAGTCAGTCTGTGTGTGAAATGACGAGCTCAGCTCTGCTGCTCCTGGCTGCCTTGGCTCTGCTATCTAGATATTTAAAAAAGAAACAGACAAAACCCCAAGCGTCTGCATGTGGTGAACTCTCCTGCTCCACATCTGACATTGTCAGCTCTGCTTCATCAACACTAGAATAACTGGTAATGACAAGGATGCAATGGATGATTACGTCTTCTGAAGCCATTATTATTACCCCGGGGCTTTAAATCCTCGTTACATTCTAGCCATTGTAGAATGGTTACCCACAGGAGGGTGGAAATGACCTTTGACCTTCAGGGCCCCAGGGGGCTCATTGTTTTTGCACAGTGCTTAGGTCACCTAGAGGGTCAGTGCCAGAACAAGGCGGGCACCAGAACGTCTCAGTTTTAAGCTGACCTGAATTGGATGGCGGTTTTCATTTCAATATTTGGGGTGAAAATAATGTCGCAGTTTGAGGATAAACATGGCGCATGATTCAAAACTAGAGCATCGATGGAGCATTGTATGATGTTATTTTCTCCCAGATACACAACTCAAAGGGGCACAGGGGCCAAAATAAGAGTGCACATGCGCCAGGAGGTTGGCGTACAGCACCTTTATGCACAGGTGGCTCACTGAGGGGGTCGTTTGCACCCTAAAATGGGCTTATGTAGACACTTTTTTGTAACGTAAAATTTTCAGTGACATCATGGAGGGGTCATCATCTATGGGTGGGGCCTCTGTAACCGTACGGTATTTTACCCCTTGAGCTGGCGGATGTCAGATTCAGGCTGCTTACACGGATAACACTTGACGTCATGACACATATGTTACGAAGTAACTGACTTCATGACACATATGTAACAATGTAACTGACGTCATGACACATATGTAACAATGTAACTGACGTCATGACACATATGTAACAATGTAACTGATGCTATGACACATATGTTACAATGTAACTGACGTCATGACACACATGTAACAATGTAACTGACATCATGACACATATGTAACAATGTAACTGACGTCATGACACATATGTTACAATGTAACTGACGTCATGACACATATGTTACAATGTAACTGACGTCATGACACACATGTAACAATGTAACTGACGTCATGACACATATGTTACAATGTAACTGACGTCATGACACACATGTAACAATGTAACTGATGTCATGACACATATGTTACAATATAACTGACGTCATGACACATATGTTACAATGTAACTGACATCATGACACATATGTAACAATGTAACTGACGTCATGACACACATGTAACAATGTAACTGACGTCATGACACATATGTTACAATGTAACTGACATCATGACACATATGTTACAATGTAACTGACTTTATGACACATATGTTACAATGTAACTGATGTCATGACACATATGTTACAATGTAACTTCCTTCTGGCCACACCTCTTTTTTTAAAAATCATTAAAAATATATTATTATTTTCTGACAATCTTGATTAGGGTTTTTGTCTAGGGGGATGGGTTGATGTGAATTGGGGTGGGGGATTTGGTCGCGGCCGGTGACGCCGATGATTCTTATTTTTTTTGCCGATGCCGATTCTTTGACTTCCGATCACTAGTAAATGAGTGGAGCTTATGTCAGGGATATGTGAGGAGGTCGGTTGTGGCCCTGGTCTTGTATCTATATACCTGGCCAGGGCACAGTGGCTTGTTGGTGCCTCTAGGGGGCACACAGAAGGCATTTGAAAGGGTAAGGGGCCCAGACTAAAGGGGCCTACATCCACCCCTTTCTTAGGCCCATGGCCAATTTCAATCCGCTTGGGTTGACCCCACAGGAAAGAAACAGACCCCATGAAAGACCACTGCAATGAGATGTGAGATCTGCTTGTTGTCAGTGAATGGGAGCATACCCATGTAAAGGCTGAACATTGGTGCAGACCTCACATCTCAAAGTTTGTTACAGTTGTATCCAGGTCTCTCTAAGACTCCTAACCTGCACCGATACATTGTAGCAAACTGGGGAGAGAGATTTGTGCTACTGATTGTGTAGACTGAATCCAATTGTGACAAAACCTCAGCTGGGACAAGCATTAGGTGTGATCAAGAGTGTTTTTATTCACTGGCAGCAAGCAGCCATATATGAAAACTTGAGTTCTCGTGGTAAAATGCAGGCACAGCTCAGACGGGGCCGATGAAATATTTAGTAGATTACAAGGTGCGCAGGATAATATATGACGGGACGCGTGCTTCCCGCTACCAACATTCAGAAGCAGGGTTCTTTATATATTAATTTCATTACAAAGCCCCCAGCAAATCTCCCATCCATATAATCCCCCCTCCCCCGCAGAACATTAATTATCAATGCGCTGCGGATGTATGAGCCAGAAGAGCACGGAAAACACACCGAAGGTCAAGTGTGGAAAATAATGTACATACAGATCATCTGCCATCTACTGTAATCAGATAGATAGATAGATAGATAGATAGATAGATAGATAGATAGATATTAGATAGATAGATA
Organism: Bufotes viridis; assembly: GCA_033119425.1. Taxonomy (NCBI): domain Eukaryota; kingdom Metazoa; phylum Chordata; class Amphibia; order Anura; family Bufonidae; genus Bufotes; species Bufotes viridis. Next base: position 94,069,943 of record CM065598.1, on the reverse strand, counting down.
TTAGATAGATAGATATTAGATAGATAGATAGATAGATAGATAGATAGATATTAGATAGATAGATATTAGATAGATAGATAGATAGATAGATAGATAGATATAAGATAGATAGATAGAGAGAGAGAGATAGATAGATAGATAGATAGATAGATAGATAGATAGATAGATATAGATGGTTATAGTATCACATTTATGACAATGTTTGTACCTCCAGAAATCACTTTGTAAATGGAAATATAATATTTATTTATTTTGAACCTTTTAGAAAAAATAAATAACAAAAATAACATTATAAATGAATAAATAAATAATAACCTGTAGCCGCCATGTGCCGTCCTGATGTGAGACGTTTGTGCCCCTGCAGTCAGGAGGGGGCGCTGCTGTCTCGCTGTCAGGGGAACACACTTCACTATCCCAGGTGTAGACGTCAGGGGGACGCTGGGCGACAATCCGTGTGAGCCGCTCAGGAGCTGCCACCCAGCTTTCCTAGAACCCAGAATGGGAAATCTTATTCATTTATTGCCCCCAATAACAAGTGACATGGCGTTACGGGGTCACCTGGCATCTCCAGATCTTTGTCCCTGTGGATACGGTGGTGATGGCGCTCGCGGCTGTGCGGCAGGGTCTAGTGTCGTGCACAGATCTGCACCGCCAGCGCTTCTCCCTCTTCAATGTCACAGGGGCAAAAGGGACAATTGCCCCGGCGCCCCCACAAAGCCGTGCGGTTCTATGTAAAAAAAAAAATTATAATAAATCTGTATAACATAAAGACGTACAAATTTCAAACCTATTTTGCTATTTAAATTCAAGATCTCTGCTTGCTGTCAGTGAATGAGAGCATTCTTATTTACACCCACAAATCTGTACAAACCTAAGGGTTTGCTACAATTGTATCCAGCCTAGACAATCCTCTGTGGGCCCAGATCCTGATATCATTTGCATTTGTTCCGCATATTTAAGATCTCTGCTTTCTGTCACTGAAACTGAAACACCCATCCTGGCCTAGTCCTGCTCACACAGAGCTGGGAAAGTCTGATAACAAGAGGCATGTGTGCCGGGAGGACACGTCTAGGACATGTTTTCAGCTTATGTATATACGCTAGATGGTTTCTATTCACCGACAGCAAGCAGTGATCTTGAAAATGGTTGAAAAATTGAAATAAGGCCTAATTCACACGTCCGCAAAATGGATCCGCATCCCATCCGCAATTTTGCGGAAGGGTTGCAGACCCATTAATTTCAAAGGGGCAGGAATGGATGTGGACAGCACACTATGTGATGTCCGCGTCCGTGTTTCCGCATCCGCGTTTCCGTTTCCGCTAAAATATAGAACATGTCCTATTCTTGTCCGCAATTGCGGACAAGAAAAGGCATTCTCTATATGGTGCCAGCCATGTGCGGTACGCAAAATGCGGAATGCACATTGCAGCCGTCCATGTTTTGCGGATCCGTGTGATCCTGTTGCGGATCCGTCCATGTTTTGCGGATCCATGTTTTGCGGAACACACTACGGACGTGTGAATTAAGCCTAAGAGTGTACATGCTGCTTTTTTTTAGTATTATTATTGTTTTAGCTCTCGTGTTGTGTTGTTTTCCGCATTTACGGAACTATATTGGAATAACGGGATAAATTAGGGTTTCGCTCTCGTTGCAGACTGTCCGGGTCCAAGGCAACGACATCTCGCACCGACTGAGGCTCTCCAACGTCAGGAAGCTGGACGAAGGAGTGTATGAGTGCCGGGTGTCAGACTATGGAGACGATGAGACTCAGGAACACAAAGCCCAGGCTATGCTTCGGGTCATTTCACGTTATTCTCCACCTGACATGCAGGCAGCCGAGGCTGTATCCCACATCCAGAGCAGTGGGCCCCGTAGGAATAACCCTGGCAATAGAGCAACCCCGGAACCTGGAAACAAGCGCCCCAATCCTCCAGGAGAAAGCCTGGCCTCATCCCCAGCCACTGCAGCATCCTCCTCAGCTTCCCCTGCACCTGGGAAAGCAGCTATCCTGCGGCAGCAACATGGTTCTGGTGAGTGATCTGCTGATCTGCGCCGCCATCTAGTGGACACTGCTGTGTACTGCATGGCATCAAAAAATTGTGTAACAGTGGATACTTTTGTGTCAAAAACAGACAGAAAAATGAGAATTAAGAGAAAGCTTCATTGCTTAATGCAAAAAATTACAGTATCGGCTTTGATCACGCAGGGAAGAATATGAGTTGTGTAGACTACTGGAGTAACATTTGGTCCGGGGTCCACCCATGTATCTATGTCTGTCATTGTATGTTTCTGTGGTTGTCAGATGACACGCCTTGTCATGGTTTAGTAGTTATACTTTTGTCTACTACTTAGCTGACAGTAGCTACCCTTGGAGGGATGCTAAATTTTAGGCGCACTTCCACCGGCCGAGCTAAATGCTGGTGGACATGCACACGCATGCTCAGTCATTCTCCGACACACATGCTCAGTCACTCTCCTCGGTTCGCTGCTGGAGGTGTGCCCCTGTGTACGGCAAAGCCATAAGAGCCACCCCCACCAGAGCGATCTGCCCTGTTTGTCAGGGAGGGTGCCGCCTCTGCAGTAGCATGGCAGTATAGCTTACAAGACACAGGGCATGCAAGAAGGGACTATATATATGGTCGGCTGCCAGAAGGGGAAGGAGACTGATTCTGTCTAGAGCCCGCCCCCAGCAGCAGCACACATAAAGAAAAGGCTATTCTTTATTTAAAAAAAAAAAAAAAAACACTGCACATTACTAGGGGTTACTATAAAGGGATTTTCTATTTATATCTGAATACATTTTATCATTTTAAAAAGCCTGCTTGCTATCAGTGAATAGAAGCAACCTTGTTTATATCCAGAGATGAAAAAGCCCTCCTGATCATGTCCAACTAGCTCCAATGCTAGTTACAGGAGAGGATTCTGATACACTGTAACCAGCCATGCATCTGTGTGGGCAGAACACACAGCAAGCAGAGGTCTTTAAAACTGAATACTATGAACATTAGTAAGTCGTGGAACCACTTATTACTCAACAATTAAGCTTTATCTACATGGAAACACCTAATGGCCTCTATACCTGTCTTGTGGAGTCAACAAATGGCGTCTCGTGCCATCAGAAGCTCTGGTAAACCTCACAGGATCTGTAGAAGGCCCATGTGTGCCGGGGGGGGGTCCAATATGTTAGAGTGTATAAGGCAGGTAACTCTGCCCAAATAATACCCACATAATACACCACACAGTGACTACGTAATACCATCATACACTGTATATCAAACACCACATGTATTGCCTAATTAATACCACCATACACAGTCTACCAAATTCCACCATATAGTGCCCACTTAATAACGCCATATACTGTATATGAAATATCACCATATATTGCCTACCTAATTAAACCATACACTGCCTACCAAATACCACCATATAGTGCCCACTTAATACTACCATACACTGCCTACCAAATACCACCATATAGTGCCCACTTAATACCACCATACACTGCCTACAAAATGCTGCCATATAGTGCCCACTTAAACTACCATGCACTGTCTACCAAATATCGCCATATAGTGCCCACCTAATACCACCATACCCTGTGTACCAAATACCATAATATAGTGACCACTTAATACCACTATATACTGTCTACCTTATAGCGCCCCCTTGAAATCACCAAGCACTGTCTACCAAATACCACCATATCATGCCCACTTAATACCACATTACACTTTCTATCAAATACTACTATAGCTATATAGTACCCACTTGATAACACCTTATAATGTCTACTGAATACCATCATTTAGAGACCACTTCATACCGCCATACACTGTCTACCAATTATCATGATATACTGCCCACCTAATGCCAAAATACGCTGCCTACCAAATACCTGCCTAGAATGTCCACTTGAAGCCGCCAGATACTGTCTACCAAATACTGCCATGTACTGTGCCCATTTATTAATATCCTACAGTGTCTTTCAAATACAGACTTAGGGCTCATGCCCACGGCCGTGTGCCGGCCGGAACCGTGCTGCAGACCGCAAATTGCGGTCCGCAATGCACGGGCACGACCATGGGCCAGCCGCATGCGGATCGTGGACCCATTCACTTGAATGGGGTCTGCGATCTGCATTGATGGTCCACACCGCATGCACTACTTTTTTGCGGAATGGAAGCACGGAACGGAACACCGTGGAAGCACTCCGTAGTGCTTCCGTTCCATGGTTCCGTTCCCTTATGCACCGCTTCTCCGGATTTGCGGACCCATTTAAGTGAATGGGTCCCCATCTGTGATGCGGAATGCACACGGCCGGTGCACCGTGTTTTGATGAACCCTTATACAGGCCACGTAATACTACCATGCAGTGTCCGCCAAATACTGTCATAAAGTGCCCACATAATACTGTCATGCTGTTTTTGGATAGTACTAAATTACAGTGGCAAAATAATACCAGCGGGGAGGATCAGGGGGTGGAGGATCAGGGGGTGGAGGATCACGGGGTGGAGGATCACGGGGTGGAGGATCAGGGGGTGGAGGATCAGGTGGTGGAGGATCAGGGGGTATGAGCCCCTAGTTGATATACTCTCTAATAAGCAGCCCAGTAACGTAGCAGTAAGGAGTGTGCAGCAGAGCTCACTCTTACATGAAGCCTCTGCCAGAGGAGATCAGAGGACCCGAGCTCAGAGCAAGTGCAGAAAAAGTCACTTTTTGTCTATTTAAATTTTAAATATCCACTGATGTGATGAAATTCTTGGCCCTGGAGGCCCCCGCTGGAGAACAAAGTGCAGCCAGACAGTATTTAAAATTAATAATTAATACCGCAAACAGTGTCGTTAGCCTATCCGCTCTCCTCGGGAGTCCCAGCAGCCGGAGGTGATGAGATGAAAGCTCCACTGGCTCTGGAGTCTATTCACGGAGAACGGCCTGCTGCTGCTCAGACCGAGAGCCGTGAATATTGCTTAGAAATAAGACACAGGACCAAAATTTAAAGGGGAAACTCCCAATTACAGGTTCTCCAGTGAAGTGTAACTCAATGTGTGTATGTAGCTTTAAGAGAAGCTTGCTTTAAACCACTGCTTTCTCTAATACGTACAGCTTTTTCAAAACTACAACTCTCAGCATGCTCTGGAAGCCAAGGGAATTTGGTTCCATAGAGCATTCATTTCTTCAATCTGTGACTTACCATCTGTTTTAGAACTACAACTCCCAACATGGCATGACCACCTAGAAGAATTTGGTTTGATAGGGTCTAGTTTTGGACCGCTGCTCTCCAACCAAAACTCCCGGCATGTCACGATAGCCAATGGGAATTTGGGTCCAAGAATATTGTTTTAGACCATTAGTCTCCAATTTTTCGCTCTCCATCTGTTTTCAAACTATAACTCCCATCATACTATGATCCCTAGAAGAATTTGGTTCCACAGAGTCCAGTTTTGCACAACTGGTCTCCAATCTGTGGCTCTCCAACTATAACTCCCAGCATGCATGAGACAGACAGGTGAAATTTGGTTCCATAGGGTCTGGTTTCAGACCACTGATCGCCAAACTTTGGCTCCCCAACTACAACTCCCAGCATGCCATGATAACCAGTGTAAGTTTGGTTCCATGAGGCCTTGTTTCAGACCATAGAGCTATAACCTGTGGCTGTTTCAGAACTACAACTCCCAGCATGCACTGAAAGCCGAGGAAATTTGATTCCATGGAGTTTCATTTTGGAGCCTGGTCTTGAGGGCAGGAGAAATTTAGCTCCATAGAGTCTAGGTTTAGACAACTGATATCCATCCTGTGTCTCTCAGACTACAACTCCCAGTATGCCATGCCAGCCATGGAAATTGGATTCCACAAGATCTTGTTTTAGACCACTGCTCTGTAATCTCTCCAGCTGTTTCAAAACTACAACTCCCAGTGTACTGTGGAATCTGATTGATGAGTTTTCAACCTGTGGTTTTCCAGTTGATTGCAACTACAACTCCCAGCATACCATGACCACCCCACCAAGAGAGTTTTTATTCCATAGGGTTAGGGTCTAGTTTTAGACCACTGGTCTCTAAATTGTGGTTCTAAAACAACAACTCCCAGCATGCCATGATTTCCAGAGGGAATTTGGTTCCATAGAGTCTTGTTTCAGACCCTCGGTCTCCGAAGTGCAACTCTCTAGCTGTTGCAAAACTACAACACCCACCTGTTCGGAGAGGTGGGAGACTTTGGTGTCACAGGGTCTTGCTTTAGAGTAGACCACTGGTCTCCAACCTGTGGCCCTTCAGCTATTAGGAAGTACAAATCCCATCATGCCCCGGCAGCTGTGGGAGTCGTAGTTTTGCAACAACTTGGAAGCCATGGTTTGGAGACCAACGGTGTAAAGCAAGACCCTATGGAACCATATTCCCCTTGGCTGTCAGGGCATGCTGGAAGTTGTAGTTGGAGAGCTACTGGTTGAGACCACCATATAATTATAATATACTTACATCCTGTAATGTGGCCCCTGGAAACAGATAGGGGCCCATATCATATCAAACCCGTTCTCTTTTCCCAGTCCATGAGGAAGGTTATGCTGGACTCGTCTGCACTGCAGGCTGTTAGATAGCGGGGACTCTACGAGGGGAAGCAGAGCAGACATCGAAGCACAACAACAGTGACAACCTCTGTGGGGGCTGTCTTGGCGGCCATCATTGCAGTCACCCCGCTTTCCCAGAGACTAGATATTGTCAGGAGGACAAACACTGATAGACTGACTCACTCAAGGTCACCAGGACTTGGCACCAGAACAAAACCCGTCTGCTACAAGAGTCTAATGATGCCTGAAACGCGTCTCGGCTCAAAGGGAATCTATTTATCAAAGTGGTAAGAGCAGAGGAAGAGGGGCTGTGTTCATTCTCCCAGCATTTACATGCAATCTTCTAATATAAAGTATCTGCTGCGTGACCTCCAGGCTGATGTATGGTTCAGGACTCAGGAGGACTCTGAACGCTTTGGGTTTTAATGACTGTTTGTCTAAGCTTGTTAGTCTTCTGACTGCCCCTTGTGCACTAGTGTAGGCCGGGACAGTACAACCTGTCTGTAGGTGTATTAGATGGTTTAGGTCCCCACAGCAGCACAGAGTATTTCATGAAAGTGGGAGGAGTGCGCTCGTGGTCCTCTTGAAAGGTCCTCTCATGTGATGGCAGGACTGGGTGGGAAAGGGACAGTGCCATGAGGTGAGGAGGGGAATGGTTACAGGCGGGAGGGAGCAGACTGATCTGTAAGCAGATGTGTCTCCATGGTTACAGACTACAAACAAACTGTGTAGTCGGATCATATGGTCTTGTGTTACTTTCTTTCATGTGCCCTGGACTAACGCATTATATTAACATCAGCCGAACCCGCCAATTTTGGAGGGAATGGATGGCTATCTATGGGTATAGGGCAGTCAGTAGACATCGCTGTCATGCTCAGTCGACAGCTTTGTAAAATGTATCGTCGGTTTCCTACATGACGGCAGGATCAGACTACATATGTTTAGTTTGTAGTCTGTTACCATGGCGACATATCTTATGGCAGAAGCACTGGACCAATGCAAACTGGACAATGGTAACATAGTAACAAAGCTATTTACTAAGACATTTACTTAGACCACCGTTTTAGACGCCGGTCTTAATAAAGCCCCATACCTGGCGGTGGATCGACCGGAGTTATGAAGAGGCGCCGGCCTTTGCGCCGCAATCTGCACCAGAAATACGCCTAATTTAGGTGTATTTCTGTTTAATAAATGACCCTCAAGTCTGTAATTCTCCAAAAAAAGAGTGAACAGCACCTCCTGAATATTGTAGAGTCGGGTGCTCGTCTCCAGGGGGTCGGATTAAATGCTCCACTTTGGACGTGCTGTCTCCATCTTTTTTTTTTTTGTCACACTATTTGGCCTCAAGTCTGAGAGGCTGAAAACCGCCAAACGTCCGTCTCAGCCAATTATTCTACTAAATTGATCCAGAAACAGGCAAAAAAAAATCCTCCTGGACTCCAAAGCTGACTATCAGAATCAATCCCTGGATCGACGCCCCTTCTCCAGAAATCTAATGCCTACAAGTTGTAATATTATAACCATCACCACCTCCTCAGGCAGAGAGCTCCATAGTCTCACTGCTCTTACCGTAAAGAATCCTCTTCTATGTTTGTGTAGGATGACACCTATTATAACCACATCATTCTTCCTATTGACCGTTTATAAGAGTCTGCCGGTTCAGAGACCATGGGAAGACTTAGAAGCATGCTTACCACCCAAAGCACCGAGGGTAAACATAATAGGAAATCGTGCCACAGGAATCTTGGGTGCCCTTCATGTTCCATGGGCATAGCAACAATGGATGCCCGGCTGAGGAGCTTAAAAACTGTGCCCAGAAGAGGTTTGTTGCACTTTCTGAGATGCACTTGTTGCACTTTCTCACTGAAGAATAACTTCCAAGATGTGTGCCTCTTCTGAGGTGTAACTGTCAAGAGTTGTGCCCCCCGGGGAGTGGTGGAACCTGCTCACCATCTCATCCTGTTCCACAGTTATTAGGTCGTTCCTCAGCCGTAAATGACCCTCATTTTGATGATGCTTCTGGGTACTGTAGCCCACCCATTCCATTTAGTTGCCACCTTTGAACTTGCTGTAACTCTGCTATGTCCTTCTTGTGCACTGTAGAGAACACATCGGGTGCGGCCTGACCAGTGCTGTGAAAAGTGGTAGAATCCTACATGTACTGATGTTATATAAGCGTCAGCAACATCTGCATATTTAATACAGGATGCAGAGTGTTACCCAGTCTCGGACCGGCCCACCGGGGAGGCGGGGGATTCCTCTGTAGGCCCCCAGTCTCCTGCGCCCGAGATAAAATGGAGGAGTAATTATTTCTCCTTTCTCAGGAGAGATAATTATTGTAACCACTAGGTGGCAGTATCGCACAGCGATGCAGCCTCCTATTGGTGGGTGTACATTGTACAGGAGGCCACACAGTATCTTCTAGACTTCTGGGGCTGCTGGCTGTGAAGGAGGAGAGAACATGTCTGGCCATCCTCCTGCCCTCCCTGCTGTCAGAAAACTGGCTGCTGGAGAGAAGGACTCCTCTGCGGTGCTGATTTCTCAGGTGTGTGACAGTAGTGAGCTGTAGGAGACTGTAACGGGGAAATAGGGGATTTGTTTATAGCAGACTCAGATCTGTGTACGTGTGCTGCTCTCTGCAGAGTGGAATTGGGGGGGACTCTGCCCTAGGTCCCCCCAATGCCTCTGCTTTAGGTGCACCCCCATAAGTGCCCCCAGCTCCAGATGCCGCCCCAATGCCCCCACTCTAAAATCACCTCTAATATTGAATCTTCTCCAGTTGCCCCCCTAATACCCCTGCAACTGCTCCAGGATCACCACTATTACCCTGCCTCAGGGGACCCTAATGTCTCTGCTTTATGTGCACCCCCATAAGTGCCCCATCTCCAGATGCCCCCACTCTATATGCACCACTAATATTGCCTCTCCTCCAGTTACCCCTGCTCTAGGATCCCCACTATTACCCTGCCTCAGGTGACCTTAATGCCCCTGCAATCCATCAGTGGTGGCCATGCTTGCACACTATAGGATAAAGCACCAGCCTATGTGTTCTCCCATGGTCCCGGCCACCAGAGAGGCTGACGCTTTTGCCTATAGTGTGCAAGCACGATGACCACTGATGGATTGCAGGGTGGTCTGTAACCATGGAAACGAGCAGCGTATAATGTAATGGAAAAATTAATCCAGCCAGCAAGGGAAGCAATATGGACAATCACAATACATTAGTAAGTGGCTTGTATTAATTTTCTCTACATAATAAATGCCATATGTTGAAGTGAGGCCGCCCCTTTAAGTGTGCTACACTTAATAGGGTTAGGCAAAAATGTCTTGGTGCATGCATTGCTTGTTTCCTATGTGTGATCGGAACTGCATGTATCTTGTTTCTGACTGACTTAGGCCTCTTGCACACGAACGTTGTGCATCCGTTACGTGCATTGAAGACCGCAATTTGCGGTCCCCAATGCATGGGCAACGTCCGTGCGGCAGCCGGGACGGATCGAGACCCATTATCCGTCCGCACCACAAAAAAAATAGAACATGTTCTATCTTTTTGAGGTGCGGAGGCATGGACAGAAACACCACGGTGCTTCTGTTCCGCATCTCCGTGATTGCGGACCCATTTAAGTGGCAATACGGCAATACGGCCACAGGCTCACATCGTTCGTGTGCAAGAGGCCTTAAGAGCAGGATATCCATATAAGGCCTCATGCACACGACCGTTGTTTGATTCCATCTCCGTTGCTCCATCTTTCGTGATTTTCTGCGGACCCATTGGTTTTAAATGGGTCCGTGGAAAACTCGGCAAATGCACCGTTTGTCCGTGGTCCGTGATTCCAGTCCATCAAAAACATATAACCTGTTATAGCCCCCCGTGCCGCCGGAGGTCCGCTCCGCACCCAATTACGGCAAACATGCCGAAAGGCGGCGGCCGGACAAAAACTACAGTGGACAGTGGGCTAGCATTAGCACGGATGCGGCAGGGTGTTCCTCCGCCCTGCAAGTGTGAAAGTAGCCTGAATTCTGCCACATGTATGTCTGTGCACTTTGCTGTGAGTGTCGCCATCATACTTCATCTGTAATATTTCTGTTATCGCTGTGAGGGCTCATGAACACGACAGTTGGATGTTTTGCAGTCCGCAAATTGCGTATCCGCAAAACATGGATACCGGGTGTGTGCATTCACATTATGCGGAACAGAACAGCCGGCCTCTAACAGAACCGTCCTATCCTCGTCTGTAATGCCGACAGTAATAGGACGTGTTCTATCATTCTGTAGAACGGCCATGCGGACATACAGACACGGCATGCACATGGAGTCATTTCCGTTTTTTACGGCCCCATTGAAATGAATGGTTTCACATACAGGCCACAAAAAAAAATGGTACGGACACGGAAAAAAAAATACGTTTGTGTTCAGGAGCCCTAAGATAGGCCCCTAGAATCAGTTACACTGGTGGGCCCTACGTACCCCAGTCCGAAAACTAGTATTACCGCAGTATATGATACAGGATGCAGAGTATTACCCCAGTATATGATACAGGATACAGAGTATTACCGCAGTATATGATACAGGATGCAGAGTATTACCGCAGTATATGATACAGGATACAGAGTATTACCGCAGTATATGATACAGGATATAGAGTATTACTGCAGTATATTATACAGGATACGGAGTATTATCGCAGTATATTATACAGGATACAGAATAATATTGCATTATATGATACAGGATACAGAGTATTACCGCAGTATATGATACAGGATACAGAGTATTACCGCAGTATATGATACAGGATACGGAGTATTATCGCAGTTTATGATACAGGATACAGAGTATTACCGCAGTATATGATACAGAGTATTACCGCAGTATATGATAAAGGATACGGAGTATTATCGCAGTATATGATACAGGATACAGAATATTACCGCAGTATATGATACAGAATACAGAGTATTACCGCAGTATATGATACAGGATACAGAGTATTACCGCAGTATATGATACAGGATACAGAGTATTACCGCAGTATATGATACAGGATACGGAGTATTATTGCAGTATATGATACAGGATACGGAGTATTATTGCAGTATATGATACAGGATACAGAGTATTACTGCAGTATATGATACAGGATACAGAGTATTATTACAGTATATGATACAGGATACAGAGTATTACCGCAGTATATGATACAGAATACAGAGTATTACCGCAGTATATGATACAGGATACAGAGTATTATTGCAGTATATGATACAGGATACAGAGTATTACTGCAGTTTATGATACTGGATGCAGAGTATTACTGCAGTATATGATACAGGATACAGAGTATTACCGCAGTATATGATACAGAATACAGAGTATTACCGCAGTATATGATACAGGATACAGAGTATTATTGCAGTATATGATACAGGATACAGAGTATTACTGCAGTATATGATACAGGATACAGAGTATTACCGCAGTATATGATACAGGATACAGAGTATTATTGCAGTATATGATACAGGATACAGAGTATTACCGCAGTATATGATACAGGATACAGAGTATTACTGCAGTATATGATACAGGGTACAGAGTATTACCGCAGTATATGATACAGAATACAGAGTATTACCGCAGTATATGATACAGGATACAGAGTATTATTGCAGTATATGATACAGGATACAGAGTATTACTGCAGTATATGATACAGGATGCAGAGTATTACTGCAGTATATGATACAGGATACAGAGTATTACCGCAGTATATCATACAGGATACAGACTATTACCGCAGTATATCATACAGGATACAGAGTATTACCGCAGTATATCATACAGGATACAGAGTATTATTGCAGTATATGATACAGGATACAGAGTATTACCGCAGTATATGTAACAGGGTACAGTGTACTATTACTACCGTATATGATGTAGGATAAGTGTATTACCATTGTATATAATACAAGATACAGTGTATTACTGCAATATTAAGGCATTACAAGGTAGTATTATTTGGAATCTGTGTGGACATATTATTTAAGAACTATAAATGTTAACTAGACCCTGTAGGCGACATACACTACTTTATGGATATTGTATGGCACTAATATTTGGACTTAGTTTTGCATTATTATGTCAACACTGTAAAGCACTATTAAGTGGACACTGTATGGCAGTACTATGTGGACATACTATGACACTATTAAGTGGACACTGTATGGCAGTACTATGTGGACATACTATGACACTATTAAGCGGACACTGTATGGCAGTACTATGTGGACATACTATGACACTATTAAGTGGACACTGTTTGGCAGTACTGTGTTGACCCTGTATGGCATTTCTGTGATTATATTGATGGGACACTGTATGGCAGTACTATATGGACATGCTATGACACTATTATGTGGACACTGCATAGAAATGTTATGTGGACATTGTATGGCACTAGTATGTGGACTCTGTTTTGCAGTATTACTTCAACAGTGTAAGGCACTATTAAGTGGACACTGTATGGCGGTATTATGTTGACACTGTATAGCATTTGGGCATTTCTGTCTCTTGGAGATGTAAAATGACTCCTGTGGAGTGTAGATGCAGAGCTGCGGAGTGACTCAGGAATGCAGATCTCTGCTGCGGGTGACACATGCGCAGGGACAATGAGATCTGTGAATCATGTTCCCTATAGACAAGACTTTATAACGTTTTCATCTAGAAAGAGAGATGTGAGATGTGTACATATCATCCCTCACATGTAACTGTCTAATGTGACCACTGACGTGACATGAGGCGTCATCACCCAGGTACATATCATCCCTCACGTGTAACTGTCTAATGTGACCACTGACGTGACATCAAGCGTCATCACCCAGGTACATATCATCCCTTTAACTGTCTAATGTGACCACTGACGAAGCATGAAGCGTCATCACCCAGGTACATATCATCCCTCACATGTAACTGTCTAATGTGACCACTGACGAAGCATGAAGCGTCATCACCCAGGTACATATCATCCCTCACGTGTAACTGTCAAATGTGACCACTGACGAGACATAAGGCGTCATCACCCAGGTATAGTGATGTCGCGAACATAAATTTTTCCGTTCGCGAACGGCGAACGCGAACTTCCGCAAATGTTCGCGAACATGCGAACAATGCGAACCGCCATAGACTTCAATAGACAGGCGAATTTTAAAACCCACAGGGACTCTTTCTGGCAACAATATTGATGGAAAAGTTGTTTCAAGGGGTCTAACACCTGGACAGTGGCATGCCGGAGGGGGTTCCATGGCAAAACTCCCATGGAAAATTACATAGTGGACGCAGAGTGTGGTAAGTTGTAATCGCAATGAAGCGTCATCACCCAGGTACATCTCATCATTCACATGTAACTGTCTAATATGACCACTGACGAGACATGAGGCGTCATCACCCAGGTACATATCATCCCTCACATGTAACTGTCTAATGTGACCACTGATGTGACATAAGGCGTCATCACCCAGGCACATATCATCCCTCACATGTAACTGTCTAATGTGACCACTGACGTGACATAAGGCGTCATCACCCAGGTACATATCATCTCTCTAACTGTCTAATGTGACCACTGACGTGACATGAAGCGTCATCACCCAGGTACATACCATCCCTCACATGTAACTGTCTAATGTGACCACTGACGTGACATGAAGCGTAATGTGACCACTGACGTAACATAAGGGGTCATCACCCAGATACATATTATCCCTCTAACTGTCTAATGTGACCACTGACGTGACATGAAGCGTCATCACCCAGATACATATCATTCCTCACATGTAACTGTCTAAAGTGACCACTGATGTGACATGAGGCGTCATCACCCAGGTACTTATCATCCTTCTAACTGTCTAATGTGACCACTGACGAGACATAAGGGCTCATCACCCAGGTAATATCATCCTTCTAACTGTCTAATGTGACCACTGACGTGACATGAGGCGTCATCACCCAGGTACATATCATCCCTCTAACTGTTTAATGTGACCACTGACAATGTGTAGGATATAGATACTGGATCTTACATATGGGGCTTAGTGGGGGAGATTTATCAAACTGATGTAAAGTAGAACTAGTTTAGTTGCCCATAGCAACCAATCAGATTCCTCCTTTCATTTTCTAAAGCAGCTATCAAAAATGAAAGGTTGAATCTGATTGGTTGCTATGGGGAACTGAGCCAGTTCTACTTTACACCAGTTGTATAAATCTCCCCCCGTGTGTCTACATGTCTCGTCTTCACGATTAACCTCATGAAAGATGGTCAGTCCTCAGAAGAAAAGAGACCATCAAGTGACAGCAACGAGACATACGAGACTATTCGAAGGTGCTACAAGTTGACGCATCGCTGCGGGAGCAACGTGTAGCCAGCGGGGATCACTGGGCTTTCCACAAATTAGATCCACAATCTGCAATATACTCTGCACTTTACCTTTCTAACATGTGAGTCTATGGATTCTGTTATTCCTCCTAGAAATGTTAGGATAAATTGGCAACTGCAAACTGTGTAGGGACACACCCCTTTAAAAAAAAAGGGAATGCTAGCACCCAAGCATCAATCTAATCCTACATTTTAAGAGGAATAACAGAGGAGGGCCTCACATTACAAAGTTATACGATGCTCCAGAAAAGTCATTTTATAAAGAATCCTTAAGGCTACATGCACACAACAGTTGTTTTTTGCTGTCCGCAAATCGCAGATCCGTCTTCCTTTTTTTTCACATACACATCCGTTCCATGTGTCCGCAAATTTTGTAGGTTGCGTTTCTGTGTGGCTTCCGTTTTTTTTCTGCGGATCCGCAAAAAAAACGGAAGGCTTGAACCAGTTTCTTAAAGTACCTGTACAAGTGCCCTGGTTTCCAAGCAACCATCTGCAAAAAAAAAACGGATGCGGATGACAAACGGATGGTTTCTGTTGGTCATCCGTATTTTTTGCGAACCCATTGACTTCAATGGGTCCGCAAACCGTTTTTTGCAGACAAGAATAGGACGTGCCATATTTTTTTGCGGACGTGAAATGCGGACAGCGGACGCAGACAGGCAACGGAAGAGGCATCCACATTTTTAACGGATCCAAAGAAATGAATGGGAAACCATCGGATCCTCAAAAATAACGGAAGGGGGGCCGCAAAAAACCACTGCCGTGTGCATGTAGGCTAAAACAGACAGTTCAGGAGAGTTCCTCTTCCACTATCCCCCATTACATCTTCGCACCTTTCTTCACCCCTGAGTCAGAATTGAGCCTATTAAATAGATGTCATCTGTCGAGTGCGTATCACTAAACCGAACACTATGATAGTCAGTGGGGATCCAGCGGAGCACGCGGTCTCCTGCTCCGCCGGAACAGACTACCAACATTGACAACGCATATGTGAACGTAGCCTTAGTCCTTCACCTAGCTGCTGGTGCTGCCGAATCTGATGTAAATCTGATGTCTCTCTCTGCTCTCCCCCTCCCTGCTCTCAGTGTTAGGGCTAATGCACACAACCATATGCTGGAGAGGCCCATATTGAGGCCCGCAAACAGAGGTTCCGCAGTATACAGGCCCCAGCCATTTTTGCACTGCATTACTTGAACGGGTCCGCAATCCGGAAGGTGCGGAGCGGAACATAGACACAGAACCCCATGGAAGCACTATGGAATTAAATGGGGCGGAATCCGCACGGATGTTGCCCGTGGATTGGGGACCGCAAATTGCGTTCTTCAATACATGGAACGGCCGAGCAACAGCCGTGTGCATGAGCCCTTAGAGATAGCAGCAGGGAGGGGTAGGAGGTTGTACACAGCAGATCAGAGTGTGGAGAGACAATCCAAGGGGAGCAGATCACATGCAGTTTACAAAGAGAGGAAAACAGACACAAGGCAGTATGCAGAGAGGAGACAGCAGCATCCTGGACACACTGATCCAGCAAGTACAGTAGAACTGGGAGGGACACATCCCCATGAGAACAGTCAAATTAGGAGCAGGTTGCAAACTGAATATTATGGGGTCTGAAAATAAATGACTGAATGAATGTAGCAGCCTGAAATGCAGTGCAACTTTTTTTTTAACTCAAGATAACCAATAACATATGAAAAGTAATTTTGCTTAGTCGAGGGTATCCATAGCCTTTAAGGGGGTTGTTGCAAATCCATGCAATGCCTTATTCCTCCTCTAGGGGTGCTGCAGGGAAGCTAAACACTGGTTCCCCCACAGAATAGAGCAGACATCTGGGGTTTCATCAGTGGAATTTCCTTCTATCAGATTATTTTAAGGAGAACACTTAAAGGGGTCGTCCCATGAAAAATATTCTACAGTTCTAAAACCAGCACCTGGATCTGAATACTTTTGTAATTGCATGTAAATAAAAATTTTAAAATTAAATTAAAAATGCATCGGTATAGCGCCGCCTGTAGTTTTTATTTTGACCTGCTCACTGAGATGGCCGCACATGCTCAGTTTCATTTTTCTACTACCTCCTGGGCTGTTATAGGGAGAACTGAGACACGCCCCCTGAGCTGCAGCAGAAAGGCCACGCCCCTTGAGCTGCCAGCTTGATATAAATCTAGTAGAGCAATGAATGAGGAGATCTCTGGATCCATGTGAGGTACAGGGCTGGTTCTAGCTTTATTAGAAAGAGAGATTTTCATTTGTATGATTTTTTTTTTTTTTTACATTAGTCATGGGACAACCCCTTTAAGTTCAAGTCCGTCCGTCCCCCCCCCCCCCCCCATGACATGTTGTACTGCTATACTTGCTATAATAGTTTCCAAAAGAGAAACTCAAGGACGTACTGGTGATTTAAGAAGGAAAATCAACTGATGTTCCTGCAATATTTATGGGGTCGCCTCACTTTAAAGAAGGAATAATAGAGAGCGCGTGACTAAGCGCGGATTTAATGGTTCCCTGGCTTGTAGTCAGATATCTTTAGACTCCAGCAGCAGGGAAGTCAGGCAGCAGGCTGAGCCGTATTAAATATTCGCCGCACTCTCTGCAGGGGAGCGGGGGGGGGGGGCAGATAATTATGTAATATTTTATTAATTTTCCCATCAAGTAAACAAAAAGGAAAGGATTATTCTGATTTCAAGGACAAATACGGTCCAGCTTGTCAGACGTTTTTAGTCTCCACCACCTAGAGACAAGCTACAGGCTGATTTCGGAAACCGCTGCTCTCCTCAGTCTAGTATTAGACCATTATCACACCAGTGGTTTATAAAACGAACATAACAGTACAGATTGCAACATGTACAATAACCTGCGCAAATATATAGTGATACAGGGCATGCTGGTATAACCTGGGTATCCCCTGTATATAATTATATATGTACAGCTGGTATAAGTTATATATCTTATTGTATATAGTGATATGGAGCATGCTGGTATATCCTGGGTATCTCTTGTATATAATTATATATTTACAGCTGGTATAACCTGGGTATCTCCTGTATATAATTATATATGTACAGCTGGTATAAGTTCTACATCTTATTGTATATAGTGATATGGAGCATGCTGGTATATCCTGGGTATCTCTTGTATATAATTATATATTTACAGCTGGTATAACCTGGGTATCTCCTGTATATAATTATATATGTACAGCTGGTATAGGTTATACATCTTCTTGTATATAGTGATATGGACCATGCTGGTATAAGTTATACATCTTCCTGTATATAATTATATATGTACAGCTGGTATAACCTGGGTATCTCCTGTATATAATTATATATGTACAGCTGGTATAACCTGGGTATCTCCTGTATATAATTATATATGTACAGCTGGTATACATTATACATCTTCTTGTATATGGTGATATGGAGCATGCTGGTATAACCTGGGCATCTCCTGTATATAATTATATATTTACAGCTGGTATAACCTGGGTATCTCCTGTATATAATTATATATGTACAGCTGGTATAGGTTATACATCTTCTTGTATATAGTGATATGGACCATGCTGGTATAAGTTATACATCTTCCTGTATATAATTATATATGTACAGCTGGTATAACCTGGGTATCTCCTGTATATAATTATATATGTACAGCTGGTATAACCTGGGTATCTCCTGTATATAATTATATATGTACAGCTGGTATACATTATACATCTTCTTGTATATAGTGATATGGAGCATGCTGGTATAACCTGGGTATCCCCTGTATATAATTATATATGTACAGCTGGTATAAGTTATACATCTTCTTGTATACAGTGATATGGAGCATGCTGGTATAACCTGGGCATCTCCTGTATATAATTATATATGTACAGCTGGTATAAGTTATACATCTTCTTGTATATAGTGATATGGAGCATGCTGGTATAACCTGGGCATCTCCTGTATATTATTATATATGTACAGCTGGTATAAGATACATCTTCTTGTATATAGTGATTTGGACCATGCTGGTATAACCTGGGTATCTCCTGTATATAATTATACATGTACAGCTGGTATAAGCTATACATCTTCTTGTATATAGTGATATGGAGCATGCTGGTATAACCTGGGCATCTCCTGTATATAATTATATATGTACAGCTGGTATAAGTTATACATCTTCTTGTATATAGTGATATGGAGCATGCTGGTATAACCTGGGTATCTCCTGTATATAATTATATATGTACAGCTGGTATAACCTGGGTATCTCCTGTATATAAATATATTTGTACAGCTGGTATACGTTATACACCTTCTTGTATATAGTGATATGGACCATGCTGGTATAACCTGGGTATCTCCTGTATATAATGATATATGTACAGCTGGTATAACTTGGGCATCTCCTGTATATAATTATATATGTACAGCTGGTATAAGTTATACATCTTCTTGTATATAGTGATATGGAGCATGCTGGTATAACCTGGGCATCTCCTGTATATAATTATATATGTACAGCTGGTATAAGTTATACATCTTCTTGTATATAGTGATATGGACCATGCTGGTATAACCTGGGTATCTCCTGTATATAATTATATATGTACAGCTGGTATAAGTTATACATCTTCTTGTATATAGTGATATGGACCATGCTGGTATAACCTGGGCATCTCCTGTATATAATTATATATGTACAGCTGGTATAAGTTATACATCTTCTTGTATATAGTGATATGGACCATGCTGGTATAACCTGGGCATCTCCTGTATATAATTATATATGTACAGCTGGTATAAGTTATACATCTTCTTGTATATAGTGATATGGAGCATGCTGGTATAACCTGGGTATCTCCTGTATATAATTATAGATGTACAGCTGGTATAGGTTATACATCTTCTTGTATATAGTAATATGGACCATGCTGGTATAACCTGGGTATCTCCTGTATATAATTATATATGTACAGCTGGTATAAGTTATACATCTTCCTGTATATAGTGATATGGAGCATGTTGGTATAACCTGGGCATCTCCTGTATATAATTGTATATGTACAGCTGGTATAAGTTATACATCTTCTTGTATATAGTGATATGGACCATGCTGGTATAACCTGGGTATCTCCTGTAAATAATTATATATGTACAGCTAGTATAAGTTATACATCTTCTTGTATATAGTGATACGGACCATGCTGGTATAACCTGGGCATTTCCTGTATATAATTATATATGTACAGCTGGTATAAGTTATACATCTTCTTGTTTATAGTGATATGGAGCATGCTGGTATAACCTGGGCATCTCCTGTATATAATTATATGTACAGCTGGTATAAGTTATACATCTCCTTGTATATAGTGATATGGAGCATGCTGGTATAACCTGGGCATCTCCTGTATATAATTGTATATGTACAGCTGGTATAAGTTATACATCTTCTTGTATATAGTGATATGGACCATGCTGGTATAACCTGGGCATTTCCTGTATATAATTATATATGTACAGCTGGTATAAGTTATACATCTTCTTGTATATAGTGATATGGAGCATGCTGGTATAACCTGGGCATCTCCTGTATATAATTATATATGTACAGCTGGTATAAGTTATACATCTTCTTGTATATAGTGATATGGAGCATGCTGGTATAACCTGGGCATTTCCTGTATATAATTATATATGTAGAGCTGGTATAAGTTCTATATCTCCTTGTATATAGTGATATGGAGCATGCTGGTATAACCTGGGCATCTCCTGTGTATAATTATAGATGTACAGCTGGTATAAGTGATATGCAGTAGGCAGGTATGCTCTCCGGGTATTGGGCAGGAGGGTATGTATATTGCAGGGGGAGTGGGACTTGTTTGGAGCACGTATCATTTTTTTTCTTCCAATGTAAATTATGCTGCTGAAATTAAAGTATCATTTATGATAATGAATGCTGTGAGGAGGGAGGTTGCTGCACATTCATCGCCTCCTGCTGTTTTTTCTTTACAAAGAGCATTTGCATTTTTGTTTTTTGCTGATAAAATAAATAACCTTCATCTCGATGTAATTTCTGCCGATATCATCCCTCATAGTTCAAGGCTCTATGGCAGTTGTCAGGTAATAATAAGACAACCTATCCCCCCTCCACTCCCCAACCCATTCCTGCCATTGTAGTTCTCTCTTATCAAAGTCACTTTAAGGACCCTCAGGTCAAATTTTTCACTGAAGTCATTTTCTTTAGAGGGAAAGTTGGGTGACAACCATATGTCCTTTATTATAACTTCCAGCAGAGTTGTCACCCAGGAGCCATGTAAGGTGTAGCTGTCTAGTTATTTTAAGAGTTTTTCCAGGACTGTAATCCAGGACACAACCCTCCCTTAGGAAGCGGTAGGCTAGACTGACTTGACTAACTAAACGCCTCCCTTTCTAGAAAGGGCTGAAATGGAAGAAAAGCTCCATCTCAGAGAAACTATCTCTGCACAGATTGCCGCCACCTGCTGGTGAACCAGGCACATTACACTTAAACAGTATGCACAGGATGCACCAACAAAGATAGTGAGGTCCAAAAGAGGTGGTAATGGCACTCTGGGGTATTACAATTGTCTGCTAGTTCCACCTCTGGGACCTGCACCTACATGGAAAACGAAGCGGTGAAAGTCGTGTTGGGCGCACTGCGCATGCGCAGCCGCCCTCCGTTTATTTCTATAGGGCTGACGAAAATAGCCTGGCGCTGGCTCAGCTATTTCCGTTGGCCCCATAGAAATTAATGGGAGCGGGGGCAGTGCATGCGGGGTGCGCTCCCATTGACTTGTATGGGAGCAGCGGGCAAAAGCGCTTGGAAAACCGGGGTCCTTCAGCCACAACTCTCCCCACTTCGTTCTCGTTGATAGGACCCGCACCTATCAGACAATGGGGGCATATCCTAGTGATATGAACCCATTGTTTGTGATCGGAATGCCCCTTTAAGTGTAATTAGGAGGCAGGGCTTTTTGTCCAAGACCAGGCCCCCTTTCTGAAGGGGCCCCATAGCAGCTGCGTAATCTGCCTTTGCTACTTTTCAGTAGAATCTGTATAAGGCATGCATGCAACAATATCCGTTTTGCGGTCTGAAAATCGCAGATCTGCAAAAAATATGGATGCGGTCCATGATACATCCACATTTTTGAGAACCCGTTGACTTCAACAGTTATGTGGTCTGGTTTCTGTCAATACAAAACTTTCCCCTATCCACAGAATATCTGGGACCACCACTGATCACGAGAACTGGATCCTGTGTTCCCTTATGAATGAAGTGGCAGGTCGAGCATGCACATAGCTACTCTGTTCCCTCTCCATGGGACTGCTGAGTACAATGCTAAGCTATTTCCAGAAGTCCCATAGACATTGAATGAAGCAGAAGGGAACATGGTTGACCTACCGTTCCATTTCTTTGGGGACACAGGATCCCCATTCTCATGATCGTGCGGGACCCATCAGTCCCCACGATCAGATACTTATCCCCTATCCTGTAGGTAGGGGCTAAAAAAATAAGCTGAGCTGTAAAACCAAGAAAGGCCATCGCTATCTGATCAGCAGGGGTCCGACACCCTGCACCCCCATCCAGTTGACTATGAAGATTCATAAAGAGGCTCAGACACACCACTACCTAATATACACTGACTTCTTTATTAACTGCAAGTTATCAAATATACAGTAGATGTTCTAATTAGAAGTCAGGGCACTGGTCTTAAATGTGGCCCTGTTGATGATGGCCCTGTGACTCATGAAGAGCCAGGCCTTAAGCACTCAGGAGAGGAAAAATCCCCAATGGAGGAAACCTCTAGGGAACCATGGCTGAAGGACTGCCCTTCCCCTAGGCGGCGGAGGAAAACGATGGCACGTGACAAGTAAGGTAGATTTTTCCTTAAATCAATGGTCAATGTCAAGTGCGTTGACTTTTGCAGAGACCAAGCCTGGAATCTGCCTTTTGATACATCAGGAAACTTACTTCTTCGTTGAATACATTTAACGGTGGGAAATCCGGTGAATGTCAAGTCCATTAGTGAATGCAGAGACCGAGCCCGGAATCTGCCTCTTAATGCAGCAGGAAACTCACTTCTTTGGTGAATACATCTGTCTGCGGAAAGTCCGGTGAATGTCGAGTCCAGTGGTTATTGCAGAGACCAAGCCTGGACTCTGCCAATGATGCAGCAGGAAACTCACTTCTTTAGTGAATACGTCTGACTGCAAAAAGTCCAGTGGGTGAGTGCAGAGACCGAGCCCGGAATCTGCCTTTTTCTAAAACGCACATCATCTGATCCTGACATGGTGGCCATTGACTTGTGGTAGAGTCATCACCTCCAGCTATATCCCATATTCATTGCCTGGACACACTGAGACCCCCGGTTTGGTACAGTGATCTGCAGATGCAAAAAACATAAATAATTATGACTGAATATGGAGTAGCAGCAAATCACATGTAAGTGACACACAATTTACTCCCAGTCACTGTGGGTCATTGTAATCCCTTTAACTGTATTAAACTTGGGCCCATGTTTCTAACAGCGATACCAACGCTTAACATTGTCATTGATTGTTATAGCTGTTATTCTTGATTTGGGACCCAATGCTGTATCCAACATAAACAGAATACACCGTGGGCTGATTTATTTGTTTGGAGCTCCTGATACAAATTTCCAAAACCCCTGCTTTATTGCATACCTCCATAGTTAAAATTCTGGGAGCCAGTGCTCAAGGTTGATCTACATATCAAAGTCAATGGGAGCTCCCCCTAGTGGCGACTGCAGGCAGGTAGAATTTTATCATACTTATATGCCATGTATCAGGCAATTTGGATAATTTTCCACTGATGGCCACTGCTCTGCTCATCTTCGTGAATAATCTAAACCCTAAATTATTCTGCGTCATCACTCTGGTGTCTCCATGATTTTTGAGCGGACATGAAAGTAGTGCATGCAGGACTTTCGTGTCCGCTCGAAAATCATGTTCTGAGCGGACACCAAACGGACCCCATTAAAGTCTATGCGGTCTTTAGGCTCCGTTGGTGTCAGTTAGGTGTCAGTTATGTACAGCATCCGTCCTTTCCGTTCTCCTGCTCCTGAACGGAGCCGGAGAACGAAAAAGACAAACGGTGATGTGAACGAGCCCTTAACCTCAAGAAGCTCCTGGCCTGTGTCATGATGGTTGACTTATTGGCCAGGAAGCTGGAGTTCCTCATCAGAGTTCTCCATTTTTGATTCAATTTCCTGAATCGGGTCAGAAGGAATGAGCCAATCGACATGCAGGATGAGAGAGAGTTGACCAGCAGCCGCCGATCAACATGGCGCCGACGCCTATGAATCCTCATGATGGAGTCCAGTCTTCTGTCTGAAGTCGTGTGCATCCAACCTGGAGTCACACCCTCACAAATTCATCATTGTGATGTCATCCAGTGACATCACAGCCGTAGGCCCAGTTCGAGAACATTCTATGTAAATGTGGTGACATCACAATACTCTGCCAGAATTTTTTAACCACTTAAGGGCCAGAGCATCTAATATGTTAATGAACTAAGATATATGGATAGTGTTTGTTTAATGGATGCATATTTTGAAAATACATTTTTACCTTTACAGTCCATTTTCTGCTTCACATTTTTGGTTTGATTCGGTTGCTTTGATTTGTACAGTCCCAAAACATAGGGGTCAGATCTTTATATTATATGAAACAATCTAATCCTTTAAATACAGTTACAGAATTTGAGATGCAGATGCTGCAGAACCTCTTTCCTGAAAAGAAAGGAAGACATTCCTGGCTTGGATAAGGCCTCGTCCTTCTCATAAGAAGGTCTGCAGTATATGAGATGTGCAGTTTCGTGTTGTGCCCACACTAGTGATTACCAAGGGGTTGTCCAAATTGTAGAGTCCATTTCATTTCGGCCACCCATTGACACCAGAGTAATATGCAGGTGGTACAAAGCCATATTACAGCCCCCAAAATAGTCTATGGGGTATTACTGTACCCAAGGGCATAACTAAGCGCAAAATTTGGAAACACCCCAAGCAACTTCCCCAAAACCTCTCCTCCCGCAGCGAGACCGACACCGTTCAGGAGGAGGAGTCAAGAGTTTACTGATCAATGGCTGATGAAAGCGCCTCCTGATTGTCCTCTTCTCTCTGAGGGTTTGGGTCCCTGTAGTTTATAATCTTCTGTCCTTACTATAACCGTATCATCTCTCCACGTACTGACCTTCCACTTACACACAGCAGCAAAATTGAACAGGCAATGCTGCAGTGTAAAGCATGAGGGAGATACAGAACAGCAGACCAAGTTTATATGGAGACAGGACCTCCTACACACAATGCCGCTAAGCTGATCACATTGGCATCCCCTTCACTGCTCACCGGTCACAGCGCCAGCCATATGGTAGTGGCAGCGCCTGGTACTGCAGCTCCGTTCTGTTCACACTCCCATATGAATGGAGGACCCACAATGATCAAGATGAGGATCAAGGATAAGCCATCGATATCATTGTCATTTAATGAGACAACCCCTTTAAGGGGAAGTTTTCTGTAAGATAGGGGACTCTTCTCTCTCCCATAGACTTTAGGCTGAGATGTCAATCCACCTATCCAAGGTTTCTGCATTTTCAATAGTAGCCAAATGCTACACTCTTGCTCCTTAAAGGGATTGTCCCACGAAAAAAAATATTCTACATTTTTAAAACCAGCACCTGGATCTGATGACTCTTGTAAATGCACGCTATTAAAAATGTATTATAGCCACTGAGTTATTCAATGAAATGTATCTCTATAGCGCCACCTGCTGTTTGCTCTTTTTATAATTTCCGTGTCCTCCTCACTGAGATGAAAGCACATGCTCAGTTCCATCTTTCAACTGCCACCAGCTGCAGCATAAAGGACACACCCCTGAGAAAGGACACGTCCCCTATGCTGCCAGCTTGAAATAAATCTAGCATAACAATTGGCGCAATGAATGGGGGATCTCTGGATCCATGGGAGGTGCGGGGCTGGTTCTGGCTTTGTTGGAGAGGTTGGAGATTATGTATGAGTTTCATTTTTTACATTAATCGTGGGATAATCCCTTTATGTGGTCAGCAAACTGTATCGCCCGCCTCAGTACAGAACTATCTGCAACCAGGGATCTCGGCATGCCAGGCTATCTGCCCGGAGAAGGAAGCTGTTCAGTGTGGTAGTTACATCAGCCTGGCACGCTCTGCAGCCTGGCATCTAACAGAAGGGATGACTGATTATAAAGTGGATTTACCCACTGGCTGCCCCCTGCATTGCCCGGGCTGTGGCAGCTGGTATAGATAGTATGGGCACAGTGGGCTGG
The DNA here is from genome assembly GCA_033119425.1 of Bufotes viridis. NCBI lineage: Eukaryota > Metazoa > Chordata > Amphibia > Anura > Bufonidae > Bufotes > Bufotes viridis. Next base: position 94,043,610 of record CM065598.1, on the reverse strand, counting down.
TATGGTGTGTGCAGACCACTAACCCTGCTTTTGTAAAACACTTAACCAATAAAAGAGCACTGGTATATACTGTATGAGCACTGCTGTATACTGTATGAGCACTGCTGTATACTGTATGAGCACTGCTGTATACTGTATGAGCACTGGTATATATTGTATGAGCACTGGTGTATACTGTAAGAGCACTGGTGTATACTGTAAGAGCACTGGTATATACTGTATGAGCACTGCTGTATACTGTATGAGCACTGCTGTATACTGTATGAGCACTGCTGTATACTGTATGAGCACTGGTATATATTGTATGAGCACTGGTGTATACTGTAAGAGCACTGGTGTATACTGTAAGAGCACTGGTATATATTGTATGAGCACTGGTATATACTGTATGAGCACTGGTATATACTGTATGAGCACTGCTGTATACTGTATGAGCACTGCTGTATACTGTATGAGCACTGGTATATATTGTATTGGTACTGCTGTATACTGTATGAGCACTGGTATATATTGTATGAGCACTGGTATATATTGTATTAGCACTGCTGTATACTGTATGAGCACTGATATATATTGTATTACTGCTGTATACTGTAAGAGCACTGGTATATATTGTATTGATACTGCTGTATACTGCATGAGCACTGGTATATATTGTGTTGGCACTGCTGTATACTGTAATAGCATTGGTATGTATTGTATGAGCACTGGTATGTATTGTATTAGCACTGCTGTGTACAGTATAGGCACTGGTATGTACTGTATGACCACTGGTATGTATGTTTTAGCACAGCTGTATACTGTATGATCACTAGTATATATTGTATTACATTGCTGTGTATAGTATAGGCACTGGTATATATTCTATTCTAGCAATGCTGTATACCCTGTGAGAACTGGTAAATATTCTCTTTTACACTGTTTTATATTGTATTAGCACTGCTATATACTTCATGAGCACTGCTATGTATTCTATTTGCATAGCTGTGTATTGTATAATTACTGATATACATTCAATTAGCACTGCTGTATACTGACTGATATATATTGTATTAGCCCTGCTATATACTGTATGAGCACTGATATATATTCTATTTACACTGGTATATAGTGTATGAGCACTGGTATACATTCTATTAGCACTGCTATTAGCACTGGAATTTATTATATAAGCACTGTTATATACTGTATCAGCATGCTATATATCGTATTAGCACTGCTGTATACTGTATGAGCACTGGTATATATTGTATGAGAACTAGTATATACTGTATGATTACTGGTATATATTATGTTAGCACTGCTGTATACTGTATTAGCACTGGTATATATTGTATGAGCCCTGGTATATACTGTATGAGTACTGGTATATACTGTATGAGCACTGGTGTATACTGTATGAGCACTGGTGTATACTGTATGAGCACTGGTGTATACTGTATGAGCACTGGTGTATACTGTATGAGCACTGGTGTATACTGTATGAGCACTGGTATATACTGTATGAGCACTGGTGTATACTGTATGAGCACTGGTGTATACTGTATGAGCACTGGTATATACTGTATGAGCACTGGTATATACTGTATGAGCACTGGTGTATGCTGTATGAGCACTGGTGTATACTGTATGAGCACTGGTATATACTGTATGAGCACTGGTGTATACTGTATGAGCACTGGTGTATACTGTATGAGCACTGGTGAGGTGTATACTGTATGAGCACTGGTGTATGCGGTATGAGCACTGGTGTATGCGGTCACGGTGGTTGACATCATGTTGTATGGATGCATATTGTATGATCATTGGGTTCTCAGCAATATGGAGGAGACTGTCAACAAGTCTTTAATTCAGGGGAAATGAAGAATTACACTGTTCTCATTGAAATCAGTGGGCTGCCCATGAATCTAGTGCCAGGTCCTCCAGTACATCAGGTGCCATTTGTATGGGAGAGACCCCCCTCTATTAACTATTTATTTTCCAGAAAAGTTTTAACTATCATTATGATCATATGTTTAATATATTCTTTACATGATTCGCTGAAAACATACTGGATCGTACGGGGTCCGGGTCCGGAATTTTCCTCCCCCTCCATCTATCTGCAGGGGGTCTGGCGGCTCCTCTTGCTCTGATAATGTCTTTGATTAGGTCTCGTCCCCTGTGCAGCTGCCCGCTATAGAAAGCCCGAGTCGTTTGTGCTGAGGCCACCAAACCGGATCATTTCCATCTTCTATACATTCAGCACGTAACCCTGATTAGAGCGCCAACATTGAGGGCGCTGGAAGCGGCAGACGGAGGCCAATCAGCCCCATCCAAACCGCACTGATTAGATATTATAAGCGGCGCGCACATCTCTCCCACATGGATGAGTCCTGACGGGGATTAGTCAGCCGGCGCAACACAGCACCGCTACCCCCAAGAGACCCCATTACACGAAGGAAAACGTAAGGGAATTTCTGACACTGACATCCCGGGCGCAGAAGACCCCGCAAATCAAAGACCTGCAAGACGGGAAATACTTAAAGGGCCGCTACACATAAAACCAGAGCCTCATGATAGTCCATCAGGGGTAGAAGAAGGCAGTACAGGAGATATGGGAGCTATGGCCTAAAACCTCTGATAACAGGAAGTAATCGATTGAATTCCGACGCGCAACTAACGGACAGAAGCTGGGGCTTAACCCCCTCAGGACCAAGACAATGTTTGGAAACAATGTTTCAATTTCTTGTCTCACCACCTTCCATATGTTTCATCCCTCTGTCCACATAGCAGCGTGAACTTGTTTTTTGGCTGGACAAGCTGTATTTTTTTTAAATGGCGCCATTTAATGTTCCATGGCGAAACTTTTTTTTAAAAAAAAAAACGTATTTCTGGAGTAGAGTAGAAAAAAGCTAAATCCGCCATTATGTTGGTGTAGGGTTTTGTTTCTGGGGCGCTCGAATTGCAAGAAAAAAAAAGTGAGGTGTCAAGTTTATGTATTGGGTCACTCAGTACAGTTACGGGAATGCCATAATTTTTGTAATGTAAAAAAAAGGTTTTTAAAAAAAGAAAACTTGCTGTGTGTCGCCATAGTTGTTGCTGTTTTTAGGGGGCACCTATCATTTTTTATTCCATTGCATTTTATATTTTGAGGGAAGGCCTACAAAAAAACACAATTCTGGCATTAAGAATTGTTTTTATGACGTTGACCATGCGCGATAAATAATGTGATATTTTCAATCTTTTGGAAGAGGCAAAATCAATAATTTTTTTAAATTTTTTTTAAAGATGAATGAGAACATTTTTGTTTTCATATTTAAAGCCCATCTGTCAGCAGATTTGCACCTATGACACCGGCTGACCTGTTACATGTGCACTCGGCAGCTGAAGGCGTCTGTGTTGGTCCCATGTTCCTATGTGCCCGCATTGCTAATAAAAAATATGTTTTATTATATGCAAATGAGCCTCTAGGAGCAACGGGGGCGTTACCATTATTATTATTATTATTATTATTATTATTTATTTTTAGAGCTCCATTCATTCCATAGCGCTGTACATATCATAAGCGGTGCACATACATAATAAGACAATAGCCTTAAGCATGAACGAGACAAGTTACAGACTGGTACAGAAGGATAGAGGGCCCTGCCCGTGAGGGCTTACAATCTACATGGTATGGGGGATGGAGACAGTAGGCGAGGGTGAAGCTGGTCATGGCGGTATAGAAGCAGCAGTGTCACTAGTCGTAGGCTTGTCTGAAGAGGTGGGTTTTCAGGTTGCTTTTGAAGGATTCCACTGTAGGTGAGAGTCTGATATGTTGGGGTAGAGAGTTCCAGAGTATAGGGATGCACGGGAGAAATCCTGGAGGCGAGTGTGGGAAGAGGTGATAAGAGGAGAGGAGAGAAGGAGGTCCTGTGAGGATCGAAGATTGCGTGTGGGGATGTATCGGGAAGTAGCTCAGAGATGTAGGGAGGGGACCGATTGTGGACGGCCTTGTATGTGTGGGTTAGTATTTTTAAACTGAATTCGCTGAGCAATGGGGAGCCAGTGCAGGGACTGGCAGAGGGGAGATGCAGAGGAGTAACGGGGGAGAGATGGATTAGTCGGGCAGCAGAGTTGAGGATAGATTGTAGGAGTGCGAGAGAGCTAGATGGAAGGCCACAGAGGAGAATGTTGCAGTAGTCTAGGCGGGAGATGATGAGGGAATGTATAAGCATTTTTGCCGATTCAAAGTTGAGGAAAGGGCGGATGCGGGAGATGTTTTTGAGTTGGAAACGGCAGGTGGTGGAAAGGGCTTGGATGTGCGGTCGGAAGGAGAGGGCAGAATCCAAGGTCACTCCAAGGCAGCGGACTTGGTTGACCGGGGAGAGTGTGCAGTCATTGATTGTGATAGATAGGTCTGTTGGGGGGAGTGAGCAAGATGGGGGAAAGATGATAAATTCTGTTTTATCCATATTAAGTTTTAGAAAGCGAGAGGAGAAGAAGGAGGATATGCGAGATAGGCATTGTGGGATTCTGGATAGTAAGGTTGTGATGTCTGGACCAGAGAGGTAGATTTGTGTGTCGTCAGCATAAAAGTGATACTGGAAACCATGGGACTCTATAAGCTGTCCCAGGCCGAAGGTGTAGATAGAGAAGAGCAGGGGTCCTAGGACGGAGCCTTGCGGGACACCAACAGAGAGGGAGTGAGGCGTGAGAGTGGGAGACGTGAGAGGAGGTGGCGTGAGAGTGGGAGACGCTAAATGTCCGGTCTGTGAGGTATGATGTGATCCAAGAGAGGGCCAGGTCAGTGATGCCAAGAGATGAGAGGGTTTGTAACAGAAGGGAGTGGTCGACAGTGTCAAAGGCAGAGGACAAGTCAAGGAGAAGGAGGACAGAGTAATGTTTTTTGGTTTTGGCAAGTAGTAGGTCATTGGTGACTTTGGTGAGGGCAGTCTCGGTTGAGTGATGGGGTCGGAAGCCAGATTGTAGCCGGTCAAAGAGGGAGCAGGAGGAGAGGTGAGAGGACAGTTCAGAATGGACATGTTGCTCAAGTAGCTTTGAGGCATATGGAAGAAGTGATATGGGGCGATAACTGGACAAAGAAGATGGGTCAAGTGATGGCTTTTTGAGGATGGGTGTAATGGTAGCTTGTTTAAAAGCAGACCTAGAGGCTCTGCTCTCTCTGCAACTATCAGACCTTTTCCACCTTGCTGGCCAGATGTGATGATGATTTCACTGCCTGGTCCTATCAATCAAGGTGCAGAGGGTGCAGCGGTTGCAGAGAGAGCAGAGCCTCTAGCTGTAATGGTAACGCCCCCGTTGCTCCTAGAGGCATATTTGCATATATTAAACCTAATTTTTCTCAGCAACGAGAGCACATACGAACATGGGACCAACACAGACGCCTTCAGCTGCCAAGTGCACATGTGACAGGTCAGCCAGTGTCATAGGTACGTTCCCCCTCGGGGACTTGAACCTGTAATCACTTACAGGTCATTTGTGCAATTTGCTGCAATACTTCTGCTTTACATTTGTTACACTTGGCACCAACAATTTTTAAATAAATTCCTCTACTGGGCCCCCCCCCCCCCCATTTCGAATTTCTCAGATAAAACTCACTAAAATGTGGACCCACAGATCCATTGAGAAGACTTGTGTGTTCAAAGTATAAATTATACATTCCATAATCAGCAGTTACTCTACTTGCTGATGGTTTCCCAGTGGTAAATGGGTGATTTGTACAGAGCACCGATTAAGGGCTCATGCACACCAACATTTTTTTAGTCATTTTTTTTTGTCTGCATCTTAAGCCACATGCACGCGAACGTATTTTGTTTCCGCGTCCGTTCCGTTTTTTTTGCGGATAGGATGCGGACCCATTCATTTCAATGGGTCCACAAAAAATGCTGACATCAAACCGTGTGCTGTCCGCATCCGTATGTCCGTTCCGTAGACCCGCAAAAAAAATAGAGCATGTCCTATTCTTGTCCGTTTTGCGGACAAGGATAGGCATTAATAGGCCTCTTGCACACAAGCGTGTTTTTTTTTCCATTTACGTTCCGTTTTTTACATTCCGTATACGGACTGTATCGGAACCATTCATTTCAATGGATCCGCAAAAAAAACGGAAGGTACTCTGTATGCCTTCCGTTTCTGTATTTCCATTTTTCCGTTCCGTTGAAAGATAGAACATGTCCTATTAGGCCTATTGCACACAACCGTAAGGCTTTTTCAGAATTTTGCGACCCGCAAAAAAAAAATGGATGACATCCGTGTGCATTCGTTTTTTTGCGGAACGGAACATCTGGCCCCTAATAGAACAGTACTATCCTTGTCCGTGAGTCAGACAAGAATAGGACAAGTTCTATCTTTTAACGGAACGGAAATACGGAAACAGAATGCACACAGAGACACCTTCGTTAGTTTTTTTTTTTGCGGACCCATTGAAATGAATGGTTCCGTATATGGACCGTATACGGAACGCAAAAAACGGCCCGTACACTCGCAAAAAATGTGTGCAATAGGCCTTATTGTCTGCATAACGGACAAGGATAGGACTGTTCTATCAGGGGCCAGCTGTTCTGTTCCGCAAAATACGGAATGCACACGGACGTCTTCCGTATTTTTTGCGGATCAGTTTTTTGCGGACCGCAAAATACTGAAAAAGCCATGCAAGAGGCATTGTTTCTTTTTTTTTTGCGGATCCGCAATTTACAGACCGCAAAACTGGCTACGGTCGTGTGCATGAGCCCTAAAACTGAGAAAAAATAAGATTGAAAAGCTAATAAATATAAATCACAATGATGTCAGATTTTACATTGAACCAATGGTGGAAAAATGTGGCGCATCCCTTTAAGTAGCCCCCAGTCAGGTAAAGGATGATACTGTGTGCGGTTCACCTGGGGCCCAAATGTCAATTCCAGATGAAATCCATCTACAGAATATTTTTCTGATATTTAGTTGGAAACTATGAAAATCAAATATTCTGTATAATTTTCCATTTCAAAATGTTCTCCCTCTAATCCCAGGTCGGCTAAAGAGAATTTATCAAATCACGCTGTCAAAAAGTCATTGAAATCAAAAGCTGAAAATATTCTTCTCTGACAATTGTTGCTTAAAAATAGCCGCCTCTAATCAACAGGAGCGAGCGCGAAAGCGACAGGCGAGCCCCAATAGCGGCCGTGTATTCATCAGTGTCACCGCTGCCCTTCTACTCCGGCGTCCCGGCTACTCCTGACGTTAGTCCTGAAGGAGTGATGACATTTCTCGAGAAACAATGTATCAAGTGTGTGACAGTCGCATGGCGGAGCAGATAACGGACGCAACTTTCTAAAATAACTAATAAAAAATAACTATTTTCTTCAAGTTACCAGTGAAGGGGGGGGATTATTTTTTCTCTTTTAGAATTACATTATTATTATTATTAGAATTCATATTATTCCATAAATATTTTGAGGTTTTATTTATCTGATAACACTGGTAAATGTCCTATTACTTTATTCTACTTAATATTCCAAATCTATTATAAAAATATATTATGTATTTTCTATCTATATTATCTCATATCTATCTATCTATCTATCTATCTATCTATCTATCTATCCAATATCTATCTATCTATCTATCTATCTATCTATCTCTCTATCTATCTATCTATCTATCTATCTATCTATCTATCTATCTCATATCTATCTATCTCATATCTATCTATCTATCTATCTATCTCATATCTATCTATATTATATCTATGTATCTCATATCTATCTATCTATCTATCTATCTATCTATCTATCTCGTATCTATCCATCTCATAGCTAGCTATCTATCTATCTCATATCTATCTATCTATCTATCTATCTATCTATCTATCTATCTATCTCATATCTATCTATCTCCTATCTAGGACATGACTCAAAATGTAGCGGAACAGAAAGACAGAAATGCGGAAACGGAATGTATACGGAGTACATTCCGTTTTTTTGGCGGACCCATTGAAATGAATGGTACCGTATACGGACGGTATACTGAACGCAAAAAACTGCCCGTATACGGAACTCAAAAAACATTCATGTGAACGAGCCCTAAGTTGTGTCAGGAAGGCTCAGACATGGAGAGGTCCTTTTTAAAGGGGTTATCCAGTTTAGGAAAAGTATTTTCATGCACCCTATTAAAAAATTGTGCGTTAATTGGGGGGGGAGGGGGGAGCTCTGTTCAGGATCCTCATCTCTTGTCCGGAGTGGTGAGTGCATCTGGAGATCAGATCTGTCCGATCCTGCATTCCTATGATTTGAATGGCCGCTATGTAATGCTTTATTTCTCCAGTGGTGGCGCTGCAGGGAAATTGAACACTTATTACCAGGTTCCCCACAGATCACACCCGATCACTGTGATCAGTTTGTTGTAGTTCAGAAACCCTTGTGGCAAACAGGGATTTTCCAAAGTGGGGAACCCCTTTAAGTTGTGTCAGGAAGGCTCATCATTTGTTTCGATATAGGTACGATGTGTTATTATGGACGGCAGTTATGAGGGGCCTCAGCCCCAGACACGGCCGCCGGTAACAGCTCAAATGACGTCATAGACGATCTGCTGATTATTGAGGTTTGATTACAAAGATGTCTGCGGCAGGGGAGATCCTGCCATCTCCATTTCTCCAGCATGACGGTCTCGGAGGACCCCGTGCCTGCAGGAGCCTGATCGCATCTCATTTACAATCCCATAAATAAACAGATGCGGCCAGAACCCTGACATGTTTACTCCTCATTATAAAGCCGCGCCGTATAGCGTCCTCTGTACGGGGACACGTGGAGGAGAGTAATTGAATATAATGTGATTTTGCAAACCAGTAGACACGGCCCGCTTGGCTGCACAAATTGAAATTGCATCGGTAGGCGCAATATGCTGCAGCTGTTATGACAAATCTATAAGAAGCCAGATCTTGACATAAGTAGAAGTTTGTGTTTTCCCGTAATCTCCAGTCGTAGCGGGAAAAATTGTGAAGTCTTAAAGGGACTTGAACTTATACGTGAAGCTTTAAAAGGGTTTAACTCTGATCGCTGGGGGTCCAACACCGCCTAGACCAGTGATGCCACCGTACACCGGTCACATAGCCATGAGCTGCAATACCAACCACAGCCATTATACGATGAATGTCGTTGTGCTTGGTAAGCTGCGAGGAGGCTGTGGCCCTCACCGAGCGCTGCAGCTTTATCAAAGGGCTGATCAGCGAGGGTACTAGGCGTTGGACCCCCACCAATCACATACTGATGGGGTACGTGATTGGTGGGGTGTTGGATCCCCGCCAATCAGATATTGATGGCCTATCCTGAGGATAGTCCATCAATATAAAAGTTCAGGGAAACCCCTTTAAATCATATCTTTATACTCCAGTCACATCCAAAGCTGCATTTAAATTTTAAAATCATGTCTTTATGCTCCCAAGTAGCTTTTTTGGGGTTGGGTGCGCGTCCCCGGGTTTGCCTCCCTCCACCTAGTACACCGGGTATACTTATGTATTTATGTAGGAGACTGCACGGCACTGTGGCACATCTCAGATAACCACCGAGATGTGCCACGGTCCCATGCGGCCACCACTTCCAGGATCACGTACGTTAGGCGTGTGATCCCAGCCTGGGATTGATGACAGCCTGCAGTGCAAGCGTGAGTTTAATTCTCTGGCCAAAGTGCCTGCAAGAGATTTAGGGCTCATTCACATGGCCATCGCTTGGCCGCTCAGTGCATTGGGGGCCGCAACTCGAATGGGTCCGACGTGATCCGTCCGCACCACAAATTAGAACAAGTTTGCAGACCCGTTCAAGTGAACACAGATGACCCCGCACGCCGCCGATGCCCGCATATTGCGGACCCGCTCCAGGCCACAATAAAGGCACGGCCGAACAACGGCCGTGTGCATGAGGCCTTAGACTAACACATGCGTAGCGGGTTCTAACCCCAGGCTGGGATCGTGTGCCCCATGTACGGCAAGTGGCCCCTGAAGTGGCGGCCTCACAGGATCGTGGCGCATCTCGGATAACCCCTTTAAATCATGTCTTTATACTCCAGTCATATGTACCTATTCTCATCCGGTTTTCTGTTGTCTTGCAGGAACAGGCCCGAACCTCGCCAGCGATCCAGTCCTCTACACGTTCCTGTTGCTATTCCATCAGCTCGTCTTCTTACTATTCAACCACTGACGGACCATTTTGTGAATCATTCCTGAACCAAACAGCCCATAGGAACTTTATCCGAATCCCTCCCTTTAACGAAAGCTGCAAATTTAGAAAGGACAGAATAAAAAAGACTGAGCGAAGCATGGCAAACACTTCACGGTGAAAAAGTAAAATGTAAAAAAAAAAAATTACAAAAAAAAAACAGATTTTTGGAGAAACTTATAAGAAATGAACGCGTCTAGTTTCCAAGGAAAACAAGAGTCTGGTCCCTGCTGCTGCACGCGGCCATTATGATGTCCGATTACGAGATCCATAAAAAAACATAAATTTAAATTTTTGTCGTTCTTTTTGCACGGACTGTTGAACAGTTATTTTTATGATGATCTGTAAATTTATTGAGATGGTCTCCCAGAGAAGAAAAAAAATAATAATGATGATATTTTTTAATTAGAATGCGTTTAATGTTTTTGGATTTTTCTCTTTTAATTTGACTTTGTTCTTTTTCTTTTTTTTTAGTTTTTATTAAATTATTTAATTTCGGTAACTGTTTTTGTTTTTTTGTTTTTTTTGTCGTCACCTTCACCATTATCACCATCGATAATATTTATTTTTAAATAAAGATTGGAAACAAGAAAAGAAAATTTGTTTATAACAAAAAAAAACTGTATTGTATAATGCTGAATAACAGTTGAATAAAATGATTTTGAGATAAGATAGCGATATTCTAGATTCGGTTAAAAGGTTTTTTAGAATTTTAGACAGTTTTGGTGAAAAAATAACAAATTAAAGGGAATCTATGAAAAGGGGTAACTTGAAGGGTCCTAAAGCAAGATCTGTAGCCGGGACCCTAACTATACCTCTGGGCCCCCTGGTTGTGACCGCTCCTTTAATGCCCCCTTTAACTAGAAATAAGCCCCGCCCCCCAGACTCCTTCAGATCATGACTCTTTGGCCACTTTCACACGAACGTGTGCGCCCCGTGCCCGTATTGCGAATCCGCAATACACGGGCACCGTTACGTGGCCATTCCGCATCACGGATGCGGATCTATTTACTTCAATGGGTCCGCAAATGTGGAGATGCGGAATGGAGCACTACGGAGTGCTTCCGTGGGGTTACGTTCCGTACTTCTGTCCCGCAAAAAGATAGAACATGTCCTATCTTTTTGCGGAACAGGCGTATAACGGACCCATTGAAGTGAATGGGTCCATGAGCCGCTGCAGCTGTCCCACGGTCGGTGCCCTGCACGGGGCGCACACGTTCATGTGAAAGAGGCCTTTCTGTGAGGGCTGCAATGAAGTGGGACCCTTTTTGGCTCTTCTGAATGGCTGGGAATGGCATATGTGACAAGCTTCTATACAGAGGGCCCAATGGGTCCATTTATTATTATGGGGTCATCATATAAAGTCCTGGAGGCTCCTGGAAAAAGGGAGACCTCCTGTGCTCCCCGGCCGAAGCCTCCTAGGACCTCCCGGGACTCATCGATCCGTGTATGTGTCCTGTACACGACATCCAAATGCACATTCAGGTGGTGGCACCGTATGGGTGGGGCCAAAATAAAAAATATCTATTTTCCTAAAAATTGCTTTAAAAAATTTGCCATGTATGATATACGGTCCGTGACAGGTTCCCAGCTGCCGACAGGTTTCATTTAGGCTTTTTCTAGATCAACACAGCAAGAAAGTACAAAACTGTAGGTCAGTGCTGGTTACTAGGACCTATGAGCATGTCAGCAGTAATGTAAATCTGGGAACCTGCGCTATTCATATACTTCCACACTAGCGTTTTACTGGATCCGGCAGGGTTCAGCAGAAACGCTTCCGTTACTGATAATACAACCGCTTGCATCCGTTATGAGCGGATCCGGATGTATTATCTGTAACACTGCCAAGACGGATCAGTCATGAACTTCATTGTAAGTCAATGGGGGACGGATCCGTTTTCAATTTTGTCGGAGAAAACGGATGCGTCCCCATTGACTTGCATTGTGTGTTATGCCGGATCCGTTTTGCTCCGCATCCCAGGACGGAAAGAAAACTGCAGGATGCTGCGGTTTGCTCTCCGGTATGGAAAAGCAACCAAACGGAACGGAATGCATTCTGGTGCATTCAGTTCAGTTTTGTCCCCATTGACATTGAATGGGGACAAAACGGAAGCGTTTTTCTCTGGTATTGAGATCCTTTGTACGATCTCAACATCGGAAAAGTGAAACCCAAGTGGGAAAGGCGAAAAATACCAAATGATGCAAAAAAAAGGATTTTTTTATTAAAAAAAATCACATTGCAATGTCTAGATGGCCACTGTTGTGCATACAAAAGTGCAGGGATCAGCAACCTCCGGTACGCCAGCTGTTGTGAACCTATAACTCCCAGAATTCTCTTTTCACTTCTATGGGAGATAAAGGGGTTCTCCGGATTCAGGGCTGAGCCTGGATATAAGCTCTTCTTTATTCTTTTACTACATATGAGTGGAGTATCAGAGCATTTCCTCGCTCCGATGCTCTTCCTCGTCACGCTGCATCGCACAGTGCAAGGTCTGTTTGTTTCCTGCCGATGCCGTAGCAGGCTTCTCCTCACTGTGCTAGGCAGAGATTTCCGCCTAGCAGTGAGCCCGGTGATGTCACTGGCACAGATGGGCGGTCTATACCGGAGGCTGTTTTGGAGGCAGGTACTATGCAAAGTAGCCTCAGGCCTGCCAGCGTCACACTGTGTAAGGAAACACCCCTTTGGCAGTCGGCAATTTATACATGGGTTTCTTGTTGGAATCACAGAGGAACGGCCTGATGCAGACACATAAGAAAAGATAGTCCGGAATTGTTATTTCATGGAAAATAGCATTTTCTAAAAGAGACATGTCAGGAGAGGAGACGGGTCTCAGACTGTAAGGCTGTACCAGAAAATAAGGCATACGCTAGACTCCCCCTATATGAGCCTTGGTGATGAGGGGCGGAAAGACATCAGTGTTATTGCTGCTTTTAAATGGGGGGAATCTGGAAAGTGGATCGGAAAAGGATCTGAGCAAATATCTGCACTGAGAACTGGTTACAATGTATCAGCACAGAACAAATGTATCAGTCTGGAGTCCAGATTGTTTTGCTAACTGGATATCATTGTAACAAACCCTCAGTGAGATGCATAAGGTTGTCGTAGGTTAGAACCTCCAGATGTGAAAAGAGATGCTCCTATTCACTGACAGCAAGCAGAGATCTTGAAAATAGCTACACACCAAAATATTCAATCTATTAGAAAGTTGCAGAACTTTTCAGGATTACGATGATATAAAACCCGTGGACCCCTTTAAGCCTCATTTACAAATCCGTATCCGTAATGAAATCCGTGAAGATGTCAGTGAAGGATCCGTGTTTGGTCCGTGGCTAGTCTCCATGTGTCATCCATGTTTCACGGACACTGCACGACTGAAAATGAATTTCCATAACATTTCCTCCTAGTGGTCCATGAAAGACTGATTGCATCAGTGTTGCGCCCGTGTTTTTTCACTGACCCATAGACTATAACGGGCATGGACAAAATAGAGCGTGCATCTGTGCTAAAACCAGGCCGTGCTAAAGTAGTCTACAATGAAGGTCCAGATGGGTGTTACCAGCTGATAGGATAGTGTCAGACTGTGCGGTGACACTCCCCCAACTGGTAACACCCATCTAGACCTTCACTGCAGACTGCTTGCAATTCATTAATAAACTTCTAGTAGGGATAATAGAGGAATAACACAACATAGAGCCAGAAGAATAGATGTTACATAGGGGGTGCAAGTAGTTACTAAGACAGGCCTTCCAGGAGAGGTTATGGATCTTCTTTAGGCTTATAACATCACTGAGTCAACACGCTGGCGCTCGCACCAAGTATCTGCCCCACCCCCACCCCATGACTGAAGCATTTAAGAAAAACACTGCATATTGTACGACTAGATGCCAAAAGAACTAAGAGGGAAGAGTTCTCAGCATGTACCATTAGCCGGTATTTTTAGATTTTGCTACCTGTGAATTTGAAGGGAAAAAAAAGAAAAGCCAAGAAATTCCACAGAAGTGAAGTACAATACAAGAGGCGAGGAGCACAGCGGGGAATTAAACTGAGTGCGCGGAGAGATGGAAAATATATGCAGATGCCAATGAGCAGACATTTAAAAGTATTATCTCTGCTAAACAAGAGCCCAGAGTGTTGATGAGAAGACAGAGGAGGGGACAGGGGTCACAGCACCGTCTCATTGTGCAGCCGCGGGGGGATGGGGAGAAGCCGATGTACTAATCACCAGACACCAGAGGTGATCCAAATTCTAAACAGGCTCAACCTGGGCCCATACACAGGAGAGCAGAGAATGCCTGGGGATATTTTTAGCTTTACGCATTCATTTTGGTGCTTATTTTTAAATAAAAATGTCTACTTACAACCTGTATTTTGGAAGCTATTGGTTTTTGATACGTTTTAATTTTTATTATGATTGTTTTAAATTATTATTATTATTTCGAGCAGAAATATGTATTGCTATTAGTGTATTATAATAATTATATTATTTTGTGTAAATTATATTTTATTATGTTGGGGCAAAACCCCCTACCTCTATGATTGTCGGGGTCCCAATTGAAATGTTCTTATGAGCGCTCAGAGAGCTGACACAGACACACTGCTGAATCAGATTCGCTCTCCTTTATTCCACACAAGTATACATCTTTATAAGGCCTCATGCACACGAACGTATGTGCTTTGCGGTCCGTTTTTATTGCTGATAGGATGCAGACCTATTCACTTCAAGGGGTCCGCAAATTGCGGAACTGCAATAAAAACGGATGACGTCCATATGGCATCAGTTTTTTTGCGGATCCGTTATTTTTGTGGAGTCATTGTAATAATGCCTATCCTTGTCCGCAAACTAGAAAAAAATAGGACATGCTCTAAAAATAGGCAATGGAACGGACATACTGATGCGGACAGCACATGGTGTGCTGTCCGCATTTTTTGCGGACCCCTTGAAGTGAATAGGTCTGCATCCTATCAGCAAAAAAAAAACGGAAACGGACAAGGAAACAAAATACGGTCGTGTGCATGAGCCGTAACACTAGAGATAATCATAGACAAATCTGGCACTCCCTCATTCATTTTTCCATCACATTATACACTACCCATTTCCATGGTTATGACCACCCTGCAATCCATCAGCGGTGGTCGTGCTTGCAGAATATAGGAAAAAGCACCAGCCTATGTGAGCTCCCACGGTCCCGGCCACCAGAGAGGTCAGCACTTAGTGTGCAAGCACGGCCACCGATGGTCATTCCATAAACATGGAAACGAGCAGTGTATAAAGTGATGGAAAAATGAATCCAGCCAGCAAAGGAGGCAATATGGAGGATCACAGTACATTAGTAAGTGGCTTGTGTTAACTTCCTCTACATAATCAATGCTATTTGTTGAAGTGAGACAACCCCTTTAAGGGCTCACGCACACAAACTTATTTTTTTTCTACATCCAATATGTATCTTGTGCAGGAGGTCGTATGTGGACCTATTCACTTCAATGGGGCCACAAAAGATGTCTGTCCTCATCTGTACGTCTGTTAAGTGGCATCCATAAAAAAATAGAACACGTCCTATTCTTGTCCATTTTACGGACAAGGATAGGACTGTTCTATTAGGGACGGGCCCTTCCCCAAAATGCGGAACACATAAGGCAAAAACGCCAATGGTCGAGTGAATGGGCCCTAACACATTGGAGGCTCCGTTAGGGGTCCCTGTTACAAAATCTATCATAAAATTCAAGAAAACAGTCCATGACGGAAACCCACTAGACCCCAGGAGACCGGCGCTACATGATGATCTCGGTTGCAATATCCAACCAAAGATTGCAGCGAAGCTATTGAACTGAATGGAGTCGCAACACAACTCACAATCGCAACACCATTCGATTTTTTGTGATTCTGGGGTCGGGGCAACTTATAAGAGGATTCGTCCATCTCCTGTCTCTGCTTACTGGACTGCAATCGCTGCAGCGGCGCCTCCAGTGGTCAGTGGTCTGCAGCAGTCACAGTGGGAACTAATTACGAAGGCAGACCACCCCTCCACTATGGGAGCCGGCGCTGAT
The DNA here is from genome assembly GCA_033119425.1 of Bufotes viridis. NCBI lineage: Eukaryota > Metazoa > Chordata > Amphibia > Anura > Bufonidae > Bufotes > Bufotes viridis. The sequence continues at coordinate 94,027,395 of CM065598.1, read as the reverse complement.
ACTGATTTTCTTCTCCTGCTTCTAACATAAATTCAAACATTTTCCCGCAGCCACCACTAGGGGTAGCTATGAGTTCAGTGATCACTATATAAATTCTTATGCACTGAGCTCCCCCTAGTGGTGGCTGCAGGTAGTCAGTTTTATTACTCTATTAGGAGAAGCAGGACATTTTCTTCTGTAAGAAGGAGATTTACAGGCCTCTGATGTAAAGCAAGGAGCGCCATATGTGTGAAGCAGCTGCTCAACTTTTTCTGACCTACAAGCTGGGTAAAGTGAGGGCAGCATTATTATTATTAAAAAGTTCCTGCACTTATAGTATATAGGGGAGAAGATACTAAGTTATGCTATGAGACCCTAAGATATTGTTCCTGAGCAATCAAAATACATATATTTTCCCTCTCGAAGACCATTGTGTAAACCCCATCTTGTGAACATCTGTTGGGACACCTTTAAATCCATTACAAAAAAAAAAAAGAAGACGAACGATATGAATTTCTGAGGATACAGGGGATAGTAATGGTTTAAATTAAAACGGAGCGCATGGAGTCAGACGCCGGCTGTGCGGAGAGCGCAGGATTTCATAAGCCTTTCGGAGGAGCTCACTGGCTCAATCTGTTGTGAAAAATTGCTCATTCCTGACAACGTAATTATATTACTTTCAAAGAAGTGGATAATAAGAGATCTCGCAGGGCAACCGCGCTCTGAAATTTTGGGTCTCGTTCCTGAGCAGTAATTACAGTCCTGACAGTGGTGCTGTATATCGTGTAAAGGTAAATAAAAAAGGGGGAAAATTCTAATTTTTTTTTCCTCACAAAGAAAATAATAAAAATGTTTTAAAGTTTTAATTTTTCCCATTCGTCTACAATAATACTACAACATCCGTGCGTTCTGTTCACATTGGGGAGACAAGAAGTTACAACTGCAGTCAGCCATTTTGGAATAAATGGAACTACATCTGATCACCCGGCCACCCATTTACATAGGCCCCTTTCACACGGGAGAGTTTTCCGCGCGGGTGCAATGCGTGAGGAGGACGCATTGCACCCGCACTGAATCCGGACCCATTCATTTCTATGGGGCTGTGCACATGAGCGGTGATTTTCACGCATCACTTCTGCGTTGCGTGAAAATCGCAGCATGCTCTATATTGTGCGTTTTTCACGCAACGCAAGCCCCATAGAAGTGAATGGGGCTGCGGGAAATTCTCAAGCATCCGCAAGCAAGTGCGGATGCGTTGCGATTTTCCCGCATAGTTGCTTAGCAACGGGACCCGATCTCTATTATTTTCCCTTATAACATGGTTATAAGGGGAAATAATAGCATTCTTAATAAAGAATGCATTGTAAAATGAAGTGGAGGGGGTTAAAAATAATAAAAGTTAACTTACCTTAGCCACTTGATCACGTAGTTGCGATCTCTCCTCTCTTTTCCTGCATCAGCTAAGATCTACAGGACCTGTGATGACGTCACATCATCTTACCATGGTGATGGACCATGTGATTGGACCATGTGATGTGATGTCATCACAGGTCCTTTAGTTCTTAGCTGATGCAAGAAAAGAGAGGACGATCACAACTACGCGATCAAGTGGCTAAGGTAAGTTAACTTTTATTATTTTTGGCTGTTTTTCTTTTTCGTTTCTGCACAATTATGCCAACAAAAAATTCTATAAAAAAGCTTGTCCTTTCATAGCAGTCACAGAGATAAAACTCCTATATAAATAGGAAATCCATTGACGGTTTACTGCAGCTATGAGGGAAATATTATCCATTAGTATAATAGTACACTAGTAGAATTAGGATGAAAACAGGGCAGCTCTGGATAAGCCTATATAAAAATGCTCACGGAGGAGCCTTGCACTGATCAGTGTAATGTCCGAGGCTCTAATAGAGTCTTTCATCCATTTTCCTCTCTGGCCGTAGTGATGATCTGATTGAGAGAGTTGAAGGGAGTTTGTCATCTTCAAAATCAGTTACAAAGTAGGAATACCCCCATGTAGGGTGGGTGCCACAAAGCATGACCATATATTTCTTGTGAAAATCTGGCCCTTTAATTCTGGGAAATGCTTCTTTTTATGCAAATAAGGTAAGTGGTGCACCGCGGGAGGGCCTGCTCCATTTGGGGCACCATCGCTCCACCATGACACATCCAGCAGCTCCTCTTGTGTGATTGACAGTACCTGAGATTTCAGAGATGGTGGCAATGATGCAAGTGAAGTTAGGTGCACCAAATGAAGCGACCCTGCCCATAGTGCACCAAAAACTTTTTTGCAAAAAAAAAAAAGCATTTCTAAGGATTAGAGGACTGAATTTTCACAAGAATGCTATGGTTATGTTTCGGGCACCTACCCTACATGATAATATGCTTCCTCTTAAACTTATTTTAGCTATAAACCAGACTGTTTGCCAAACAAAGAGGTTAAAAAACTTAAGGACAAGAAGTAGAATATATCGAGTGACTTAAAAAATTATGACATCACCATCCACCCATCTTTAAAATGACATAGTGGAACAAGCGCCAAGTTCCCGCTGTTGCACAGTGTCTATCGGCAATAACTCCGACCGCAGACATTTGATTAATATCAAAAATGAAAAATCAGACATCAAAAAGAACATGACAATCTATTTCTAACAAAGCTAGAACCGGCCCGGAACCTCACATGGATCCAGAGATCTCCCCATTCATTGCTCTGCTAGATTTATGTCAAGCTGGCAGCTCAAGGGGAGTGTCCTTTTTGCTGTAGCCAAGGGGGAGTGTCCATGCTCGCCCTATGACAGCTCAGGAGGCAGTTGAAGGATGAAACTGAGCATGTGCGGCCATCTCAGTGAGCGGGACAAAGAAATAAGAAAAAGAACAAACAGCAGGTGGCGCTATACAGATGCATTTTATTGAATAACTCAGTAGCTGTACTAAATGTTTAATTACAGGCAATTACAAAAGTATTCGGATCCAGGGGCTTGAAAACTGTAGAATAATTTTGCAGGACAACTACTCATATGCCATGGTGAAATGTGACCACGGTATCTAAGCCGTCAGTGCTGTGAACATCGCAAATTTATCATAGACTTCTAATGCATTGGAGTCTATGACAGAAACAATCTGATGATTGCATGTTCCCTAGGAGAACTTTTAAAAAGTGTAAAAAAAAAGGAAAAAGGAAAATTCTAATCACGCCCATTTTCCCATAATAAAAATAAAAATAAATAAACAAAAAATAAACATCATAGGCATCACCACATCCAAAAACACCAGTTCTATTAAAATATAAAAATATTATATTTATCCCATACCACAAATACTGTGACGGAATTTTAATTTTTTCCATTTCCACATCATTTGGATTTTTTTTCCAACGTCCCAGTACATCGATCACATCCAATATTCAATGAGTGAAAAACAATCCCTCATACTGCTATGTAAACAGAAAAGATAAAAATGTATGTATCCGGGAAGGCAGGGAGTGAAAAACAAAAAAGCAAAAATGAAAAAAATCACCCGGACCTCAAAGGGTTAAACAAACTCCTCCCTGTGGATTGGACGCTAATGACCCCTCCACACACACAGCGCCATTCCTGTCATTACAACCGCGACCGTCAGATACAGGGACACGATAGCCGGCCAAACGGGATTAAGGCTACTTTCACACTAGCGTTAAACTTTTCCGGTATTGAGTTCCGTCCTAGGGGCTCAATACCGGAAAAAAACACATCAATTTTATCCTAATGCATTCTGAATGGAGAGCAATCCGTTCAGGATGCATCAGGATGTCTTCAGTTCAGTCACTGTACGTTTTTTGGACGGAGAAAATACCGCAGCATGCTGCAGTTTTGTCTCCGTCCAATATTCCAGAACACTTGCCGGAATGCCGGATCCGGCAATAATTTCCATTGCATTGTATTAGTTCCAAATTCGCCATTAAAATTACCGCATTGACGGATCCAGTCTTCTGGTCTGCGCATGCGCGGACCTTTAAAAATGTGAAAAAAATAAATACCGGATCCGTTTTTCCAGATGACAACCAGAGAGACGGATCCGGTTTTGCAATGCATTTGTGAGACGGATCTGCATATGCTGTCTGCTTGCATACAGATTACCGGATCCGGCAGGCAGTTCCGGCGACGGAACTGCCTGCCGGAATCCAGCAACGCAAGTGGGAAAGTAGCCTAATAAACACAATTTCATTTGATGATAAAAATAAAAAAGAAGATAAAGTACAGCAATAACATGTAACAACTGTAACAACAGTCTTCAGTGCAATCTAAGAAATAGCAACAAAACACCCAAACACATTAAAAAGCAGAAAAATGGCCAAAAGAAGGTTCCAGTGTCTCCCATCCTGGGCTCAGCCTTTGATTATGTAGACAAAGCTCTACAAAAAACATTGAAGAAAGATCTGGGACTCATCACTTTGACAGAAGCCTCTGTGTTTTGTTACCAGCGACGATATAAATAGGTGCAAGAATTCTTTTCTGCTCCCGAACAATTCCTGATTACGAAGCCCATTATTTTCTGTTCTAATAATTTCCCGTCATGCTCCGACTACCATTTGGCAGATGCATGTCACAGGGGTTTTATTTTTAGGAATCACAAGCCATGATTTCAATGAGAAAAAAAATACAACACATTCTTTGAAGAACTGACACCTATGGTACATTAAAGGGATGTGGAGAGAAGACAGAAAACGGTAAAATGTATTCCAGGTGCAGAGTGCGAGCTGTAAAGAGTCATCTCTGTGCATGGCGGGCAGAGAAAGAAGAACCGGCGGGACTGCTGTAACACCAAAGATGAAGAAAAAGATTTGATCCCCTTCTCTGGGTTTCCTGTAGGTTCCCATGGAGGCCACAATCTTGATTCCCTCTCCATTGCAGGCGTCTGTGGACAGGGACATTCATGGAAGAACTGTGATATACCTATTGCAGAGCACCAGGGGCATGTCTTCAATAGAGACCAAGTAAGTCCCTCCACCTATCTCACTGTTTTGTCTTCAGTTGGGTTTAGGCAAGTCCCTCCACCTACCTCGCTGCTATGTCTTCATCTGTTTTCAGGCAAGTCTCGCCACCTACCTCACTGTTTTGTCTTCAGTTGGGTTTAGGCAAGTCCCTCCACCTACCTCGCTGCTATGTCTTCAGTTGGGTTCAGGCAAGTCTTTCCACCTATCTCACTGCTATGTCTTCAGTTACGTTCAGGCAAGTCCCTCCACCTACCTGCTATGTCTTTAGTGGGGTTCAGGCAAGTCCCTCCACCTATCTCACTGCTATGTCTTCAGCTGGGTTTAGGCAAGTCCCGTCACCTACCTCACTGCTATCTCTTCAGTGGGGTTCAGGCAAGTCCCTCCACCTACCTCACTGCTATGTCTTCAGTTGGGTTCAGGCAAGTCTCTCCACCTACCTCACTGCTATGTTTTCAGTGGGGTTCAAGCAAGTCCCTCTACCTACCTCACTGCTATGTCATCAGTCTTCACTGGGGTTCAGGCAAGTCCCTCCAACTATCTCATTGCTATGTCTTCAGTTGGGGTTCAGGCAAGTCCCTCCACCTATCTCACTGCTATGTCTTCAGTGGGGTTCAGGCAAGTCCCTCCACCTATCTCACTGCTATGTCTTCAGTGGGGTTCAGGCAAGTCCCTCCACCTACCTCACTGCTATGTCATCAGTCTTCCCTGGGGTTCAGGCAAGTCCCTCCACTTCCTAACTGCTATGTCTTCAGTGGGGTTCAGGCAAGTCCTTCCACCTACCTCACAGCTATGCCTTCAATGGGGTTCAGGCAAGTCCCCTTTTCCTAATATTGAAATTAGGCCTTTGGTGCAATGAAGGCATCACCATTTATTTTGTTGCTCCCAAGCTGCAGGCCTTTCTGTGGCCAGCCCCTTCCAAGCAAGCACAGGGCTGACCACAGACAGGAGCAGAGCTTGGGGACAACAAAAGAACTGGCGATGCCCTCATGGCACCAAAGGCCTAATCTGCATTTTAAGAAAAAGTATCACTCGAGAACAGAGCCTCCGATAAACTAAAGAAAAACTGTGTTTTAATCAGGTGAACCACAGCTATGTGTCTATGGATAAGGGGGGTCACTGGTGACAGATTCCCTTTAAGCCCCATCCATGGACATGGAGAGCTTGACTCGTCGTGAGGCTCGATCACCACCCTTTGACTTTAATCGAGTCATTTACATATACGTTTTAGAGGTCTTTTACATGAATGAGATGAACCATAATAAGGAGACCACTGTTGACAGGTAGTCATCAAAAGCTCCATCAGGTAGTGAGGGCCCACTGGGGCCCATAGGTTCCCTTTAAGAGTAATCTGGAAGGCTTGCAGACTTACAAAAAGTTTAACTTGTCCTTCATTTTTCTATTTAGTTTTCTTTTACAATGTGATGTTTTTCTTACCCCAGACCTCAGTAGGTGGGTGCATTGCATCCTTATCTCCAGTGCCTGGATGGTACCTGCTGAGAGAATGCAATCTCAGAGTCCATTCGTTTGGGACAGCTTAGAAGGTGAAATAAGTGATTTGTTGGGTTTCTCTCCATCTTTGGTCATACTTACAGGTAGGGGTGATGTGGATTCCCTCCGGTGAACACATTGGAGGTCGTCTGAAACCACTTACATGATACATGGGACCATTTTGGTCATGAAGCTCTCTCTCTGGCAGGCTCAAAAATGCAGTAGTGCAGTTCAGGACCAGGCGAGGAGGACAACTGCTTGGCCTTTCCAGCAGCTAATGCTGGCAGGGCCCACCACCTCTCTGCAGATCTCCACTGGTTCCCAGCTGCAGGGTCAGCTCGCGAGCACTACTGTGCAAGGGACACCGAGCAGCACACTAATTGCACCATTTTCATAACCCCTTTCCAGCAAGCTACAACTTATTTTGGGGTGTACTGTCCCTTTAAGGGCATCAGGACCAGATAATGAATGTTAGTGTTTTGCCGCGAGGTACAGAATAATGAAGTCAGCGCCAGCGGAATCATCATTATTCTTGTTTGGATAGAATTGTTTTTTTTTTTAAATTAAATTACCTTGACTTATCTTATTCTCCTCATACGACTCATTCAGTGGTGGAAATGTCAAATATTTTAGAGGAACTAATATTTGTGGTGTTAATTAAAGAGGAATATTAATGATTATTAATGTAACGAATGTGTTTCAAATACAGGCAGGAAGGATGTGAGCGGTAACGGCTGGTGTCCTACCCATGAAGAAAACCTACACTAGAGGGGCAAACTGTAAAACTGTAAGTATCCAATACTGCACTATATAACACAGTGTAACAGTACTGCATGAATGTTTTCCTACATTAGACACTTTAAGGGGCATCTGTCAGCAGTTTTGATCATGATAAACTGCTAACAGCACTAGTTGCAAGCTGGAAAGAGCAGGACAACCATGCTAGGAGGAGTGTGAATATGAAGTTTTATTCTGCCAGGTTCTGCTTCTGCAAGGTGAATTGTTATAGCCCCTCCCCGCTGCTTTAAGTGACCAGGAGACAGCTCAGAGCATAAAGGTGGGGCTGAGAAGCAGATCAAAGGAGACAGCACTTCCTAGTGAAGCTCCACCTCCTGGGCACTTGAAGGAGCAAAATCTGCAAGAATAAAACTTCATATTTGCACTACTCCTGATTACAAAATCTCTGCAAAATGTATGTTTGTCCTGCTCTCCTCGACCCCCATCTAGTGCTATCAGCAGTTTTGCATAGTAAAAACTCCAGACAGACAGCCTTTAACATCTCCCACGATGCAACACAACAGAGCAGAGAGTAGCAACTGTAAGGAGTATGGAAGCTGCTATTACTCAGGTTCCTCTCTCCACAAGAGCAGATCAGTTCTATACATCACATGTGACGGAGCCCTGTTACAGATTTTGCATTGGAGCTTCCAGTTACACCTCAGGCATAGCATGCGCTGTACAGGTGCTGAACCAGCAGAGGAAAGTGGTGATAAGTTGTGCAACCTCAGAACTAACTGGAAAGCAGCAGAATTATGAATGCAGCTCCTGATGGGACTGGAATACTAGGATGTATGTAGCCTTCATCTCCACTCCCATTGGGGCTCATAGAAACATTAGAAAATAAGTGATGGGGAAGTCAGATGTACTGCCATCTTCTTCTGCCCCACTCGCCTGCTGTGCCATCTCTGCCAGCATTCATCCTATACATTCCCTGCCTTCTACCCTGGATGGCCCTTGTACATTCTGACCCGGGGCTGCAGGGATCTTTTACTTCTCTGCTACTGGATCAATCATGCTGGGTTTCAAGTTGCTCCCTTGCACATTGAATTGACCTGACTCTTTAAGAATCAGCCAATTAGCCATGTTCTGCAGAACCAAGTCTTTTTAAAGGCCCATCTCCAGGGACTTGTGCCTGAGCAATAGGTTAATTTCAGTCCCTGAACCCTATGAAGGTGTCCTGCTGTATAGTCTTGCTGACCGATGACTCATTTTGTCCTTTGACCTCGTTACTTGCCTGCTTCCTGCCTTGATCTTCTGCTTAGTCACCGTGCTGCCTGAACTCTACCCACCCTGACCTTTACCCACCTGATTGTGTTTTGTTTTTTGTTTTTTACTGCATCTTGGTGTCTATCACCAGAGTCAAATCAGCAGTTGCTTATGGAGACTCCTGCTGAGGTTGTGACCTGGGGGTTCCCTGAAGCGAAGTCCAGATGCTTGTACAGTGGCTAAAAGGGGAAAATCAGGGAATCCTGCAGGATTCAGCTGTAGCCTCAAATTAAATTGATTGCAACGCAGTGGATCCTGATCTGCTCTGTGCACCACAACACTCTCCTTGTAGAAATGCGAAGAAGGTGGGTGAGGGCAAGTGTGGTAGTACAACCAGGACAACCAACACCAGTAGGCGGTGAAATATTACATCTACACCCCTCACCCACTTCACCTTAGCAACACAGGAAGTGCCCAACCGAAAATAATCACAAGATGTAAAGGGATTTACGGCTAGAGAATGTATATTAGAATAAAAAGCTACAAGTATTAATATTAACTCTCGGCGCCCAACACCCGCACCCCCCGGAACCAGTCATACGTCTTCAGGAACGGTGCTGCCATTATTAGGAGATATATCATACAGTCTATAGGAACATTGCATTGTCTGAGCTCTGAGGGGAAAACATCAACCAATTAAGAGTGCGGCAAATCTGTTTAAGGTGTCAGCCCTCCTTTTCTTCCCGATGCAGCAGAAAACCGTTTTCTTTCCTCAGGTGGGGAGAGGAGAGGGGAGAATTTATAGTGCAGCGTACTGAGCAAGTCCCAGTGTCACTCACATTGTAATATGTTTGAATGACAGGGATAAAATTAGTCAGCGACTCCCAAGCTCGGAAGTCAGTGATTTGTTTTCATTAGGCTTGCTGTTTTGTGAGGAGGTGGATGTGTCTGGAGTGCGGTATTAGCTGTTCCCTGTCTCTCCTCACTCACTGCTTTCCTCTAGTCACTTAGTGCAGGGGGAAACAAATGGAGAGGAAAGGAATAAAAAAATATACATTCTTGGGTAATTTAAAAGAAGACAGTATTATAGTACTTATGTTCTTATACATAGGAACAGTATTATAGTAGTTATATTCTTGTACATAGGGGGCAGTATTATAGTAGTTATATTCTTGTACATAGGAGCAGTATTATAGTAGTTATATTCTTGTACATAGGGGGCAGTATTATAGTAGTTATATTCTTGTACATAGGGGGCAGTATTATAGTAGTTATATTCTTGTACATAGAAGGAAGTATTATAGTAATTATATTCTTGTATATAGGAGAAGTATTATAGTAGTTATATTCTTATACATAGGAGCAGTATTATAGTAGTTATATTCTTGTACATAGAAGGCGGTATTATACTAGTTAAATTCTTATGCATAGGAGCAGTATTATAGTAGTTATATTCTTGTACATATGAGGCAGTATTATAGTAGTTATATTCTTATACATAGGAACAGTATTATAGTAGTTATATTCTTGTACATAGGGGGCAGTATTATAGTAGTTATATTCTTGTACATAGAAGGAAGTATTATAGTAATTATATTCTTGCATATAGGAGCAGTATTATAGTAGTTATGTTCTTGTACATAGGAGCAGTATTATAGTAGTTATGTTCTTGTACATAGGAGCAGTATTATAATAGTTATATTCTTGTACATAGGAGCAGTATTATAGTAGTTATGTTCTTGTACATAGAAGGAAGTATTATAGTAGTTATATTCTTGTACATAGGAGCAGTATTATAGTAGTTATATTCTTATACATAGGAGCAGTATTATAGTAGTTATATTCTTATACATAGGAGCAGTATTATAGTAGTTATATTCTTGTACATAGGAGCAGTATTATAGTAGTTATATTCTTGTACATAGGAAGCAGTATTATTGTAGTTATATTTCTGTACATAGGAGGCAGTATTATAGTAGTAATATTCTTTGTCAAAGTTCTTTTTATTGAACAGGCAAGGAGCCATGGGCCCAAATATACATACAATGTCAAATCAAGGTACAATCTCAGGTAGTACATTCACAGAAACAAAACAGCGGGGACATAATCAAATCCAGCGTCTGGTGGTAGCGCAAAATCGGACCAATCTTGGCCAGAAAAAGTCCATGAGGACGCGAAGCGAAAAGTCCCAGTAGGTCCAGGTTGCTGTACCTCCGCTTACTACCCATATCATAATCCTTATATATAATACCTGACAAGGCAGACTGGCGGGCCATGGCAAAAGGCAATAAGGGGAGAACTATAATAAACCATTAAAACAAAACAAAACAAAACAAAACATATGTCGGTCTCTACATGCACCACCAACAGTCAAAATGAGTGTAGAGTAAGTGGAAAGATACACTATATGATAAGTAACGTCCTATATAGGCATTAGTGCTGATGTGCTGTTGCTCTAAATGATCTCCATGGGGCCCACAGAGTCCTGTAGCGTTCATGCGACCTAGACTCCCAGCTGGCCAGCTCCTCTAGCCTACACAACTGGTCCATCTTATTTAGCCAATGTGAGACAGTAGGGGGTTCTTTGCTGAGCCATCTCTGTGGGATAAGCAGACGTGCAGCTTGGAGAAGGTGAGTGGCCAAGTTGTTTTTGGATGGGGATAGTGCAGGGGAGGGCAACCACAATAGGACAAGTTCGGGTGTGAGTGGTATCTTAGTATGCAGGATCGTGTCAATCAATTTAGAGATCTCTGACCAGAAAGGCATTATCCTAGGGCAGAACCAAAATATGTGAGAGAGTGAGCCCTCTCCTTCCCCGCACCTCCAGCATCTGTCAGTGGTGCTGAGACCTCTCTGAAACAGCTGCTTGGGTGTTTTGTACCATTGCGTCAAGACTTTGTATGAATGTTCTTGGATTCTCACACATCTAGAGAATCCATCAGAGTGAGAGTGCATCCGGAGTACATCAGTCTCTGTAAAGGACTTGCCCAGCTCAGCCTCCCAATGTCTGATATACTGCGGGTGATCCACCTGTGGAGAGGTGTTGAGGGCCAGGTATAGGAGAGAGATCAGTCTCTTATGAGGAGCAGTAGATAGGACTATTTTTTCGAACCAGGTCTGGACCGCCTTATGTGCATTCTTATCTAATAGAGATTTACCTGCCAACTTGAATTCAGCTAGATCTAGGAAGTTGCTCGTGGCTATCAGTTGCGGGAGAGGGTGTGACTCAGGAAGCTTGCCCTGGATGTTATCCAGAAAATCAGCCGTAGGGAACTGATGAAGCCTACGCCACCCTGCAGGAAGGTGTGAGACCATGGGCCTAATAGAGTAGGGTATCAGGTCAGCTGGCATAGCTGGGGAGGGAGCATTCAGTAAGTCACGGTCCTTGTTCAGTTGCCTAATGACAAGACCCATCCCTTTAAGCAGGACGTGTTCATGCAGGGACATAAAATTTAAACCCCACAAGGCTGCCCTCTGAGGCGAGGATGTTTGCAGCATCTCCAGTTCAGTGCCGTATGTACGGCAATTGGGGACATGGAGTTGCATCCATCTCCGGAGTTGAATAGCCCTATAGTACGTCTGTACATCTGGGAGGGCAATGCCACCCTGGCGTTTGAGTCTTATCAATCTGCTATGCGAAATCCTGGCACCCTTACCCCCCCATAAATACGTGGCTAACAGTCTCCTAACTTGTGTAAAAAAGGAGGAGGGGAGGAAAATAGGCAGCATCTGCATGACATAAAGGAGTTTGGGAAGGACAAAGGCCTTCAGCAAGTTCTTTCTGCCCATCCACGAGGCATATAGGGTGCGCAACGAGTTCAGCTGCTGTTGTATGTCTTTTAGTAGGGGCAAATAATTCAGGGAGAACACATCAGATAGCCTAACTGGTACCTTGATCCCCAAGTATGAAATGTGGGAGGATTGCCACACAAAGGGAGTGGTAGTTTTGAGGAGCTGGATAGACTGACGTGGGGCTGATATATTCATGGCTTCAGTTTTGGAGTAGTTCACTTTATAATTAGAGACCAGGCCATAAGCCTCGAAAATTTGCAAGAGATGCGGGAAGGCCTCGACCGGGTTTGTGATCATAAGCAGGAGATCATCTGCGTATGCAACATTGATGAATTCTATCCTGTCATTATGGGCTCTAACTCCACGTATGCCCGGATGATCCCTGATCGTCTGCAGGAGGGTCTCCATCACCAGCACATAGATAGTGGGCGACAATGGACAGCCTTGGCGTGTGCCATTGCAGATAGGGAAAGATGGCGATAGGGTGCCATTGACCCTAATTCTGGCACTCGGGCCTTTATATAGTGTCATCACTGCCTCCCGGAAACGATCAGGGATGCCGAATTTAGAAAGAGTTTTCCTCATGAAGTCCCATTTCACCCGGTCAAAGGCCTTCTCCGCATCTACACTTAGGAAAGTCAGGGGAATGTGGCGCTTTTTTGCCCATTGTATTGATGTCAGGACTCTGCAAGAGTTGTGGTTGCCTTCCCGTTGTGGGACAAAGCCCGCCTGGTCTGGATGTATCAATGTTGTGAGAAAAGGGCTAAGACGGGAGGCCAAAAGCTTGGCCCATATCTTTACATCAACATTGAGCAAGGATATGGGTCTATAACTTCCACAGTCAGTCAAGTCCTTCCCCGTTTTAGGGAGAATGGTCACGGTAGCCTCAAGGGATTGTGCAGGTAGCAGCTCTCCATTGAAGAGGGCATTGCACCAACGTGCAAGACGAGGGCCCAAAACTCCCGAAAATTTCCTATAGTAGCCTACCGGGAACCCATCAGGGCCCGGGCTTTTCCCCAGTGGCATAGAGGTTAAAATCTTTTGGATCTCTTCTGAGGTGACCGGAGATAAGAGCGAGAGTCCCTGCTCAGTGGTTAGTTTCGGTAAGCTCAAGTTAGCTAAAAAGTCATCTATAAGGGAACCCGATACAGGATCAGGGCCGCTCGGATTGGTATCCAGACCATATAAGGCCTCATAAAATTTCTGAAATTCCTCAGCAATATCTTTTGTTTTATGTAAAAGGGCACCAGATCTGGATCTAATGCTAGAAATATACATAGACTCTTTCCTCTGTTTTACCAGGGAGGCCATCAACTTAGTGCCTTTATCCCCATGAGAGAAGAAGCGGTGCTGAGAATATTGATACGCCTTAGCGTGGCAAACATTAAGGTGACCTTTGAGTTGTGATCTCAGCACCGCTAATTCCTGCTGAAGTGATTGGGCCATAGAACGTTTGTGTGTGGCTTCAATTGTCGCTATCCTCTTAAGGAGTGAATTCAGCTTACCCTGTCTCTCCCTTTTCACCTTACAACCCAGCGCTATGAGTTCACCCCTCAGTACAGATTTGTGCGCCTCCCAAACCACAGTAAGAGGCACCTCAGGTGTGGAGTTCTCTTCAAAATACCAGTTAAGCCTCTGGGATAGTGACTTGATCACGTCAGGGGAGTCTAGCAGTGTCTCGTTGAGCCTCCATTGCCTGAGTGGTGTGGGCAGATTAGAGAAACGCAGTTGCATGGAGACTGGTGCATGGTCAGATACCACAATAGGGTCAATCACGGCCCGGTCTACCATATCAATACAGTTGCTGGAGATGAAAAGGTAGTCCAGCCGCTTGTAATTGTCATGGGGAGCCGAGTAAAACGTATAATCACGGACTCCAGGGTGCACCAGCCTCCAGGCGTCTGTTAAATGTGCCTCAGAGATACTAGAGTTAATCTGTCCGAGGGCAGAGTGGGTCAGCTGAGACAGACCATCGGAGGTGTCAAGGAACGGATTCAGTGTCACATTGAGATCGCTGCCAATCAGACACACCCCTTCAGCAAATGTCTTGAAGTGATTTAAAGTGCGCGTGATCCAAGCTTTTTGTCCCCGGTTAGGGCTATACAGACTAGCCAGTGACACTTTTTGCGTACCAATGACCCCTTTAACAAACACAAAACGGCCATCTGGGTCCGTCTGCGTATCTACCAAGGTAAATGGCACCGTTTTACTGATGGCAATACCGACACCCCGCTTTGCCTTATCAAACGTGCTAAGGTACCATTTGCTGAAGTAGTGCGTCTGAAGTTTAGGCAGATTGGAGTGTCGCAAATGGAGTTCCTGAAAAAAGCAGATATCAGTGGATGACCTTTTAAGCATTCGCAGCACCTGCGATCTCTTTTGGGGGGTATTAAACCCTCTGACATTAAAGGTGGTACATGTAATCAGTAACATGGTGAGATGTCAGGAGAAAGTGATACCAGTTGATGTTGTAGTGAGCATAGTAGAGACCGTAAAAAACCAACAAGTGAACAATTATAACAAGCAACAATAGAAGACCCAGAAACATGTCCGGGTGAAGGGTGGTGAGCGCCGCAGGGCCAGCCAAACCCAACATTGCAAATGTCAGGATCAGGACAGCCCCGCGACACCCCGCACCAGCGCAATCACACCGGGCTTGCGCAAATGTGTCCCCGATGTGGGATGGGGGGGGGATGCACCACAGTGACGTAGATCTCATGTCACCTGTGCTACCCAACAAACCCAGTGCAAAACAAAATGTACCAGGGCTACAGCTTCGCTGAATATATAGGAGAGAAGGATACTACAAACATATGTCATAGGACACAGGGCAGTTAAAATAGGAACATAGACTAGTTAGAAGCCATAAAGGATACTGAACAGCTGAACGCATAAGTCCTCACACAGGAGAGGTCAGGTGTGAGCTGCTGGCGAGGACAGAAGTCGCAAGCAGTCACCAAAGGAACCGAACGTCGGCTCCTGGCATGATGGGCTCCATCATAGGTAGAGCAGTGGTTCAGGTGATTCTGGGCCGAGCGCAGGGGTGGCAGCGGTGGTCCGAACTCAGCCGAGGGTAGCCAGGAAGGAACATCCAACGGCGTGGTCTGTAGGAGCTCCCAGGCTGCGTCTAAGTCTGTCGGAAGTCTGATGGTGCACCGCTTCCCATTAAGCGAGAATGTGAGACCAAACGGAAAAAGCCATTTGTATGGCACTTTGGCGTGACGTAGATGATCCGTGAGGGGTCTCAACGCTCGCCGTTTGTTGAGTGTAGTAGGAGCCAAATCCTGATAAATAAAGATCTGTGCGCCTTCGTGAGAAAGATCCTTATGGTCTCTGGCTGCTTTCAATATGGCTGCCGTGTCCACATATTTCAGTAGGCCGCAGACCACGTCTCTTGGGCTCTCATTGTCCTTAGGTCGCGGTCTGAGGGCCCTATGTATACGCTCTATTTCTATTAATGCCGCCTGGTCCGGCCCCAGGAGTAAAGTAAATATGGCGCCCGCCGCATCAGGCAGGGCCTCGTGGGTCACCAGTTCCGGTAGGCCCCGAATGCGAATGTTTTCCTGCGGCTGCGGTTCTCTTGGTCTTCAATCAGGGAGAACGCGTTGTCCAGAGAAGCCATGCATGCCACCGAGTTTTTCCCCAGCGCGTGAGCATAAGTGAGTATGGCGGACTGGGTGTTCTCCAGGGCCTCCACGCGAGGTCCTAAATGTTTAATGTCCGACTTTATCTCTTGCAAGTCCTGGATCACCGGGGCCAGTGCCTCTGTGAGGGCCTGTTGCAGAAATGACCTGGAGAGTGGAGCAGTTTGCGATGGTAGAAGCTTATCGTCTTGCTCACCAAGCCCGCCTTCAGCTTCCTCGGTGTCCTGGAGCCAATCTCCCTGCTCCAGCGGCGCCATCTTTGCCACATGGCTTGCGGTGCCCGACGGCTTTTTGTTTAGAAATCTCTCCATGTCCGAGCCTCCCCGGTCCGATTTAACAGGATCAGGCTTCTCTCTAGGGATGGCTCTGCCAATTTTTCCCATGCTGGGCTCAGCCAAGCTGCGAAATTTACTGGGTTTAAGATAGGTAAGAGAGGAGCTCCCTCACATGCGTCTGCTCTGGTCGGCAGCTAGCTCCGCCCCCTATAGTAGTAATATTCTTGTACATAGGAGCAGTATTATAGTAGTTATATTCTTGTACATAGGAGCAGTATTATAGTAGTTATATTCTTGTATATAGGAGCAGTATTATAGTAGTTATATTCCTGTACATAGGAGGCAGTATTATAGTAATTATATTCTTGTATATAGGAGCAGTATTATACTAGTTATATTCTTATGCATAGGAGCAGTATTATAGTAGTTATATTCTTGTACATAGGAGCCAGTATTATAGTAGTTATATTCTTGTACATAGGAGGTAGTGTTATAGTAGTTCTATTCTTGCACATAGGAGCAGTATTATAGTAGTTATATTCTTGTACATAGGAGGCAGTATTATAGTAGTTATATTCTTGTACATAGGAGCAGTATTATAGTAGTTATATTCCTGTACATAGGAGCAGTATTATAGTAGTTATATTCTTGTACATAGGAGGCAGTATTATAGTAGTTATATTCTTGTACATAGGAGCAGTAATATAGTAGTTATATTCTTGTACATAGGAGCAGTATTATAGTAGTTATATTCTTGTACATAGGAGGCAGTATTACAGTAGTCATATTCTTTTACATCTTGTACTGGGCAAGGAGAAAATAAGTGCAGAAGAAAACTCCCATCAGAATAACATAACATAAAATCTTTTCTCTATCTTAAGACACGATGGGAGTGACATTTAGAGCAATAAAAAAAGAGGAATTTAGTAAAACATTTATTTCAGAAGCTCTTTACCATATTTACAACATTCACCTGAATATCAATGGTAACTACATATACTCCTTAGAATTTGCAGAGATCTTTTCTTCCTCGCTATGCTTTTCCATAGGAATATAATGACATTTGCGGAGTCTGGGGTTCATGGTCGGTGGCCGGCAGTGAGCAGGCGGTCCCGTCTGTGCACCTGGTGAAGGCTGAATGCTTCTCCTTGCTTCAGCGCTGATTTGTACCTGGTATTTTGCAGGTTATCTCCCGCCGTGTGCCTTGCTCTGTGAATATTCAGTCAAATGAAAACTAATTTCGCCATCTCTTTTCATCGCCTTTGCTTATTTATTGAGCACTAAGCCGTAAATAACAGCGTCGCAGCCACGCGGCAGCCATGTCTACGTGACTCACAGACACTACCTGTAACCCCCATCACTAATGAATGTAAAATGCCTGTCAGTCGGAGATTCAGGATTGTGGATGCTGCTATCAGAATAACCAGGGGACGGTATGCGGCTCCAACGCTCTAATGAATCCTAATATTTTATAAAGTTCACTTTGATCAATAGTTAATGAATGGGGATCTTCTCTGGAAAAGGACTCGTGAAAGGTTAATCCATGCTGCAGGCTACAAAAGCCCGATCATTGCACCTTGTAGCTCGTCATCAATTAATAACGTTATTCAATGGAAGCAAGGACGAGGGAGCGGCGCCGCAACACGAACTGACTCACAGATATAAACACTGGGGGTCATTTATTAAAACTGGCGTCTTAATCTATCCTCTGCTGAGGTCAGGCGAGTCACAATTATTGCGACGTCCGTGCGGCAAAATAGAAATCTACGTCAGTAAGGGCTCATGCACACGGTTGTAGCTGTTTTTACGGTCCGAAAATTGCAAAACACGGATACCAGCCGTGTGCGTTCCACATGTTGCAGAACGGAACGTCCTGCCCTCTATAGAACTACGGACAAGAATAGGACATGTTGCCGTGGAACGGACATACGGCGATGATTTGAAGTGAATGGGTACGCATCCAACCCGCAAAAAATGCGGATCACATGCGGAAAAAAATAATCGTGAGCCCTAAGGGGGATGCTGTAGATTTCCTGGTGTAGATTATAGATGGGCCAGCGATGGCCGCTCCTGCACCGCGCAGCGACAGGAACTAAACGCTCAAAAAGTTGCAAAAGTGGGAAATGGAATTTTTTCAACGTATTGTTGCCAGTTTTCCAGCATCAGGGCCGGATTGGGAACTTAGTGGCCCTGGAAAAAAAAACTAAAAGTGGCCCCAGATACCACAGTGCAGCACAAAATACTGCCTAAATTGATTAATGCTGAGAGCATCGAATCTTTTTATACCTGGCTTTCAGCCAAGAGTAGGATTTAGGTGGGCCTCCGGGCATGGGCCCACCGGGAAATTTCCCTGTAGGGACCATGGCCAGTCTTCCCCCATCCGGCATACTGAAGTTGATGTGTCCGCCATAGTATCATGGACAATGATATGATCCATGTGTAATGTACGGCTAATGAAAAGGAAGCTGAGCGCCATCACGGGCATTCCGCTCGTTATCGCCATCTAGTGGAAGTGGCTCTTGAGTCAAAATCTGAGCTTTTAACAAGACTTGGGTCTTGACTAGGTAAAATAGCCATTCCAAATATCTGTCCGTAGACGGCTGTTTCGGGGTGTTTGCCCCCCTCTTCGGTACAGAGTAGGATTCTGAGGTCGACGCCTTGGATGCTTAGGTAGGATATTTGTCTTGGCTATTTTGCCTTGTCAGATCCCAAGGCTTTTTAAAGGGCATCTGTCAGCATCTGTGTTAGTCCCATGTTCATATGGGCCCGCATTGCTGAGAAAAATGATGGTTTAATATATGCAAATGAGGCTCTAGGAGCAACGGGGGTGTTACCATTACACCTAGAGGCTCAGCTCTCTCTAAAACTGTCACTCCCTCTGCACTTTGATTGACAGGCAGTGCAAATATCATCACATCTTGCCCTGCCAATCAAAGTGCAGAGCGCACAGCAGTTGCAGAGAGAGCGGAGCCTCTAGGTGTAATGGTAACGCCCCCGTTGCTCCTAGAGGCTCATTTGCATATAATAAAACATCATTTTTCTCAGCAATGCGAGCACATATGAACATGGGACCGACATGAGATACCTCTTTGCATAATGTTTTACTATTGCCAATAAATCTCCATACAGACTGGAACCCGCGCCACTTCTGAAGCCCGCACGGCCGTAGCTGCATCTCCCCGTCGCGCAGATAAAAACATCCGGTGTCGGGGGGCAGCCAATAGCAGGCAGTGACGGGAACGAGCCTCTCTAGCATGACCCTAGGGAGGCTCATCCCTGTTGTGGCCTGCTATTGGCGGCCCCCCTTCCCGACGGCAGATGTTTTCATCCGCGCAACTGGGAGATGCAGCTGCGGCCAGGCGGGCAACTGAAGCTGTGCGGGTACCGAAGAGTAAGGCTAGTACATTGTCTGTGAGGGGCCTGGGGATATGGGGGGGGAGCATTTAAGGGGTTGGATACAATATATCCTTGAGTAGATAGGTCATTGTTATTCACGAGATGATCCCTGACTCCTTAAATACTCTGTGCTGCTAGAAACTCTGCTCCTTCCGCTTCCTTCATTTCATTCATTGACTCCATGTCCACATCAGCCCTGTCCTCAGTAATATCACAAGTGGACAGGTTATCCCTCTAGAAGATCAATACACTACTCTCCTGAAATAATCTGTGCTGCTGTGGCAACCACGGTACTTCCAATCTGTGTATTATCTCCCTTTCCAGTCCTGTCATCTGCAGGCCTCACACCACGCGTGTAGATAGATCAGTGCCCAAGCCCCTACCAAACCCCGCCTACTCCTCTCCTGAAATACTCTGTGCTGCCCAACATCAACGCAATCTAAGTCATGTGAATGTGAGAGCCGAGCCTTGCAGTGAACTGGTTAATGCTAGTGTCTCCTTCTAAGAGGAAATTCACTGCGGGGAGATTTAATGATGGATCAGCAGAGCACATATCGTATTGTAGCAATGAAAATATTGGCAGCCCCTTCTCGTGACTCAATCTTTACCTCTGGAGACAATAAATCTTTATGTCCTATTTTACTGTAACCAATAAGCGAGACGGCGCGGTGTAAAGATCCTGCGCTCCCTTCCAGAAATCAATGGCGAGAAAAAATAAAGTGTAATCGCTGTGACAAACGTGGCGCGCGCTCGCCCGTGTGACCATGACACAGCTGGAGGGGGGGGGTCGATCTGGTCCACGTAAAGAGGGTCGGTCGCCAGAATGACCAGTCTGCACCCCCCCCCCCAAATACCAAAAAGGCCCCCTAACTGTATTTTTGGCCCTGCACACAGCATCCCTCCATAAACCTCTACAGTGTGGGGTGAGGACTTCACCCAAGAGCAGCCCATATCTCAGCTTCTCGGATCCTGGTATGGAGGTCAACGGCAGTCACTTCCAATTTTTCAGCTTTTGAGTGATAGTCACTCTGTTGACTGGGTTTCACGGGAGCGAGAGCGCACATACTACAAGCTCTTAGGATTTACAGGGTGCGCGCACGCACAAGCAAGGAGCAGGGTTGCATCCTCCCTACCCTGCTCACTGTGTCTTCAGCTCTGCAAAGCAGGCCCCAAGAGCCGCGACGGAGCCTATAAATAAGAATCTGAGACAACCCCTTTAAGATTTGGGGCATATTGCAAGTGGAACGGGCGCCTCCTCCTCGGGCCCTCTATGTGCCGACCCAGGTATAGGAGGAATGTCGAGTGGTATAGTGCGGCCTAAAATGTCTCTTTATGCGTGTCACGGTGCTCCTACCTGGATACGGCTGGACCCCAGGCTTTGGCTCCGAAGCAATAAATAGGGGGAATAATTAAGGGATTTGAAGAAGTAATG
This sequence comes from Bufotes viridis, assembly GCA_033119425.1. Classification (NCBI taxonomy): domain Eukaryota; kingdom Metazoa; phylum Chordata; class Amphibia; order Anura; family Bufonidae; genus Bufotes; species Bufotes viridis. The sequence continues at coordinate 94,006,431 of CM065598.1, read as the reverse complement.
AGTCCAGACCTTGAGATGGCAGTGCTAAAGTCCGCCCATTAGTGCTGGTGACATCACCGGGCTCACTTTAATTGCTTTAATTGCATAAAAGTTTCTTCCAACCGTTTACAGGCTTTGTCTTGGTTCCAGCAGGCTTTAGCATTAAACTGGCAGGCAAACTCAACTCTGCTATATCTCTGTTTCTCTCTGACTCTGCTGTACGGACAGGCTGGCTGTATAACTTTGATTTCTTCTGTATGCTGCACTTCTTCTCTGTAGTCTAACTCTAGATTATGCCAGAGAACTTTCCTCCCGGCTACTGAGGCTTTAAGCTTTTGCCTCCATGGCCAGCAGAGCTAGGGTTGCTCTGGCTGGCGTGGGCACGTCCAGCACCCTCCCCCTAGCTAAACTAGACTAAACTAACTGGTCCCCACCCTTCCCGAAGGAAGTAGAACAAGCCCACTTCTCTCCAGAGGGGGGGTGAGAATGGAATGGCAAGTTCCATTCTCTCAAAGTACAGCTCTGCCGTGTTTGCTGCCACCTGCTGGTGAACCAGGCACATTACATATGAACAGTTACATGACAACATTATTAGAAAAGCACAGTGTGGAAGACTTGGAAATAAATATATAGATGACATTGTATTAGCCCAATAAAGACAGTAGCAGGGTGCAGGAGTGGTAACACAGATATCATATGGGTGCAGGTCCCACCTTTGGGACCCACTCCTATCTCCAGAACAGGGCCCCGGAGTAAAGTAGAACACATAGCGCATGGGCGGCTCTTTTAACGTAAATTTTTAAAAAATAGAGAATAAACATGCTTACACAGGCTGTGAATAAGGCCAGGGCTACACGGGGACATGTGGCGCGCAACTTCTTGTTGCGCAACATTTTTTATAATGAGAGTCAATGGTGTCGCATTGTGACTTGCGACATGCTGCGACTGCGACACGACAGTCGCAAAATATCCATCCAAGTTGGATTTTTGCGTGTTGCATGTCACAGCGCAACACCATTGACTCTCATTATAAAAAAATGTCACAGTGTAGTTGTACACTTTTTGTTGTGTGACCTGTCGCCGTGTAGACCTAGCCTAAATATATTTGGTAAATCGCATACAGAGTAGTCCTTTCCGTCCTTTCCTAAACGGAGAAGGAGAACGGAAAGGCTGAACGGTGATGTGAACGAAGCCTAACTATCCCTAACCCCCTTCATTACAAGGAACCTAGAAGGTGATCTAATAATTAAAGGAGACAGAACCAATCAGGACTTAATTATGTAAAATACCCATACGACAGAGCGACATCCTCTTCATTCACTGTTGTGGGAGTTCTGAAAACAGTTGAGTGAGGGAGCTTGGCTATCTTCGGGATTCCCATGGCAGTGAATAGAGGGCAAGCCGCTTTCCATCCGCTACTATGGGACTGCCGGAAATAGCTGAGCCAGTTAAAAGGGAGCGCTAGTAAATTTGGGGAAGTTCATGATAAGAATGCAGTTGGGCATTATGCACAGATCTAGTATAGATATATATATATATATACCTTGAGAGGCAGTCGTGCATAAGCACTCTGCTATTTCCAGCTGGAACAGCAATCCAAATGCTAGACCTGCTGCTCCATTCATTTCAGGGGTATGGGGCAACCCGTCTCGTAAATGGTAGTGGTCCCAGCCGTCTGTTCACCGACAATCAAAGTTATACCCTTTTCTGCGGACAGGCGATAACTGTGCAGCATCCTGCTCCAGTGTCAAAGTATACTGCAAACTGAAAAGAAAGTGCAATAATATATTTCTGTGTAATGTGTGCCTGTACTGTATATGCAAGCACCCGGTCATAAAAGGCCTTGTCGTTGGCCACCACTAGATGGAGCTAGTGTCACCCTCTATATAAATAGAGGGTTGGAGCATTCTAGTTGAGTTTTAAGTGAGCATTCTAGCCTGGCTAGGAAGAGCAAGCACATGTATGGAGCCGACATCATTGGACAGAGCCAGAACACCTACCGAAAAGAGACCAGATGAAAGGAGAGGTGTAGAAGAAGTCTACTGGAGACAACTGTCTAAAAGGGCTAATAGGCTCTACGACACTTGTATCCAGGAGAACCTCTAGTGCTTGGATACTTATTTCAGCAGCTTGATCACCTGTGAGAATCTCCACATCCCAAGGTGGATATCGTGGAAATGTACAGTGAGTCCAGCAACCTGTCCAAAGAATTGAGCAAAGTGTTTGCCTGCCATGAAGGAGAACTGCCCGTCTAGTTGTAAAGTATTGCGCCTCCTGTCTGGATGCTTATGTATGTGGGTGTCAGGACAATTAGGACCTCCAAACCTTCACCACCAAGGGCACCTAAACTACCATCAGGCAGAAGAACCCCCAAAACGGAGTGTGCCCCTAAAGGAAAGAAAAGGTGTGCCCTTCCCATCACTGAACAAGCCCAAAGAGCTTCAGAACTGCGAGTACAACTACTACACCCATCCGGCCACTCACTCACACACATGCACAAGCGGCCTGGTTGCTGCAACTGCATCTAACTGGAATGCCCCTTTAATACTATACTCCCCCTCCATTCCTCTGGGCATGTGATGTATAGGCTCCAATGTCCTTATGCCATCTTCCTACCAGGACATCCCTGACCTAAACACCTGGTACCACCTACCACTGACCTGGGCGCCCACACGCAGTCATATCCCACTAATCTGTCATAGGGCTACTTTATGCTGGATTACCAGGAGTAAAGGGTGCCAGAGTAATGGAATTTCACTGCCTTTTACTCCTCAAACTAAAAAGAAACCAGAAATAACAAAGTTTCTCTGCGAAGTGCTTGAGAAGTAGAAGGTTCCTCACTTGGTGTTATTATCTGGTTAAAGTGCTCATTTTCTCAGCGCTCTCACACTGTGAACATCAGGTTTGTAGCCACATGAGCGCTGCTTTAAACAATAAGCCATTTAGAGCGCATTGCATCGTGTCCTCAGCGCTCTCGAGGTGGCTTTCTTAATGAGACATGAGAATTGAGGGCTCAGCTAGACCTCACCTTGATTGGATCATTAGGGAGAAGGCTTCTTGATATGCAAATAAACCCACACAACAGGCCACTTGTTGAGCGCTGAATCGCTTACCGTGTTTATATGCAGAAGCTTCCCTGCACCCTCCACCCCTAGAGATGTAGAGGGCAGCGGAAAGGCTATGTTATCAGAGGAGGATCGCTGTCCACCGTTCACAGAAGGTTTCCTGCTGCCCACAAGATGCTGTAGTTCTACTCAAAGAACCATCAAATTCAAGACATGGAAATTCTAGAACTTGTTCACATCCACATGCAATGTATTCGGAAAGTCTTCAGACCCCTTCACTTTTTTTTTAGATATTTTGTTATGTTGTGGCCTTGTGCTCAAATTTAAAGTCCTCCCCCACCAATCCGCACTCAACCCAAAATGAGAATTTCACCTGGACATAAGTATTCAGACCTTTTGCTCTGACACTTGACCTTCTAGTAGTTCTGGATCCCCATTTCTCTGGATGATCTCTGTGATGTTTCTACACCTTTACTGGAGTCCACTTGGACGCTTCCTACAGCTGGCCATCCCCCCTTAAACTAAGTAATTGGGGGAGAAAGGCCTCGGTAAGAGAGGCGACCAAGAACCCAGAGGTCACTCCGGCTGAGCTTCAGAGATCCTGTGTGCAGATGGGAGAAACTTCCAGAAGGTCGACCATCACTGCAGCCTCCACCGATCTGGGCTTTATGGCGGAGTCGCCAGAAAGAAGCTTTCCTCAGTAAAAGGCACATGAAAGCCGCCTGGAGTATGAAAACAAAACACACCTAAAGGACTCTCAGGATGCGAGAAACAATATTCTCTGGTCAGACACTGCCTGCTGATCACCTGCCCAAAATCATCCCTACAGTGAAGCATGGTGGTGGCAGCATCATCCTGGGGGGACAGGGAGAGCGATTATCTGCCATTACAGTAGTTATATTCTTGTACTAGGGGGTAGTATTATAGTAGTTATATTCTTGTACATAGGAGCAGTATTATAGTAGTTATATTCTCGTACACAGAAGCAGTATTATAGTAGTTATATTCTTATACATAGGAGCAGTATTATAGTAGTTATATTCTTATACATAGGAGCAGTATTATAGTAGTTATATTCTTGTACATAGGAGCAGTATTATAGTAGTTATATTCTTGTACATAGGAGGCAGTATTATAGTAGTTATATTCTTGTACATAGGAGGCAGTATTATAGTAGTTATATTCTTGTACATAGGAGCAGTATTATAGTAGTTATATTCTTGTACATAGGAGCAGTATTATAGTAGTTATATTCTTGTACATAGGAGCAGTATTATAGTAGTTATATTCTTGTACATAGGAGCAGTATTATAGTAGTTATATTCTTGTACATAGGAGCAGTATTATAGTAGTTATATTCTTGTACATAGGAGAAGTATTATTAGTAGTTATATTCTTGTAGATTGGAGATAGTATTATAGCAGTTATATTCTTGTACATAGGAGCAGTATTATAGTAGTTATATTCTTGTACATAGGAGGCAGTATTATAGTAGTTATATTCTTGTACACAGGAGCAGTATTATAGTAGTTATATTCTTGTACATAGGAGCAGTATTATAGTAGTTATATTCTTGTACATAGGAGCAGTATTATAGTAGTTATATTCTTGTACATAGGAGCAGTATTATAGTAGTTATATTCTTGTACATAGGAGCAGTATTATAGTAGTTATATTCTTGTACATAGGAGCAGTATTATAGTAGTTATATTCTTGTACATAGGAGCAGTATTATAGTAGTTATATTCTTGTACATAGGAGGCAGTATTATAGTAGTTATATTCTTGTACATAGGTGCAGTATTATAGTAGTTATGTTCTTGTACATAGGAGCAGTATTATACTAGTTATATTCTTATAGCTGCAGTGTTATAGTAGGTGTATTTGTCTACATAATCTGTTGGCAGTTTTGTCTTTTGCTAGTTATGCAGTTCACCACTACACATGTATAGTGCTACCTGTACTTGATCTGGGTTAGGTTTCTTATCATGTAGACTTAGCTGTGACCTCATGCACATGTATTATGCTTTCCAAGCGGCATTAACAAGAAAATATTGTATGGAAAGATGAAAGGCTGGGTGCAATATGCCGGCTATGAAAGGGAAGGGAAGTGTCTGAAGTTTGACAACAAGAAGGAAAACAAGACGGACTGGGCCAACTGGCTCGTGTTTTCTGTCACTTTCTCTGTGGCAGGCTGTGGGATGCTGCAATGCTTTGTGAGACGGCGCTCCTTTCATCTCTCATTGTCAGCTGGTAATAAGTGCCCACGACTCTGTAACACTACAAGAGAGGCTCCTTGAATCCCAATGAAACATCCTCACCAGGCTAAATCTACACGCCTGGCGTCGACATGCAGAGTGCAGACATCACAGGAGGCGGGTTATCCTGCTACGGGGAGAACAGAGCAGCCGAGCTTTCAACTGCGCATTTATTTTTATAGCAGGGGCCCTAGGGAGACAGGAATAGGAGCCATGAATACGAATGAGGTCAGCAATGGAGAAAGATAGGCTGTTAGCGCCGTGTACTGGGTGTCCGGGATGAATGCGATGAACGAATTAACAAACGTTCTTATTTTTAAATAAAAAGCAAACACTGAAAGACACCGAGCGAGGCAGACGGCGGATAATGGGGTTTGGAGTCTTGGACCTGTCGTTTTGACTCATCCGTGGTTGGTGTTAGAGCGCCCTCTACAGGTCATTCATATATAGTGCACCTTGCGTTTGCTTTGGATGTGAAATGATAAAAACCTATAAAGACATAAATGCAGTAATATGCCTTTAATCCAGGATCTGGTCATTCAGAAAGTCTGGTAATCTGGCACTGAACAGCAATACCATCTCAGGAGAGAGGATGGATGAGATCTGGGATTACATAATCAATGGTGATTTTTTAATCTTTTGCAGGAAATGCACTAAATCAAAGGTTGTATTTTACACCCGTAATAGTCAGTATCCTAGATGATATCCCCACATAGGGGGACACGATATAAAGTAGTGAGAAGGACCCAGGGACATAAACAATGCTGTGCAATACGGACATATGGGCTCTAAAGACTGACTGCAGCTATTCTGATTCTGAGACTGACAACCTCTGACAACTTGTCACACCTATATTTACTGACAACCTTTAACATTTTATGCAGGGAATGCCAACATCTGATTCAGGAAATGACAGCCACTGACAAATTCTTACATCTGACTTAAAAACCGACAACCTCTGACACCTTCTAAAATCTGACTCTAATATTGTGTTTGTCTGTTTGTCTGTGTTTGTTTGTCTTTCTCTGCACTCAGGTAGCATAGGGGCCGTCGACCAGTTGCGGTCTAGCCATCTAGGGCTTGTACTGCAAGTGGGTAGGGGCAGTGGGGGGTTGTAATCCAGGGCCTCATTGTCCTTGTCTGTATCTACTCTACTGATGTGACATATAGTAGTTATATTCTTGTACATAGGAGCAGTATTATAGTAGTTATATTCTTGTACATAGGAGCAGTATTATAGTAGTTATATTCTTGTACATAGGAGGCAGTATTATAGTAGTTATATTCTTATACATAGGAGCAGTATTATAGTAGTTATATTCTTATACATAGGAGCAGTATTATAGTAGTTATATTCTTGTACATAGGAGGCAGTATGATAGTAGCAAGGGCGTAACTACCGGGGAAGCAGGGGAAGCGACTGCTTCGGGGCCCGGGCTGACAAGGGGCCCGGCACCAGGCAGCGCGTGTCCTCTCTCCCCTCTACTTCCCCGGTAATCTGCTGCTGCGCCAATTGCTGACTGAGACTCGCACTGTCTCAGATTTAGTCAGCTGTGCTGTCTGCTGTGCTGGGCCCCCCCTCCCTACCGCCCCTTCACAGTTTGCCCCGCCCCACTGCTTAGGCTTACATTACTGCCTGCAGCCTCCGGCGCCTCTGGCTCTGTGGTGGGCGGGCCTGAGTCAGGCCCTCCCACCACTGACGGCAGGGCCGTTTCTTGGACTAGAGGGGGGGCGGGTGTCCGCCTGTCACAAGGGGGGCGCTATAGCTTGCCATACAATCCCCCCCTTCCCCTCCGATTCGCTGCCGTGCCCGCCCGCTCGCTAAATCTATCCAGCAGTCTGCTGGCAGCAGTGTCCTACTGTCCCCCTCCACTCTGGCTGTGGGATGCTGGGCCTGGTGCTGGGCGCCGGCTACTGTTCACATAGGGGGCGGTGATTGTTGGACCCGGCGGAGGCAGAGCGCAGGCTGGGAGTGCAGCAGAGGTGACGTCATCATGTCACGCTGCGTGCCTGCCCGCGTGAGCAACTGCCTGCAGTGCTGAAGAACAGAACACAGTGACAGAAGTCACTGACTGTGCCCAGGCCAGCCCCAAATGTGGAAGACTGTGTCTGCTATACTACAGCACCAACCACTCACAGGAACTCTGCCCTGGCCCCGAGCTGTGCTGACTGAGTAAGTTCTAAAAAAAAAAAAAAGTATGTACCCTATACCCTACCTGGCCTGCCACAATGCTATCCCAGCCCTCCTCAGTTATAACCCTGTAATGTATCCTCAGTTATAATTTATCCTGATACCCCTCAGTTATATTATATAACTGAGTGGTATCAGTTATGCAGGGGTAATATAACTGAGGAGCGCTATCAGGGGGTATAATGTCCCCTGATAGGCCTCCTGAGTTATATTACCCCTGTATAATAATGTACCCTGATGCCCCTTAGTTATATTACCCCAGCGGGGTAATAAAACTAAGTGGTATCATGGTACATTATTATACAGGGGTAATATAACTCAGGAGGTCTATCAGACATTATACAGGGGTAATATAAGTTATATTACCTCTGTATAATGCCCCGATACCCCTCCTCAGTTATATTACCCTTGTATAACTGATACCACTCAGTTATATAATATAACTGAGGGGTATCTGGGTAAATTATACAGGGAGGGGTAATATAACTAATGGTATCAGGGTACATTATTATACAGGGGTAATATAACTGAGGAGGGCTATCGGGACATTATTCAGGGGGTAATATAACTGTTATATTACCCCTGTATAATATCTGATAGGCCTCCTGAGTTATATTACCCCTGTATAATAATGTACCCTGATACTAATATATATATATATATATATATATATAATCTCGTGACTTGCCAAAGGAGTGGGGTTTACACAAGAGGCGGGGGGAGTGAAACGAGCAGGGGGGGAGGGGGGCCCATACAAAAATTTGCTGTGGGGCCCAGTCATTTCTAGCTACGCCCCTGGATAGTAGTTATATTCTTGTACATAGGAGACAGTATTATAGTTGTTATATTCTTGTATATAGGAGGCAGTATTATAGTAGTTATATTCTTATATGAGGGAGGCAGTATTATAGTAGTTATATTCTTGTACATAGGAGCAGTATTATAGTAGTTATATTCTTGTACATAGGAGCAGTATTATAGTAGTTATATTCTTGTACATAGGAGCAGTATTATAGTAGTTATATTCTTGTATATAGGAGCCAGTATTATAGTAGTTATATTCTTGTACATAGGAGCAGTATTATAGTAGTTATATTCTTGTAGATAGGGGCAGTATTATAGTAGTTATATTCTTGTACATAGGAGCAGTATTATAGTAGTTATATTCTTGTACATAGGAGGCAGTATTATAGTAGTTATATTCTTGTACATAGGAGCAGTATTATAGTAGATATATTCTTGTACATAGGAGCAATATTATAGTAGTTATATTCTTGTATATAGGAGCCAGTATTATAGTAGTTATATTCTTGTACATAGGAGCAGTATTATAGTAGTTATATTCTTGTAGATAGGGGCAGTATTATAGTAGTTATATTCTTGTACATAGGAGCAGTATTATAGTAGTTATATTCTTGTACATAGGAGGCAGTATTATAGTAGTTATATTCTTGTACATAGGAGCAGTATTATAGTAGATATATTCTTGTACATAGGAGCAATATTATAGTAGTTATATTCTTATACATAGGGGACAGTATTATAGTAGCTATATTCTTGTACATAGGAGGCAGTATTATAGTAGTTATATTCTTGTACATAGGAGGCAGTATTATAGTAGTTATATTCTATCTTGTATATAGTAGCAGTATTAACCCCTTCAGGACCCTGGTATTTTCTATTTTGACAAATTCTGACTCAAAAACCGACAACCTCTGACATCTTCTAAGTCTGACTCAGAAACTGACAACCACTGCCAACATCTGATATCTGACTCAGAAACCAACAACCTCTGACACCTTCTAAAATCTGATGTTGACAACTACCGCCAGCTTCTCAAATATGATTCACAAAGAGACAACCACTGCCAGTATCTAATATCTGACTCAGAAACTGACAACTGCTGCCTACATCTGACTCAGAAACTGACAACCACTGCCAGTTTCTAACCTATGACTTAAAGATGGACAAGCACCGCCAACTTCTGTTATCTGTCACAGTGTTTGACAACCTCTGACAACTTCCGCCATCTGACTCACAGTTTGACAATCAATGATTTCTAATATCTGACTCAGAAATTGACAACCACTGACAATGTCTGGTGTTTATCTTGGAGAGTGACCACTACTGACCACGTCTGACGTCTGACTGAGAGACTGACAACTATTGACATGACATTTTCTGCTGACTTAGAGGCTGACAACCACTGTCTTTCGGCTGTACACATCTCGGTGGCCTCCCCAATCCTTTTTGCGATCTTGAAGCCACAGTCTGATCTCCTCTCCGCAGTCTCCTGGGTTAATCTTCACACAATTGAAATAAAATGCCTTAAAACTGTGTGACCCCTTCCTGCCGTCCACAAATTAGGTTTTCCTTGCAGTTCTTCCACACTCCCACTGTGATAGATGATGCATCTTCTTAATTGTTCTCCGAAACCCAAAGATAACAAAATTAATTCACCAGCAATTCAGTCGTCGCATTATTTCCGGCAAAATGCAAAAATCTGTCCCATTTATCATACTTATTGTCCCGTGTCATCGGCTTTCATCATTTAATGAAATTGCGAGCAGGTTAACTCAATGATCTCGCCGCTATCTGAAGGAGAAGAATTCCACTTCATTGTTGTAGTGAATTGCCGCTTAGAAAGTAAAAAGACTCAATTTTCTCTTAAAGGGGTGCAAAACCTAAAAATGAAGGGGATATAATAGGGCACAGCAATCGGGACTCTCTGTCATCTCCTGAACGATCACTCACTGAGAGAAATAAGGCAGAGAAGACAATACTGATCCCGTCATATGTGGTTGAGATACTAAAGCTAAAAGGAACAAGACTTAATGGGGCATTCCCATCTTAGACATTGGGGGCACATCGCTAGGATATGACCCCAATGTCTGATAGGTGCGGGTCCCACCTCTGAGAACCGTACCTATACTTAGAACAGATGCCATGTTGGAGGGCGCACCACGCATGTGCAGCCGTCCTTCATTCATCCCTATGGGAGTGCAGAAATTCGCTGAGTGCAGGTTAGGCTATTTCCGTAAGCCCCATTTCTATGGGGCTTCTAAAAATAGCCAAGCGCTGGCTCGGTTATTTCCGTCAGCCCCATAGAAGTGAACTGTCACGAACGTTCCCATGACAGGTGGCAGGACTGGAGATCTGTGAGACTGGTAACAAGTGCTTTGATCTGACAGGTTTCCTTGTGGATCAATAGGCGTCTGTACTGTCTCTGGTATTCGCCATTGGCCACACCCCTTGTTCAGGTGTTGCTTACATGGTCATTTGACCTTCCTTATTTATAGTTGCTTCTCCCACTATGCTGTGCAGTTTATAGCTTCAGTTTCAGTTGTGGATTGCTGGTGTGGGGATCTCGGCGGAGTTCCTGGTGCTTCCATTGCTCCTTTGAAGTTAAGTATTTCCTTTCCCTTTTTGTATTTTGTTTGAGTTCTGTGTGTTGCACTTCCCTGTCATTTGTATTAAGGCCTGAGGGAGACCCCTGTTTGTCCTTCCTTTTGGAGGAACAGGTTGTCTTAGTCCTGACATTAGTACCAGGGTCCCTATGGGGTGAGTTAGGACATTAGGTATTCCTGTGTATGAACTCACCTACCTCTGGGGTCTTTTCTTACTGTTAGTTAGTGAGGACTTTGATTAGGGTTTTTATTAGGAGGTGTCCATCTCCTTTCCCTAGTTTCCAGGCCTTATTCCCTCACCCCTTTCCCGCCTATGTTCGGTGTGGTGTTTCCCTCCCACACCCGAACGTGACATGAACTGAGCGGTGATCGCGCTTGCGCTGTGCAATTATTATTCATTTCAATGGGACTTCCGAAAATAGCCCAACGCTGGCTAGGCTATTTTCAGTGTTCCCACAGGAATAAATGAAGGCTATCACGCATGCACCTCCAGCGCATGTCTAAGATGAGAATACCCCTTTAATTGTGAAGTGAGCAGTGGGGCAGGGGCATACACAGATTCCATAGGGCCCCATAGCAAAAATTAGTAAAGCCCCAAAGCTTACATAGGTACACTGATAAACCTACCCCCTAAATTCTCTGCTTCCCATCACACACCAGATTATTAAACTGACTGCTTTCAGCCACCACTAGGTGGAGCTCAATGCATAGCAATGTATACAGTTACCACTGAACTCCGCAGTAAAAACCTCATGCACTGGGCTCCTCCTAGTGGCAGCTTCATGAAAAGCAATGGTTTTATGTCAGCAGAAGTAGAAAATCAGAGCTCCCCATGGTCTGTCTACATGGTGAGTACCCACTGTGGTCAGGTAACCTTTCTACAGGTGTCCATACACATATATGTGATGTAAAATGTATGAAATATTCAGCCTACGTTTGAAGGATCGGGCATGATGAAGAAGGTTCCCCATTGAAAAGCTATGCACGCTCAACCAAACCAAGTGTGCATGTGTATGTGGGAATTTTTCAGGCAGCCGGAAACAACACAGTGGCATCTACTTGAATGGGAGTTGAACTGCAGTACCACAGCATGGCCACTACACAGAGGGTGAGCCCTTCTGCTTCCAGCTTCACTGTATAGTATACGGCAGCTTCCCGAAAGGGCTGATTGGTGGAGATACTGGGTACTGGCCCCCACCAATCTAATACTGATGAAATCATCAATATCCAAAGGTACTTTCACACTAGCGGCAAGGAACTCCAGCAGGCTGTTCCGGCGGGTGAACAGCCTGTCGGATCCGCGATGCCGCTAGTGCACACGTGTCCCCGGACTACTGCTCAGGCGCCATTCACTATAATGGGGGTGGGCCGGAGTTCCGACGGCAGCACGGCAAACATGCCGAGAGGTGGCCGGAGTAAAAGTACGGCATGTCGTAGATCCTCACAGTCTTCTGCTCTTTAATGTACTCAGGAGCCTCCTCAGCACAAGTCTTCTCAGTCACGGTTCATTCACTATTCTTGCCCGTATTTTTGGGGACATGATTGGTAATACCTTTTCTATAGAATAACTGCGGACTTTACGTTGTCACTTTCCAGGTCAGTTCTCATCTCTCCGATGACAAGCTCTGGAATAAAATCGTAAATCCCCTATACATAGAATGGCACTTCTGATCCGCACCCATCAGCTATATATAAGTAACAGGAGATTTACCGCTGAACACGAGCGAAGCACAGAATGGCGTCACTTGTCACAGCCGATACGCCAGCCATGAGGGAATGTCTGATACACAGCAGCATCAGGTCATAGGCTGCCACTTATCAGAATAACAGAAGGACTGCCGTCTAAAGGAATGGACTTAATCGGGTTGTCCAGGATTCTACTACTGATGGCCTATCCTCAATAACTGATTCTCAGGGGTCCAACACCCCCATCGATCAGCTGATACTGAGTACCTTAAGACAGGTCATCAATATCTGATTCTCAGGGGTCCAACACCCGGCACCCCCACGATCAGCTGCACCTCAGGATAGGTCATCAATATCTGATTGTCGAAGGTCCAACACTCCGTACCCACATGATCAGCTGTTACTGAGTAGCTCGGGATAGGTCATCAATATTTGATAGGGGACCCACACTCCGCACCCCCACGATCAGCTGCACCTCAGGATATGTTATCAATTTCTGATTGTTGGGGATCCAACACTCTGCACCCTCGCCGTTCAGATGACCGATAGGTCATCAATATCTGAGTTTAACACTCCGTACCCCCATAATCAGCTGATACTGAGTAGCTCAGGATAGGTCATCAATATCTGATTGTCAGGGGTCCAACACCCCCGCACCCCCAGCAATCAGCTGTTACCGAGTAGCTCAGGATAGGTCATCAATATCTGATTCACTTCAATGGGAGCAGCACTGCAGTAACCAGCTCCATCCACTACACAATGGAGAGAGCTGTGAAGTTCTGGTGCCGAAACTTCTGAAGTAACGGACTTACTCAGCTCAGCACGTGTGGCCATGATCTCTTCCTTCGCAATGGTGTGAGAAGTGACCCATTCTCGACATGGGAGTGGGTCCCAGGAGTGGAATCTGCTCCTGTCATCCTGTGGGTATGCTATAAATCTTCAGATGGGACAATCCCTTTAAAGAGGACCTTTCACCTGAAATTGCATGTTAAACTAAACATATACCCTTACTTGCTGGCCCCCGGTGGTGCTGATTCTCCTCTTCTTTTTTCGATATGTGCCCCCGTTTGTCCGCGGTGCCCCCCTCAATATCTCCCGCCGTGTATGCTAATGAGCCATTCGGCTCAACTGGGCGGGCCTGCAAAAGTTCTCCGAGGCGTGTCTGCCTTCTCCCTGGCACGGAGCGCAGCCAATAAGCGCGCTCCGCTCTTAGCCAGGGAGAAGACGCTCCAGATCTCGCGAGATTCGCGAGAACTGGAGCGATTTCATCCATCCTGAGCCGATGCTGGCTGCGGGAATCCAAGATGGCGCCGGCTCAGGATGGATGAAATCGCTCCAGTTCTCGCGAATCTCGCGAGATCTGGCGTCTTCTCCTGGCTAAGAGCGGAGCGCGCTTATGGCTGCGCTCCGTGCCGGGAAGGCAGACCGCTCGAGACTTGCAGGCCCGCCCAGTTGAGCGAGTGGCTCATGCTACACGGCGAGAAGGGCACCGCGCATGCGAGCACATATCGAAAAAAGAAGAGGAGAATCAGCACCACCGGGGGCCAGCAAGTAAGGGTATATGTTTAGTTTAACATGCAATTTCAGGTGAAAGGTCCTCTTTAAGGCTGAAGACTAGGACTCCCATAAACATCCTAGACAGGACTAGTAGATCCCTCAGACTCAAACTAGCAGATCATAAACTCAAATCCTATAGTCAACTAGCCCCTAGGTGGCGCTCTTTCTATGCGAGGTATGGGTATCTACGGTTTTCATGGGTGATGCAGATAACATGGCAGCTCCTACCCATACCGACACTATGTAGAGAGATAATCTCATTGTGGCCAGGACCGCAGGACACCGGCCAAAGATATTTCCCTCGGGCGGCAGAAAAAAATAATAATAAATTGGATTGTAAACCATTTTTGCCTTGTCAAAGTGACAGCGAGCGAGCGGATTAATGGCTGTTCTGGACAAGTGAAGCTCCGGCCAGTCCAAGGCGAGAAGGATAAGTCACGTACGATAAATGTTCTGAAATCTCTGTCACGCGGGGCCTCGTAGAGAGGAATCCCATCATCCCAGGATAAAAGATCACAAGAACAGTCCATCTAGGACTGAAGACCGGAGCCCTCCTATAATAGGACAAGTAACCATATAAAAGGTTAAAGGAGTACTCCACCCAAAACATATTTTATACGAAGGGTGACTCCTGCCAATGGAATCATTCACTATACCGACATATACATGGCCGGAGGATGCCGAAAGCAAGCCTTACATTGGTGGACCGATGATCTGCCAGATTTCCATACCTCGGCAGAACGCTATACCGGAAGTGACGCGGCCGCACAGGAATCAGCTGGAGGAGGGAGTGTACGGCGCTGCGCATGCGCGCATCCAATAGATTACAAAAAAATCATTGCGGGAGAAGGACTTCATACGCATGCGCGAAACCGCACACCGCGCGTTCATCCTTACCACAGAGCTGAGTGCAGAATATCGAGGTCACCACATAGCAGAGCTGAGTGCGGGATATTGGGGGACACCTCCAGCACTCAGCTCTGCTATGTGGAGACCTCGATATTCTGCACTCAGCTCTGCGGTAAGGATGAACTGCTCCGGATGATTTGTGCGCGCGTGCGCACTCAGGAGTAGGGAGATCTGATGGAACATTTTGCGCTGGGAAAATCTACCTACCCCTAAGTGCGCACGCGCGGTGTGCAGTTTCGCGCATGCGCATGAAGTCCTCCTGCGGCGCTGCAATGATTTTTAGCCAATCCAGTGGATGTGCGCGTGCGCAGCGCCGCACACACCCTCCTCCAGCTGATTCTTGTGCGGCCGCATCACTTCCGGCATAGCGTTCTGCCGAGGTGTAGAAATCTGGCAGAGCACCGGCAACCTAAGAGCATCCAGAGGGCATTGAACCAAGTTATAGTGGGTGACAACCAATATGGCCACCATGACAACTCCAACAGGAGTCCTACCGACTGACGTCAGCAATCTAGCCTGCGGGTGCCAGGGCATGCTGGGAGTTGGAGTTTCACAGCAGCAAAGTCATAGACTGCAGATTGTTCCTTACTGAGCATGCTAGGAGTTGTAGTGTTCGCAGAGCCGCAGAGTCACAAATTGATGACCGTTGTCTCCTGAGCATGATGGGAGTTGTACTGTCACCGCAGCGGCTGAAGCACAAATTATAGACAGCTGTTGCCTGGGCATGCTAGGAGTTGTAGTTTCATACAAACCAATAACTGCTTGCAGGCAATATAGCATTCCTCCGGCAGGAGAAGAGCTCTGTGCGCGACTCTGACTACGCAGTGTACAATTCAGAGAAATGACACGACCTTAGCCATTTACGTTTGTGCCCGAACCGTGCCATCCGCTGCCGAGCTCTCAGAAAGTGCTTGATTTCTGACAGAAACGTTTAGGGAGGTCAGGAAATTGTCTAATGTCAGTCAGATAAATGCAGAGCAGGATGAGCCCGCTCCTGTCACCCCACATATAGCTGTACTCATGGCCAAGAGGACAGGCAGCTCGTCATGCCTGCTGCTGGGGAACTACAAGTGACAGCATTCAGCTCCCGTGGATGTCACTGTTATGGGGGATCTGTGGATGACACTGTTATGGGGGATATGTGGATGATGCACTGTTATGGGGACACTATGGAGGACACTGTTATGGAGGATCTGTGGATTACACTGTTATGGGGGGATCTGTGGGTGACACTGTTATGGGGGATCTGTGGATGACACTGTTATGGGGGATCTGTGGATGACACACTGTTATGGGGGATCTGTGGATGTCACTGTTATGGGGGATCTGTGGATGACACTGTTATGGGGGATCTGTGGATGACACACTGTTATGGAGGATCTGTGGATGACACTGTTATGGGGGGATCTGTGGATGACGCACTGTTATGGGGGATCTGTGGATGACACACTGTTATGGGGGATCTGTGGATGTCACTGTTATGGGGGATCTGTGGATGTCACTGTTATGGGGATCTGTGGATGACACTGTTATGGGGGATCTGTGGATGACACTGTTATGGGGGATCTGTGGATGACACTGTTATGGGGGATCTGTGGGTGACACTGTTATGGGGGATCTGTAGATGACACTGTTATGGGGGATTTTTGGATGACACTGGTATAGAGAATCTGTGGATGACACTGTTATGGGGGATATGTGGATGACACTGTTATGAGGGATCTGTGGATGTCACTGTTATGGGGGATCTGTGGATGACACTGTTATGGGGGATCTGTGGATGACACTGTTATGGGGGATCTGTGGATGACACTGTTATGGGGGATCTGTGGATGACACTGTTATGGGGGATCTGTGGATGACACTGTTATGGGGGATCTGTAGATGACACTGTTATGGGGGATTTTTGGATGACACTGGTATAGAGAATCTGTGGATGACACTGTTATGGGGGATCTGTGGATGACACTGTTATGGGGGATCTGTGGATGACACTGTTATGGGGGATCTGTGGATGACGCACTGTTATGGTGGATCTGTGGATGACACTGTTATGGGGGGTCTGTGGATGACACTGTTATGGGGGATCTGTGGATGACACACTGTTATGGGGGATCTGTGGATGACACTGTTATGGGGGATCTGTGGATGACGCTGTTATGGGGGATCTGTGGATGACACACTGTTATGGGGGATCTGTGGATGACACTGTTATGGGGGATCTGTGGATGACGCTGTTATGGGGGATCTGTGGATGACACACTGTTATGGGGGGATCTGTGGATGTCACTGTTATGGGGATCTGTGGATGACACTGTTATGGGGGATCTGTGGATGTCACTGTTATGGGGGATCTGTGGGTGACACTGTTATGGGGGATCTGTGGATGTCACTGTTATGGGGGATCTGTGGGTGACACTGTTATGGGGGATCTGTGGGTGACACTGTTATGGTAGTGGTTGGAGTATCACATACCTTCCAACTTTTTGGATGGTCAAAGAGGGACACTTATGGATCATTGTTTGAAAGATCAAATTTTCCTGATTATCTTTACACTTTAATACTTTGGTCTTAGCGCAAAAAGTATCTAAAATTCCTACAATCGAAATTGTATCAAATAATGAAATAATATAGAAGATGGGTCTAATATACAGAGAGGAACCACACAAACACTTTCTGGATCAACATTGTCAATGCAATAATCTATACCTCAGATCAAAAAGAGGCACAGAGGGACTTGGGTAAAAAATAGGGACTGACCCTCCTAAAGAGGGTCACATGGGAGGTATGGTATCACAATTAGTCTGGCAGTGATAGGGTTAACCTCACAAACCCATTGACCTGCATAGACTGCACTGGGTGGGGGGGTCAGTCCACTATCACCCCCATCATCCGTTCTGAATGTTGCTTTTTTCATCCGTTCTGAATGTTGCTTTTTTCTAGAACTGTTTGATTCCAAATTGCTCCATTGCATCAATAAACATCTCGGGAGCACGGTCTCTATGGCAACAGTGTGACGTAGAAGGGCTGCGCCGCCCCGTGACGTCACTCTTCAGGAGCCGGAAGTTGGTTCCGTTCGGCACGCTGGACCGCCGAGATGGAGCGTGAGTGTTTCTGTCGCCGGTTTATCTGTGTGGGAAGGTGTGAGGCCCCAGAATGCTGGAACTTGTAGTTCGCCAACTAGGACGTTGTAGTTGTCCAGCGCCGGGCAGTTTTAACTCCTCACCTTTTGGGGGGTTTGTTTGCTGAGGCTTGTTGTTCAGCTCCTTTCAGGAGCTTCTACTCAGCAGACACTCCTCATAGGAAGTGATGCTGAATGACAAGCAGACTGATATGGAGCTGTATAGAAAGAGAGGAACAACATGCAGCTGCAGTCCCTGCCGTGTTTTGTGGGGGTATGGTGGGAGTTGTAGTTCTTCACTGTTTATTGCTGGGGGCTGAAGACCCTGGAGCTCACCAAAGATAGAGATAAGAACGCGACTACTATTCCCAACAGGCAATTGCAGGCGGGGACGGTGACAAGCCTCCTTAGCGTCACACATGTTGCTAGGGAGGCTCGTCATTGTCCCCGCCTGCCATTGACTGCTCCCCCCGACACCGGATGTTTTAATCCGTGCACGGGGAGCCAGGTAAGTATATTCATTGTGAGTGGCCCGGCATAGGGGGACATTTTTATAGTCTTCGATAACCCCTTTAAGGCACATTTTTATCAGTAAGATAAGGATTGAGCTATAATTAGTGTTTATAAGGTCAAAGATAAGGAGCCCGTCAGCTCTCCAACTGGCCGCCCGGCCTGCCTGCACTCTACAAGAGCTGTTAGTGAGTAATACAAGTGAGGGGACTTTAATCAACTTGAATTGAATTAGAGATTTTATATTCCTATACTGCAGACTGTGAGCGGCGGGGCCGGAGCACAGTAAATGAACCTGACCTCGCTGCAATTGCCGGCCGTCCTCTCAGTCCCTCCCTGCTGACACATCACAGACTGCGATGTAAAATGTCAGCATTCGCCCCATAAGACACAGGGGCATTTTCCCCCTATTTTTTTGGGAGGGGGAGGGGTGGTGAAAGTGCGTCTTATGGGGCGAAAAGTACGGTACATCCTGTATTATACTCCAGAGCTGCACTTACTATTCTGCTGGTGCAGTCACTGTGTACATACATTACATTACTTATCCTGTACTGATCCTGAGTTACATCCTGTATTATACTCCAGAGCTGCACTCACTATTCTGCTGGTGCAGTCACTGTGTACATACATTACTTATCCTGTATGACCCTGAGTTACATCCTGTATTATACTCCAGAGCTGCACTCACTATTCTGCTGGTGCAGTCACTGTGTACATACATTACATTACTTATCCTGTACTGATCCTGAGTTACATCCTGTATTATACCCCAGAGCTGCACTCACTATTCTGCTGGTGGAGTCACTGTGTACATACATTACATTACTTATCCTGTACTGATCCTGAGTTACATCCTGTATTATACTCCAGAGCTGCACTCACTATTCTGCTGGTGCAGTCACTGTGTACATACATTACATTACTTATCCTGTACTGATCCTGAGTTACATCCTGTATTATACTCCAGAGCTGCACTCACTATTCTGCTGGTGCAGTCACTGTGTACATACATTACATTACTTATCCTGTACTGATCCTGAGTTACATCCTGTATTATACTCCAGAGCTGCACTCACTATTCTGCTGGTGCAGTCACTGTGTACATACATTACTTATCCTGTACTGATCCTAAGTTACATCCTGTATTATACTCCAGAGCTGCACTCACTATTCTGCTGGTGCAGTCACTGTGTACATACATTACTTATCCTGTACTGATCCTAAGTTACATCCTGTATTATACTCCAGAGCTGCACTCACTATTCTGCTGGTGGAGTCACTGTGTACATACATTACTTATCCAGTACTGATCCTGAATTACATCCTGTATTATACTCCAGAGCTGCCCTCGCTATTCTGCTGGTGCAGTCACTGTGTACATACATTACTTATCCTGTACTGATCCTGAATTACATCCTGTATTATGCCCCAGAGCTGCACTCACTATTCTGCTGGTGCAGTCACTGTGTACATACATTACTTATCCTGTACTGATCCTGAATTACATCCTGTATTATGCCCCAGAGCTGCACTCACTATTCTGCTGGTGCAGTCACTGTGTACATACATTACTTATCCTGTACTGATCCTGAATTACATCCTGTATTATGCCCCAGAGCTGCACTCACTATTCTGCTGGTGCAGTCACTGTGTACATACATGACTTATCCTAATAATAATGGGGTGAGTGACAGGGAGGTGATATCAGCCGCACCTTGCGCCAGTTTTGCCCACTTTAGGGCGTCATCCTTTACCTGCAGATGCTGGACACTGATTCCTCATGGGGGGAGTTCCTCATCTTATTCTCTTTTTCCCCTTTAGATATAATTTACAAAAAGTTGCCCCAAGAAGAGGCTAGAAAGCTTGGTTTAAAGGTAAGATGTCCACTACTCCAACCCTCATCAGAGTAGTCACACAGCTTTTCTAGGCTGAATGGTGGATCTGTCTACTCACCTATTGCTGTGCAGCCCGTCAGGACATTCTGCTGAGCGACATCCCGGGTGGGAGCTGTCCTGGTGGCCATATTTGTGAACATCACATAACCCTAGTGAGAAAAATGGCCGTTTGAAAGGACAGCTTCCTGGGGCCGGATGATGACTGTCATTCTCTGCAGGTTGAAAGCAGCAAGAAATCGGAGGCGTTCGTAAGTGCCTTTCTCAAGCACTGCTTGCCCTCCGTGAAGACGAGCGCGGAGGAGTTCCTGAGCAGGAAGGCGGTGGTGCTGGAGTTCGACCAGAAGAAGAAGAAACGGAAGCGACACAAGGCAAAGGGTTTCACAGCCAAGGAGCGCCGGGAGCTGAAACTGTTCACTATCAACCCAGATCAGCAAAGGTGGCGTCTGAGTGTGTGATGTCCTATGCCAGAGTGATGCCACCACCATGCCCCTTAACCGCCATCTCCTCCCATGCAGATATGACATGTACCTCCCGCTGCATGAGCTCTGGAAGCAGTATATCCGGGACCTGTGCTACGGACTGCGGCCAGACGCGTGAGTGTGGACCTCGAGTGACGATTACCCCCGTATAAGCCCCTAGAGAGATGTTACTACTTATCTCTCTCTCTAGGAAAGCTGGGTGACTAGTAGGGCTGCACGATATGGGAATTTTGTGCGATTGCGATTAGGGCCCTAAAAATTGCGATAACGATATGCGATGCAATATTTTAAGGGAATTGCGCTAGAGGTCTATCTGCTTGGATTTTCAAGGTAAAAGCGCACACAGATGACTGATAATGTGACATGTAGTTATGCTGAACTCAAGAACTGAAATGCGCAGTGTTTTTCAAAATAAAATACATATTTGCATTACTGCAAAAGTACAAAATACTAAACTTGCCATTTTCTTAATAGCGCTGCACAGAACAGATAAATAAAATAGATATAAGAACATGTGTTCATTAAAATAACGACTTTCCACCAGCCCCCCCTCCCTCCCCGCACTGTAACCGATGTATCGCTGGCCACTCTGTGCAGCATAGCGGCCGGAGATACTGTGTCAGTGTCACGTAGAAAGTCAACCATCACTTTATAAGACGCACTGCCATTCCCCCCCACTTTTGGGGGGGGGGGGGGAGTGTGTCTTATAAAGCGAAAAATACGGTAATATAATTGCAGCATTTTTGAGTCGTCAGATTGCGATATGGCGATTAATTGCGATTGCTTTCGCGATATATTGTGCAGGCCTAGTGACTAGTATGGCTACCACTGTGTCGCCCAGCTTTCTCTGACTCCTGAACGGCCAGTACTGCAGTAATACACATCGGAGGCGAGGCCCGGCCGTATCCACCATATTCAGGTGTGAATTATTCATATCAATGTTCTAGGCAACCGCAGATGATCCAGAACAAGATGCTGAAGGCCGACCTGCACGGAGCAATGGTCACAGGTGAGCGTGTGACATACTGTCTTCTGGACTGTGTATCTAAGCCTGTCATATGTGGTACTGTCTGCTGGGCTGTGTATCCAAGCCTGTCATATGTGGTACTGTCTGCTGGACTGTGTATCTAAGGGTGGGTTCACACTAGCGTTATGGTTTCCGTTATGGCTTTCCGTTATAACGGAACATAACGAAATCCATAAGACGGAAGGACGGATCTGTTCTTTTGCCCATAGACTTCTATCGTGACGCAATGCAAAACGGAAGCCTTTTTCCGTCTTGCATAACGGGACCCAGACGGATCCGTTATGCTTTTCCATTGACCTGTATTATGACGGAAAGCAAACGGAATGCCTTTTAAGGGCTTCCGTTTTGCATTCTGTCTGGGTATTCCGTTATTTTCCGTTTTAACGGAAAGCAATAATGGAATCCCTAATGCTAGTGTGAACCCACCCTAAGCCTCTCAAATGTGATATCTGCAAAGCTGTGTATCCAAGCCTGTCATGTGATACTGTCTTCTTAGCTGTATATCTAAGCCTAGCAATAGTGGTACTGTCTGCTGAGCTGTGTATCTAAGCCTGTCATGTGTGGTACTGTCTGCTGGACTGTGTATCTAAGCCTGTCATATGTGATACTGTATGCTGAGCTGTGTATCCAAGCCCGTCATGTGATACTGCCTGCTGAGCTGTATATCTAAGCCTAGCAGTAGTGGTGCTGTCTGCTGAGCCCCATACGTTTCCTTGTTTGCCTGCAGCCGATGACACGCAGCCGCAAGTAACGTCTCACATTATGTCTGAAATGGGCGACTGATAAAAATATGTAATGGGAAGGAAAATCACCTGCATCGGGATATCTAATCCTATCCTGTGTGATACTGCCTGCTCAGCCCCTGTATCTAATCCTATCCTGTGTGATACTGTCTGCTCGGCCCCTGTATCTAATCCTATCCTGTGTGATACTGTCTGCTCAGCCCCTGTATCTAATCCTATCCTGTGTGATACTGTCTGCTCAGCCCCTGTATCTAATCCTATCCTGTGTGATACTGTCTGCTCAGCCCCTGTATCTAATCCTATCCTGTGTGATACTGTCTGCTCAGCCCCTGTATCTAATGCTATCCTGTGTGATACTGTCTGCTCAGCCCCTGTATCTAATGCTATCCTGTGTGATACTGTCTGCTCAGCCCCTGTATCTAATCCTATACTGTGTGATACTGTCTGCTCAGCCCCTGTATCTAATCCTATCCTGTGATACTGTCTGCTCAGCCCCTGTATCTAATCCTATCCTGTGTGATACTGTCTGCTCAGCCCCTGTATCTAATCCTATCCTGTGTGATACTGTCCGCTGAGCCACTGTATCTAATTCTATCCTGTGTGATACTGTCTGCTGAGCCCCTGTATCTAATCCTATCTTGTGTGATACTGTCTGCTGAGCCCCTGTATCTAATCCTGTCCTGTGTGATATTCTCTGCTGAGCCCCTGTATCTAATTGTATCCTGTGTGATACTGTCTGTTCAGCCCCTGTATCTAATCCTATCCTGTGATATTCTCTGCTGAGCCACTGTATCTAATCCTGTCCTGTGTGATATTCTCTGCTGAGCCCCTGTATCTAATCCTATCCTGTGTGATACTGTCTGCTGAGCCCCTGTATCTAATCCTATCCTGTGTGATACTGTCTGCTGAGCCCCTGTATCTAATCCTATCTTGTGTGATACTGTCTGCTGAGCCCCTGTATCTAATGCTATCCTGTGTGATACTGTCTGCTCAGCCCCTGTATCTAATCCTGTCCTGTGTGATATTCTCTGCTGAGCCCCTGTATCTAATCCTGTCCTGTGTGATACTGTCTGCTGAGCCCCTGTATCTAATCCTATCCTGTGTGATACTGTCTGCTGAGCCCCTGTATCTAATCCTATCTTGTGTGATACTGTCTGCTGAGCCCCTGTATCTAATCCTATCCTGTGTGATACTGTCTGCTGAGCCCCTGTATCTAATCCTATCTTGTGTGATATTCTCTGCTGAGCCCCTGTATCTAATCCTGTCCTGTGTGATACTGTCTGCTGAGCCCCTGTATCTAATCCTATCCTGTGTGATACTGTCTGCTGAGCCCCTGTATCTAATCCTATCTTGTGTGATACTGTCTGCTGAGCCCCTGTATCTTATCCTGTCCTGTGTGATATTCTCTGCTGAGCCACTGTATCTAATCCTATCCTGTGTGATACTGTCTGCTGAGCCCCTGTATCTAATCCTGTCCTGTGTGATATTCTCTCCTCAGCCCCTGTATCTAATCCTATCCTGTGTGATACTGTCTGCTAAGCCCCTGTATCTAATCCTGTGCTGAGTGATATTCTCTGCTGAGCCCCTGTATCTAATCCTGTCCTGTGTGATACTGTCCGCTGAGCCCCTGTGTCTAATCCTGTCCTGTGTGATATTCTCTGCTGAGCCCCTGTATCTAATCCTGTCCTGTGTGATACTGTCCGCTGAGCCCCTGTATCTAATCCTGTCCTGTGTGATATTCTCTGCTGAGCCCCTGTATCTAATCCTGTCCTGTGTGATATTCTCTCCTCAGCCCCTGTATCTAATCCTATCCTGTGTGATACTGTCTGCTGAGCCCCTGTATCTAATCCTGTGCTGAGTGATATTCTCTGCTGAGCCCTGTATCTAATCCTGTCCTGTGTGATACTGTCCGCTGAGCCTGTGTATCTAATCCTGTCCTGTGTGATATTCTCTGCTGAGCCCCTGTATCTAATCCTGTCCTGTGTGATACTGTCCGCTGAGCCCCTGTATCTAATCCTGTCCTGTGTGATATTCTCTGCTGAGCCCCTGTATCTAATCCTGTCCTGTGTGATACTGTCCGCTGAGCCCCTGTATCTAATCCTGTGCTGTGTGATATTCTCTGCTGAGCCCCTGTATCTAATCCTGTCCTGTGTGATACTGTCTGCTCAGCCCCTGTATCTAATCCTGTCCTGTGTGATATTCTCTGCTGAGCCCCTGTATCTAATCCTGTCCTGTGTGATACTGTCCGCTGAGCCCCTGTATCTAATCCTGTGCTGTGTGATATTCTCTGCTGAGCCCCTGTATCTAATCCTGTCCTGTGTGATACTGTCTGCTCAGCCCCTGTATCTAATCCTGTCCTGTGTGATATTCTCTGCTGAGCCCCTGTATCTAATCCCCTCATGTTGTGGTGAGTTACTGTGGCACATTTACTAAGGGACTTGCGACAATTTTAGGTGTAGGCCTCATCATAAATTAGACTAATCTAACAGCAGCTCAGAGGAGGAACAGTCTTATTAAATGTGTCCGGTGTATCTAAGCTCATCATGTCTGATTCTGTCGGCATAGCTCGTGTATCTGAGGCCGGCTTCACAGAAAAATGTTACGGCCGCATTTATTGGACCGACCCAAGTTCACTGCATGGGTGCTGTGCATTCCGGCCCCGGGTCGGGTCTGGTGTCCTGTACGCGCAGCATCATGTGTGCCGCTGACTTGGTGGCGGTAGGTCGGGCTGCCATGTCTGTCATCTCAGTAGTGTTGCTTTCAGTCACTTTTTCACCTTTTTTTTTTGTATCCGCAGTGTTCAAATCAAAATGTCCGTCGTACGTTGGACTCACAGGAATCATCTTACAGGAATCGAAGAACATCCTGAAAATAATCACGAAAGAGGATAAACTGAAAGGTAAGAGGATTGTAGTCAAGAAATCCCCAGAGACCATTCAATCTTCAAATTCACAGCTATAGGGCACTGTGGGGCGGCCATGATATGTGTGTGTGTGTGTGTGTATATATATATATACACCCAGGTATGTCACTCGCAGGTTGGTCTGATCTGACTCAACCCAAAGACAAACCCCAAGAGTAATAAGTCCCTTTGCACCACAGAATACCATAAAATACCATATTTATTCAGATACAATTTTAAGATGAAATGAGATTACATTAAGCAGATACAAACGTGATGTGAGCCCACAACTATAAGGTATCACTCATAGTCAATTTCTATAAATCATAGAACAGTGCCAACAATAGTCAGTGTAAAATCAACACCCAGAAATACTACGTAATAAGCCCACAGGCAGAGCTCAAACGGCTTAATCTTGGGGTGGTTGGTGGTCAAACACGCTGGTATTCTGATCTGAAGTGTGATTGCTGAAATATTGTGAAGGTCAGAGTCTGGGTTCTATAGCAAGGAAGAGTCTGGTCTGAGGTCTGTGGAAAGGAGGAGTCTGGTCTGAGGTCTGTGGAAAGGAGGAGTCTGGTCTGAGGTCTGTGGAAAGGAGGAGTCTGGTCTGAGGTCTGTGGAAAGGAGGAGTCTGGTCTGAGGTCTGTGGAAAGGAGGAGTCTGGTCTGAGGTCTGTGGAAAGGAGGAGTCTGGTCTGAGGTCTGTGGAAAGGAGGAGTCTGGTCTGAGGTCTGTGGAAAGGAGGAGTCTGGTCTGAGGTCTGTGGAAAGGAGGAGTCTGGTCTGAGGTCTGTGGAAAGGAGGAGTCTGGTCTGAGGTCTGTGGAAAGGAGGAGTCTGGTCTGAGGTCTGTGGAAAGGAGGAGTCTGGTCTGAGGTCTGTGGAAAGGAGGAGTCTGGTCTGAGGTCTGTGGAAAGGAGGAGTCTGGTCTGAGGTCTGTGGAAAGGAGGAGTCTGGTCTGAGGTCTGTGGAAAGGAGGAGTCTGGTCTGAGGTCTGTGGAAAGGAGGAGTCTGGTCTGAGGTCTGTGGAAAGGAGGAGTCTGGTCTGAGGTCTGTGGAAAGGAGGAGTCTGGTCTGAGGTCTGTGGAAAGGAGGAGTCTGGTCTGAGGTCTGTGGAAAGGAGGAGTCTGGTCTGAGGTCTGTGGAAAGGAGGAGTCTGGTCTGAGGTCTGTGGAAAGGAGGAGTCTGGTCTGAGGTCTGTGGAAAGGAGGAGTCTGGTCTGAGGTCTGTGGAAAGGAGGAGTCTGGTCTGAGGTCTGTGGAAAGGAGGAGTCTGGTCTGAGGTCTGTGGAAAGGAGGAGTCTGGTCTGAGGTCTGTGGAAAGGAGGAGTCTGGTCTGAGGTCTGTGGAAAGGAGGAGTCTGGTCTGAGGTCTGTGGAAAGGAGGAGTCTGGTCTGAGGTCTGTGGAAAGGAGGAGTCTGGTCTGAGGTCTGTGGAAAGGAGGAGTCTGGTCTGAGGTCTGTGGAAAGGAGGAGTCTGGTCTGAGGTCTGTGGAAAGGAGGAGTCTGGTCTGAGGTCTGTGGAAAGGAGGAGTCTGGTCTGAGGTCTGTGGAAAGGAGGAGTCTGGTCTGAGGTCTGTGGAAAGGAGGAGTCTGGTCTGAGGTCTGTGGAAAGGAGGAGTCTGGTCTGAGGTCTGTGGAAAGGAGGAGTCTGGTCTGTGGAAAGGAGGCGCCTGCTCTGAGGTCTGCGTACATGGGGCGGTCTGGGCATGTGGGTCGATCTCAGAGGTCGGGAAGTATGCTTATTAAAGGGGATGTCTCACTTCAGCAGATGGCATTTATCATGTAGAGAAAGTTACTTCAAGCCACTTACTAATGTATTGTGAATCTCCATATTGCCTCCTTTGCTGGTTGGATTCATTTTTCTATCACATTATACACTGCTCTTTTCCATGGTTAAAGACCACCTTGCAATCCATCAGTGGTGGTCGTGCTTGCACAATATAGGAAAAGGCACCAGCCTATGTGCGCTCTCATGGTCCCGGCCACCAGAGGGGCTGATACTTTTGCCTATAGTGTGTAAGCACGACCACCACTGATGGATTGCAGGGTGGTCTGTAACCATGGAAACGCTGTTCACCCCCATCTGATCACTTCATGAGAAGGAGTCTCTTTCCTTGTCCCTCTTTCTTCTTTCTCTCTCTGTTTGCAAAAAATTCATATTCACCCGTTAAATATTCGGGGTTTTATCTGCGACCCGAGTGAGAGGCTATGATAATGTTACCTTGAAGACGGCCGTAACCGAGACATTTCTCACAATAATCGCGGCAATATCCCCTAAGACACTTTAACTGGGGTCTCATTTCCAGTCTCTTAATTTACGGGCCGCTCGCTACTTCTTGCTTTTTTTTTCTTCTTTCTGCCTGACAGTTGTTCCCAAGTTAAACTGCGTCTTCAGCGCGGAAATTGACGGATTTATCACGTACATCTACGGGAGCAAGCTTCAGATGAGAGCCAGCGAGCGATCAGCCAAGAAATTTAAAGCAAAAGGAAGCATCGACCTGTAACGGTGTCGTCCAGGCAAGACTTGAGCGTCCCCTCATTTATTACGTCTCATTTTGCGGGTTTTCTTTCGGTGGTTTTTTTATTTTCCTAACAAATTTTTCCATTTTCTTTTACATTCATTTATTTCATGGTTGTTTTATTTCTTTATTTTTCATATTTA
Organism: Bufotes viridis; assembly: GCA_033119425.1. Classification (NCBI taxonomy): domain Eukaryota; kingdom Metazoa; phylum Chordata; class Amphibia; order Anura; family Bufonidae; genus Bufotes; species Bufotes viridis. The sequence goes on along the minus strand of CM065598.1, from coordinate 93,978,043 downwards.
ATTTTACCAAATTTGGCGACAATTTCTTTTTCTGCCTCCCAAGAGCCATAATTATTTTTTTTCCCCCTTGACATAGCCGTACAAGGGCTTGTGTATTGCTGAAGAAATAGTATTTTTAATGGTTCTATATTATGTATTCAGAAACTGTAAAAAGAAAAAGAAATTATTTTGGGGTAGAATGGAGAAAAAAAAGCATGTTTTTTTTTGGGGTTCTGTTTTTACAACATTCACTTATTCTGCCAGTCGGGATGTTTGAGGCGTTTAGTTTTGTACACATTTTTAAAGTTTTTTGTTACAGTTAAATACTTCTAAAAAAAATATATTTTTATAACAATGTTATTTAAAAAAAATTTGCATTTTGTCACCATATTCTGAAAACCATAATTTTTGCCATCAACTGAGCTATCTGAGGGTTAAAATAGCAGGACTGGAGGCGGGCCCCCACTGCCATGACAGCCGCTCAGACCTCTGTGATCACATCGCAGAGGGCCCAAACGCAGGAGACTCTGACCACTTAGAAGTGCTGACTGCAGAATTGAGCACGGCACCTAAGGGGTTAAACGGCCAGGGTTTATTCACTCCCTGACCACCAGTGGTGAAAGGGTTAAGTAGTATTCTATTTTTGTAAAGAATAATCTCCATTTGTTTTTTGATTATTTTTCTAATTTGATTTTTCTGTTTCTTTTTTTTATATTTATATTTTGTCTCAAAATTATTATTATTTTAATTTTTTTTTTATGAAGGTGTGAGGCAAGCCCTGGATGAAAATCACGAAGTCATACGACAGTAATATTGTATATATTGCGGCTTTTGGACGCGTTTCAAGGGCTGCTGGAATTGAGTAATGATGGAACTCTCGTATAACTAATAACTCCCGCGAAAGTAAAACATTTTTATTTCCTGGCGATGACACATAATATCCTGTGCCATTAAACTGCTGCCTTACTTTACGACGTCCTAAAATGTTTGGAATGTAAGAATTTTCAGTCTTCTAATAAGATGGCAAAGAGCGAAAATTTAAAGGGCCGAAGCTCGGCTGCCTCTTCTAATGAGAGCAACAAGGAGGGGGGTGGATCCGCGGAGGCAATTAACGTCGGCGGGAGCTTTACTGCTGCACAACTGGAGGATATCCGAGATTTTTTTTTTTTTATAACTGTGATTTTTTTTTTTTTCAATATTTATTAAAAAAAAGTTAATAACAGGACATCAATTTGTGTGCAGAAATAATTATTTAATGAGACTTGTTGGATTGTATGAAAAACCTAAATTTTCAGTATTTTATTTTTTAGTTATCTGTCATGCAAAGTTATGGCTTAAGTAATAATCCATTGGTGCTGAGGAAAGTAGTCCGGGGCAGGCTTTAGTCAGAAATCTTGTAATAGATAAATTTTATAGTGTCCTGCAATGTAGCAGAGTCAAGGACGTTGTCATATTGGGGAGACACCCATAATCTCTAATAAGGGGGGCCTTAGTGCCCCATCTTCTCCCACCAGCTCGTCTTTATTGCATCTTACTTGACTAAACAGCCACCCTATGGGGCTCCTCCTGGCGCTGGCCCACCCTATGCGGCTCCGCCTGGCGCTGGCCCACCCTATGGGGCTCCCCTTGGCGCTGGCCCACCCTATGGGGCTCCTCCTGGCGCTGGCCCACCCTATGGGGCTCCTCCTGGCGCTGGCCCACCCTATGGGGCTCCTCCTGGCGCTGGCCCACCCTATGGGGCTCCTCCTGGCGCGGGCCCACCCTATGGGGCTCCTCCTGGCGCGGGCCCACCCTATGGGGCTCCTCCTGGCGCGGGCCCACCCTATGGGGCTCCTCCTGGCGCGGGCCCACCCTATGGGGCTCCTCCTGGCGCGGGCCCACCCTATGGGGCTCCTCCTGGCGCTGGCCCACCCTATGGGGCTCCTCCTGGCGCTGGCCCACCCTATGGGGCTCCTCTGGCGCTGGCCCACCCTATGGGGCTCCTCCTGGCGCTGGCCCACCCTATGGGGCTCCTCCTGGCGCTGGCCCACCCTATGGGAGCTCCTCCTGGCGCTGGCCCACCCTATGGGGCTCCTCCTGGCGCTGGCCCACCCTATGGGAGCTCCTCCTGGCGCTGGCCCACCCTATGGGGCTCCTCCTGGCGCTGGCCCACCCTATGGGGCTCCTCCTGGCGCTGGCCCACCCTATGGGAGCTCCTCCTGGCGCTGGCCCACCCTATGGGGCTCCTCCTGGCGCTGGCCCACCCTATGGGGCTCCTCCTGGCGCTGGCCCACCCTATGGGGCTCCTCCTGGCGCTGGCCCACCCTATGGGGCTCCTCCTGGCGCTGGCCCACCCTATGGGGCTCCTCCTGGCGCTGGCCCACCCTATGGGGCTCCTCCTGGCGCTGGCCCACCCTATGGGGGCTCCTCCTGGCGCTGGCCCACCCTATGGGGCTCCTCCTGGCGCTGGCCCACCCTATGGGGCTCCTCCTGGCGCTGGCCCACCCTATGGGGCTCCTCCTGGCGCTGGCCCACCCTATGGGGCTCCTCCTGGCGCTGGCCCACCCTATGGGGCTCCTCCTGGCGCTGGCCCACCCTATGGGGCTCCTCCTGGCGCTGGCCCACCCTATGGGGCTCCTCCTGGCGCTGGCCCACCCTATGGGGCTCCTCCTGGCGCTGGCCCACCCTATGGGGCTCCTCCTGGCGCTGGCCCACCCTATGGGGCTCCTCCTGGCGCTGGCCCACCCTATGGGGCTCCTCCTGGCGCTGGCCCACCCTATGGGGCTCCTCCTGGCGCTGGCCCACCCTATGGGGCTCCTCCTGGCGCTGGCCCACCCTATGCGGCTCCAGTGGATATTTTGGGTGGCAGGGACAGGAGATTATGGGGCTATCCAAATTATTGACAAAAAAAAGACCTTAAGATTCCCTATAAGACACTGTTTTTCCCCTCCAAAAGTGGGGAAAATTTCAGCACATCTTATTGGGAGAATATTGATGAGGGCTTCCATTATGGAAGCGCTCATTATTACAGTAGGACTGGGGAAAAGTGAATGCATTGCTTCCTGCGCTGGCTTTGTACTCACCACTCCTTGGTCGTCTTCTGCCGACGCCGCACGCTGTGCGCAGGTTACGGAACATGTAGGCACACTGTGTGGCTTCACGGTGTGCCACATCGGATCACAACGCAACAGGAACAGCACTGGATCTCCCAAATGGCGGCTGCCTCTGGAGCAGGAGAGGTGAGTTAATTGGTTTATTTTTTGTGTGATGAGTTCTTTACACTGGGGGTCTGATCTGAGGTCTAACTCTGGGGGTCTGATCTGAGGTCTAACATTGGGGGTCTGATGTGAGGTCTAACATTGGGGGTCTGATGTGAGGTCTAACATTGGGGGTCTGATGTGAGGTCTAACATTGGGGGTCTGATGTGAGGTCTAACATTGGGGGTCTGATGTGAGGTCTAACATTGGGGGTCTGATGTGAGGTCTAACATTGGGGGTCTGATGTGAGGTCTAACATTGGGGGTCTGATGTGAGGTCTAACATTGCGGGTCTGATGTGAGGTCTAACATTGCGGGTCTGATGTGAGGTCTAACATTGCGGGTCTGATGTGAGGTCTAACATTGCGGGTCTGATGTGAGGTCTAACATTGCGGGTCTGATGTGAGGTCTAACATTGCGGGTCTGATGTGAGGTCTAACATTGCGGGTCTGATGTGAGGTCTAACATTGCGGGTCTGATGTGAGGTCTAACATTGCGGGTCTGATGTGAGGTCTAACATTGCGGGTCTGATGTGAGGTCTAACATTGCGGGTCTGATGTGAGGTCTAACATTGCGGGTCTGATGTGAGGTCTAACATTGCGGGTCTGATGTGAGGTCTAACATTGCGGGTCTGATGTGAGGTCTAACATTGCGGGTCTGATCTGAGGTCTAACATTGCGGGTCTGATCTGAGGTCTAACATTGCGGGTCTGATCTGAGGTCTAACATTGCGGGTCTGATCTGAGGTCTGATGAAATAATGTTTTCTATTATTTTCCTCCTAAATCTAGGTGCGTCTTATAAAGCAAAAAGTCCTTTAGTCCTGGAGGTCTGAAGCCAAGTGGGCTCATTTTCTGTTATGTCCACTGGTGGTCTATTAGCAGGAGGCCCCTTTAATTACAGACATCATGGATATTTAGGCAGAATGGGGAGTCACAGGAGGACGGTAAATCCCGCCCGGTCCGTATGACTTTGAGATGATATCACACCCATCCCCTGCTGGAGAAATGATTGCGCTTACTCGGCTTTTCTGTGTAAATGAGGAAGCAGGCGCGTGTCTAAATCTCCTGGACTTCCTATTACTGACCCACGAGAACGGAAAAGTAGCAGGAAATCTGCCTCCATAAAAGGAGAAATCTGAGCGTCTTCAAGAGTCACATTTTTGACTCTATTCTTAAAGGGGTTCTCCCATGACTAATGGGAAAAATGAAAATCTGAAGTCGTATAGTACGACAGTCGCTGACAAAGCTAGAACCAGTCCTGATCCTGAGATCTCCATATTTATTGTTCCAATCGTTCTGTTAGATTTGTTTCAAGCTGGCAGCTCCGGTGGTGTGTCCTTTCTGCTGCAGTCAGGGCACGTGTTCTTTCTGCTGCAGCTCTCTGTAAAATATTTTTTGTGGGACAACCGCTTTAACCCTTAGGATACCAGCTCCGTACATGTAGCAGTGTATACCCGGTCCCTGAGCGAAATCGCTCGGTGACCGGGGTACGATGGCTGCTCTGTACGGCAGGCAGCCATGTTTTCTAGGGGCACTGGAAGGTATTTCCACCCCGATCGCTGCTATTGGCTGAATTCCGCTGACATGCACATCGCAGCTCTGCCTGCGATACGGACCCGCGGGGGGGGCCTTGTGGAGGTGACCGGTGCTGAACAAGTACCTGTCTCCTCGTAGGTCAGGCAGGGGACACCAGTGTTTCGGGTCCCCTGCCAGCGCTGCTATTGGCTAGAACAACGCTCCAGCCAATGGCAGCACTATAGCTGCACAGGAAGAGGCAGAACTTCCCTGCATGCAGCCATTCTAGCTGGTGACCGCATGCAGAGCGGTTCTGTGCTGCTGTTGGCTTGCTGGGACTTGTGGTGCACCACCAGTGCGATTTAACCCTTTCCTGCTGAAAGAAGAAAGAACAACAACATCTGGAACAGCTGCACTGAGTTTTTATTTATTTTTTTCATTTGCTGTTCCAGATCCCTAAAGTCGTCCCCTCTCCCCCTTTTTTTACGGATGCCATCTGGTCCGTGTACTTTTTTTGTTCTTTTTATTTTTAACCATTTACCAGCTCTGCACCACTTTTTCTGCATGCAAGCTGTGACCGCCAAGTTCTGTTCAATGCCTGACCTGCTTGATCAGCACCTGTGGATTATTTGTACTGATTTTTTTGCCAATTTTTTTTTTTGGGTTAAAAAAAATTAACTGGTAGTTAGGACTTTATATAAAAAATTTGTGTTCACTGTAATGAATTTCTATACTCCAGTTTTTGCATGCACGCATGATCTGTGTGCTGCAGAGCACCGATCAGTAGTGTGCTCAGTAGCAAATGCACATTTGAGGGTTTTTTTTTTACATTTTTTTTTGTGCGTGAAAAAAGAACGCCAATTAGTGGTAGATTTTTTTAATATATATATATATATATATATATATATATATATATATATATATATATATATATATATATATATATATATATATATATATATATATATATATATATATATATATATATATATTTATATATTTTGTGGGGAGTCGCTCTGGTAGATAGCGGTGCGGGTGCAGTACAGAGGCAAAACAGGGAGTCCAGAAGGTGAAATGAACAGTGTTTTATTCACACTTGCACAAAAACAAACGATATAAACAGTCTCTTGGTGTTTGTTCCATACCAGACATCATGAGGCAAAACAGTCCAAATCAGGTTCTAGTCACCTGGGAGGTTTTAGGTGCAGGTTCGCCCCTGGCTGTCAGTCCAGCCGCAAGACAGTCGCCGTCAGGCTTCCAGGTCGCCTGCACTCCTCCTTGCTGGGATCTTGCGTCCAGCCCAGAGAACTTCCAAACACAAGTGACTCCACAGCCTAACAGCAGCTCCAGGACAATCACACCCACCTGCTGGTGCTGGCTGTGTTTTAAAGCCCAGCAAAGTCCGGCCTGGACCGTGGGGAGTAGGCACCCACCCAACTCTTTGCCTACTCCCAGTAAGAGCCGGCCCGGATTGGCTTTGCAGCCAAACTAACTATAAATGTCAAGCAGCACTAGCTGCTGCTGACACATAAAACCCGGCTCTCACCTCACCGAGGCCAGGAACCTCGGTGACACGTACCTCCCATCGATAACGGTACCTTGCACCTTACCACAATATATATAGCAAAAAGTGTAAAGGATCGCACAGCAGGTTGCAAATTGAAAAACTGGAGTGCCAGTGGCTGTGAGGACAGTCCCCTATGTCCGCAGAAATATAAAGAGAAAAATTCCGGTAAATAAAGAACCTTTTTTCATTATTTATGGAAGTGCTGTGGAATTTTTCTCTCTCTATATATATCCAGAAAATCACAGGGCAGCACTCCTAGCTCCAAGTAGTTCAGGTGCCAGCGTTACCCCCTTGGTCCTGGGGTCCAAACACAAGCCAAATAAATAGAACGCAGCACTCCCTAGGTAAAAAAGTAAAAAAAAAAAGTGATATTTATTGAACACATGTTGATACAGGCCGATGTCATATTGGTTCTCAATGAGTTTTCAAGGACTTGCATCCTGTCTTTAGAGGCCGACACATCTTTCTGCAGGTATTCAATATTAAGGAGAACAATGTCAAGTGCATATTCATTGGATATAGCTTCAAATTTAGCACAAAAATCAGCTCTTGTGTAAACCTATATTAGGTTTCAACCGAGTCCTTATCCCCCTCGGTATCCGGTTATGCTTAAGATACTGTGCCAATGTCCGTAAATGTAGTTCAAGCGAAAGGTTCTTTTCTGTTACATTTTCATAGTCCCTTTTGAGATTGGTCATCGAGGGTACATTCAACAAGATGGCCTCACCCTCTACCGCTCCCATAGTCCTTTCAACATCAGAGTCATTGTATGAAAAAACATGTGTTCCATGAGTCACTGAAGAGTTCTCCATACCTTGTTGCAATAAACTTGCGTGTCCACACCAGGCCCTTACTTTTTCCACAGGTAGAAAGCCTTGAAAACCACAGATCTATCCAGAAAATCACAGGGCAGCACTCCTAGCTCCAAGTAGTTCAGGTGCCAGCGTTACCCCCTTGGTCCTGGGGTCCAAACACAATCCAAATAAATAGAACGCAGCACTCCTTGGATAAAAAAAAGTGGGAAAAAAATGTGATTTATTCAACACATGTTGATAGAGACAACGTTTCAGCTCTCACAGAGCCATCATCAAGCCAAGTGAAACATACAATAAAGTGACTGCATATATAGAGACATTGCAGGAAGTAATCGGTGCTAATTTCCTGATTAGTTACACACTGGTGCATATAAAAACTCAGTATTTCACAGGTCGAATCATCAGAGAGGCATTATAGTCGCCGCATGTGGACGTCAGGCCAATTGCCAGTATCCCATCATGTAGCGACTTGCACTGAAGACAACAGTAAGGCCCCTTTCACACGGGCGTGATGTCCGCGCGGGTGCAATGCGTGAGGTGAGTGCATTGCACCCGCACTGAATCCTGACCCATTCATTTCTATGGGGCTGTGCACATGAGCGGTGATTTTCACGCATCACTTCTGCGTTGCGTGAAAATCGCAACATGCTCTATATTGTGCGTTTTTCACGCAACGCAGGCCCCATAGAAGTGAATGGGGCTGCGGGAAAATCGCAAGCAAGTGCGGATGCGGTGCGGTTTTCCCGCAAGGTTGCTAAGCGACGGGACCAGATCTTTATTATTTTCCCTTATAACATGGTTATAAGGGAAAATAATAGCATTCTCAATACAAAATGCTTAGTAAAATGTGGATTAAGGGGTTAAAAATAAAAAAAATTAACTCACCTTATCCACTTGATCGCTTAGGTGCTGATCTCTCCTCTCTTCTTCAAGCATTAGCTACCGGCTAAAGGACCTGTGGTGACGTCGCATCACATGGTCCATCACCATGGTGATGGACCATGTGATGAGCTCAGTGACCTCATCACAGGTCCTTTAGCCGACAGCTAATGAATGAAGAAGAGAGGAGAGATCGGCAACTACGCGATCAAGTGGATAGGTGAGTTAATTTTTTTATTTTTAACCCCTTAATGCACATTTTACTAAGGATTCTGTATTGAGAATGCTATTATTTTCCCTTATAACCATGTTATAAGGGAAAGTAATAAAATCTACAGAATACTCAACCCGAAACTGGACTTCAGGAATGAAGTCCGGGTTCGGGTATGGGTACCAAACATGCTGATTTTTTCCACGCGCGTGCAAAACGCATTAAACTTTGTACTCGCGCGGAAAAATCGCATTTTCCCGCAACGCACCCGCCTTTTATCTGGGCATCAAACGTGACGCCCATGTGAAAGGGGCCCTAATACTTTGCAAAGACACAATCCCAGGGTATGTAATCATTGTAATCGTTACCTATATTTTACTGAGGACTACAAATAATGTAAATCACTATCTATATCACCCACCCGGAAGACTTCCCAGTGTATTCAGCAAATAGGCACTTGCATCCATATACTCGCACATTAAAGTCTCTCCGTAATAATGGTAACGATTAATATTATAAGATAACTGAAAAGGATAAAACCTGGATAAGCGATCTCTCCTGTAGGTGTCCACAACTCACAATGAGTAACTGCGGAATATAAAAAATACCAAAATTAAGTAACCCAGTCCTTACATCCATATGTACCATATACAATAACTCTAATGCCGCCAGAAGCCGGGGTCGCGGCACATTGCCGGCCACCTTCTTCATCCCTCAATTTATCAGAAAATTGCATTATGGTCTGTGGTAACGGAATCCATAGCGCAATTCACCTTTTACCACCAAACGAAGCGTGAACAAATTTCATAAGCGGAAATTCGCTCCTCTCTAATCGTGGGGAATGCATTTATGTGAGCGGTTTGGAAATAATTTATAACCGTTTTACAGTGGTGTAGAAAAACTCGGCTGAACTCGCGTACAAGCAGGGTATTCCCTTATGTGTATATATAAATGACTTTATTACGGCGCAAACTTGCAGTTCAAGGTGCAAAACATGGACCTTTACCCGATGTAAAGCACTGATGTCATTACTGTGTGCGGCCACCAGGGGGCAGCAACTCCTAGATTAATTAATTTATTTCATGCATTTATATAGCGCTTTACAGACATTAGCATCCAACTGTCGCCAATGGGGCTCACAATCTAAATTCCCTATAAGTATGTATTTGGAGTGTGGGAGGAAACCGAAGAACTCGGAGGAAACCCACGCAAACACGGGGAGAACATACAAACTCCATGCAGATGTTGTCCTTGGTTGGATTCGAACCCAGGACCCCAGCGCTAACAGAGCCACCGTGTTAATGGTAAGAGACTTGGAATAATAAGGTTTATATACAGTATATATATTTATCTATAGCAATAACCTATCCTGCAGCAAGCCATGAGATTACGGAGGGGCTCTGTCCAGAAGAACTTACGATCCAAAAGGGTACAATTGTTTTTATAGGACTAAGGGCTCGTTCACACGAACTGAACGCCAAAAACGGCCCGTATACGGAACCATTCATTTTAATGGGTCCGCAAAAAAAGGAATGTACTCAGTATGCATTCCGTTTTTCCTTTCCGCTATATTTTGAGTCATGTCCTATTATTGCCCGCAAATCACGTTCTGTGGCTCCATTCAAGTCAATGGGCTGTAAAAAAAAAAATGCATACGGAATGCATCCGTATGTCTTCTGTATCCGTTCCATTTTTGCGGAAGCGTCTATTGAAAATTTTATGCCCAGACCAATTTTTCAATGTACTTACTGTTAAAACATTATTATATCCTTCCGTTTGCCATCTGCAAAAAACGGAAACCATACGGAAATGGAACGGAAACACTACTGAAACCAAAAACGGAAAAACCAATCTGTTAAAAAACGGACCGCAAAACCATACAGTCGTGTGAACGAGCCCTACGGGTCCTTTCAAACTTCCGTGGTGTGTTGCGGATCCGCAACACACCCGGCCGGAACCCCCCATAAAACTGCCTATTCTTGTCCGTCCGCAGCTGCGGACAGGAATAGGACATGTTCTATTCTTTGCAGAGCCGCGGACCGGATGTGCGGGGCCGCGCTCTCCGCATCACTTCCGGCCCCATAGAGAATGAATGCTTTCGTCCTTGTTCCGCAGAATTGCAGAACGGATGCGGACCCATTTTCGGACGTCTGAATGGAGCCTAAAGAGTATGACTATATTTCTTCCAGAAAACCATAGGTCGCCCCACCGTCTTTGGCTTTCCATGGACCCTGAATGTTCTTGAGTCTCCAATGCCTATGTGACAGTCTTCACTGTAGTTCTGGCATTTTATTTGTGAAACAGGAATAACAGATAGACAGATCACATCTCAGGTGAGTGCTGCAGTGCACAGAATTGTGGGAAGAGGCAGCAAACGGCGACTATAAATGGTGGGCGTCCTGGAGTACCCCCACACGGGGGATTTCTGGGACTTAATGATGATGATGAGCTCTCACAATAGGTCATCAATATCTGATCAGTGGGGGTCCGTCTCCCAGCACCCGTCGATCAGTGTCTGGGGAAGTGCTGCAGATCATCTTTGGCCTGTGGCATGACGTGAATGGGAATGTGCTGCAATACCAAGCACAGCCACTACACGGGGTACGGCGCTGTGGCTGCAGTCTCTTCAAACAGCTGATCGGCAGTAGTTGGAAATAGATGACCTGTCCTGATCATAGCTCATCAATAGTTCAGTTCAGGACAACTCTTTCTGGGATCCATATGACCTCTGTAGGGCCCCGGGCCCTATGCTACACGGCCATATATTTCAGGCAGTGTTTTCCATGGATTGTGACGGTGCTTGGTGCGCAGACATATTGTATCATGTGATTGAGACATTCCTTCTAAGAAGGCGATTTCTTCACTTCGTGCTCTTTCCACCGCAATTACAAATAGTCTTACCAAGAGGTAAATTGGCCAGACAGAATCCAGTACCTAAACCCGATGGGCCTGTCCGACCTGGACCCTAAAACGAAGACAAAAAATATATAGTGTGTTCCCTGCGATCAGCCAGGGCGTTGTCTCACTTCAGTAATAGTATTTATCCTGTGTATTAACCATAGCAGACACTTACTAATGTATTGTGATTGTCCATATTGCCTCCTTTGCTGGCTGGATTCATTTTTCCCTGCTAGTTTCCATGGTTACGACCACCCCTCAATCCAGCAGTGGTGGTCATACTTGCACACTGTAAGAAAAAGCACCGGCCTATGCAAGCACGACCACCGCTGCTATATCACCGGGTGGTTGTGACCCCTGGAAACGAGCCGTCTATAATGTGATGGGAAAATGAGTCCAGCCAGTAAAGGAGGCAATATGGAGAATCTCAATACATTAGTAAGGGCCTAGTATTAACTTTCTTTACTTCTGAAGGGAGAGGACCCCTTTAAAGAGGTTAGAAAAACATGGCTGCTTTCTTCCAGATTAGGGATGAGTGAATCGACTTCGAATGAAACATCCGAAGTCGATTCGCATAAAACTTCTGTTCAATACCGTACGGAGCGAGCGCTCCGTACAGTATTAGAATGTATTGGCTCCGATGAGCCGAAGTTATTACTTCACGAAGTCTCGCGAGACTTCGCATAATAACTTCAGAAATTGATTTATACTGTAAAAAAAACATTTCCCGAACTCAGGTTCGGTTCCAGGTTGGAACCGAACCTTAGTTCGGGAAATGTTTTTTACAGTACAAATTAATTTATAAAGTTATTACCCGAAGTCTCGCGAGACTTTGCAAAGTAATAACTTTGGCTCATCGGAGCCAATACATTCTAGTACTGTACAGAGCGCTCTCTCCGTACGGTATTGAAACAAAGTTTTATGCGAATCGACTTCGGATGTTTCATCCCTATTCCAGCTATAGAGCCCCACCTGTCCACAGGTTGTGTTTGGTATCGCAGCTTAGGCTCATTTACTTCAATGGAGCTGCAATAGCATAGACGGGTATCTGGAAGAAAGCAGCCATGTTTTACCTATCCTGTGCAGCCCCTTTAAGACAGATTTGAACAATATAAATATTAGGCCCGTATTACACCAACACATCATCTGACCAATTTCTGTCCAATCAGACCAATAGCTGGGGGTTATAACAAAAGATCTGTGCGTGTAACTGGCCATCTGACCAATGTGTCAGATAATCTGTTGGTGTAATACCGGCCTCAGAGGTGACAGACCCGGACCCCCGCAAACTGTACAGTCTGCTGGTCATCTACATCCGACGTCTTCTCTCTATTGTGCGAGTCAGTGCAGTTTTTTCCCCGTTATCACCCGTTTTATAGAGATCGCCAGCGGGCGCCCTTCTGCCATGATCGCCGCTCTGTCACCTTCAGAGACATTTACACGTTTAAGTGACCAAAGCTGGGGGCTATGAAATTGGTTACTGGCCCTTTAAAAGATTGGACTCGCCCCTGACTATATCTGATGCACAATTATATCTTCCCAGTCCTTGCTGATAGCGCAGTTAGTATAGGTGGATTTAGACGGGACGATCCTTTAGCCGAATAGTTCCTTCCCGACAGTCGGCTGCGTGGAGGAGACCTATTTATGTGCGGCGATCTACTTCACTGTACGAGGACGGAGGATTTCTATAGCGATCCCTCGCCCACATACAGATTCGTGGTTTCTGAGCTGTTTAGACCACACGATCCCCGGAAGCCATGGTCGGTGGTGCCTGCACAAGCAACAGGATCACCTGATGAACGAGCGCTCATTGGGTGATCAGCGGAACATTTATATGGGCGTTCCCGATAATCTGGACCAGGCATCCTCAAACTGCGGCCCTCCAGATGTTGTAAAACTACAACTCCCAGAAGGCCCTGCTGTAGGCTGATACCTGTAGGCTGTTCGGGCATGCTGGGAGTTGTAGTTTTGCAACAGCTGGAGGGCCGCAGTTTGAGGATGCCTGATCTGGACCATCGCTGGATTGTCGGACTGTGGCAGGGGAATGCCACATGTTTATGGCTCCTATTAATGCACACTTTTGTCCTTTGTTCAGCTTGTACAAATATTTGAAACATTTCTTGATACATTGGTTTAAGGAAAAGTAACATTGTATCACGGTGCAGATAGCGGGGGGGGGGGGGGGCACAAGGCCGGGCAGAGTTGGTTCTTATGTTTCTGGTAAGTGAAATGTGGACGACCATGTGAAAATATGTGCATCAGAGTGGATTCACTACAGACTGTAATGCTTGGTTTTCCCTGAAGGGGGCAGTGCATTGAAAATGTGTATAAATAGCCCCCCTGTTCTCCTATAGTAACGGTTGCTGGTAGGGGGGTCCCTGTAAACATTAGAGGGTCTGCATTCTTACTAAAAAGAGCACCGCACCCGTCTACAGGCGACGTGTGATATTGCAGCGCGGTCAGATTAATTTCCTTGCAGTACCAGACAGAACCTGCAGACAGGTGTGGCACTGTTTCTGGAAGAAAGCAGCCATGTTTTTGGAGCCACTTAGGTAGATATCTGCCAATTGCTCAGAATGCAGTTCCCTAATCTAGCCTGGAACCTCTCTGAGACGACCACCCGAAAAAGGCATTGAACAGGGAACCCCAAGGGCGGCGGTCTTCTCAAAGAAGCTGGAGAAATGTCACATCTAGTAGCCCCTTTCTGTTTAATTGTACGCTAATGAGATGCCAAGAAGGAGCCCGAGTGCAACAATAAAGTGCAAACGGCAGCCATCTTGATAGGAAAGTATAAATGATCAGTGACAGGAATGAGGTCAGGGGTCGGAAACTACAACTCCCAGCATGCACACTTGCTCAGCTGTTCTCAGAACGCCCACAGGGAAGAGAGGGGCATGGTGGGAGTGGAGTCTTATCCGTGAGGTGTCCTATGCCTCGTGCCTCGCTGGTCCGTCGTGTGACCTCTTGAGGAAGCCACAAGCTATCACACTTTCTTCCTCCGTATAACATCACATCCTGTGGCCTCATGTTTTACTCAAGATTTTTCCCATCCTCCTTGGTTACCGATGACTTCACTTAGACCCTTCTTGTAACATCTTCTAAATGTCCGTGAATTTTTACTGTATGATTTATGTCGAGTGGGGGGGTTAAAGAGCAAATCCTGCCACTTGTGGTGCGGACATCATTGACATCAAGGATGTAGCTCAGATTGATCTCCTCTGGGGGCGATTTGTCCTGTGCTCACCGTCGCCCCCTGCTGAGTACTTTTCTTTATCAGCTGTCAAGAGGCGTAGACGACATCTGCCTTGCCCATTCCCTTTGCTCACCTTGATGTACAGTACTTCAGGGGCGTAGCTAACGGCTCATGGGCCCTTGTGCAAGAGTTCAGCTTGGGCCCCCTTCCCTCAGTGCTTTCTGTGTCTTCCTATACGGCACAAGGGTCTTTGGGCCCCCCCAGGCTCCTGGGCCCGGTAGCGACTGCTACCTCTGCACCCCCTATAGCTACGCCCATGCAGTACATATACGTCACAGGTGTACGAGGAGTCTACGGGGGGCTGAGACGTCTCCAAACGTGGAGGGTGCCGCCTGTATTACACACCTGACACCCACCTGCAGCACCTGGGGCTACAGGTGCCCCTCTATGCAATCGCAGTGTGCAGCGCGGTTTTCGTGGCTGCTCGGGTAGTGCAGTAGAATACCACTAAGCACGCCATGTAATTGCAGTACAGAAGCATTGCAGTGCATTGTACTAGTGGTCAAGTGATTGCAGGATCAAGTCCCCGTGGGGACAATATTAAAATTTCCCAGAAAAAATAAAAACATAATTGGGCTCAGTGGTCAGCACTGGTGCCTTGCAGCGTTGGGGTCCTGGGTTTAAATCCAGCCAAGGACAACATCTGCATGGAGCTTGAATTTTCTCCCCGTGTTTGCGTGGGTTTTCTCCCACACTCCGAAGACAGACTGATAGGGACCTTAGATTGTAAGTAGGAACGAGCGAATCGACTTCGGATGAAACATCCAAAGTCGATTCGCATAAAACTTCGGTCCAATACTGTACGAAGGGAGCGCTCCGTACAGTATTAGAATGTATTGGCTCAGATGAGCCGAAGTTATTACTTCGCGAAGTCTCACGTGACTTCGCGCAATAACTTCATAGATAAATTTTTACCGTAAAATAAGCCCATTTCCCGAACTCGGGTTCGGTTCCAAGTGGAAAATGTTTTTTACAGTAAAAATGAATCTATGAAGTTATTGTGATTTCGCAAAGTAATAACTTCAGCTCATCTGAGCCAATACATTCTAATACTGTACGGAGCACTTGAAGGTTTTTCGCTCATCCCTGACCCTGGGTTCAGACCTGAGCATTCTAGAAACGCGCGTTTTACGTGCGTATTTTAGCGCGTTTTTGCAAATAGGAAACGCGCGTTCGTACACACGTTCTTGTGATTGACCACTGTGGTGTCAATCACAAAACGCGCGACAAACGCCCCAAAAAAAGCTCAAGTACTTGTTTATGCGTCGGGCGTTTTACAGCGCGTTCAAACGCGCTGTAAAACGCTCAAGTGAGAACCAGGGCCATAGGAAAGCATTGGTTTTCATGTGTTGAGCGTTTTACAGCGCGTTTGAACGCGCTGTAAAACGCTCAGGTGTGAACTTAGGGTCATCATGAACTTCCTTGGAGACGGTGATAATAATGTCTGTAAAGCACTGCAGAGCACAGCGGCGCTATATAAGCGCGTAAAATAAAAGAATATTGCCATATTTAAAGATTTCCAAAGTACTAAAAAATGTTATCTTGTACATTGGTTGCCGCGAACAAAAAAAAAGTTTGAAAAAAAAGTCCCAATTCCAGAATTTTCATCGTTGTGCACTTTTTCTCTCACCCGACCCACCCCCCGAAAGAATAAAAAAATTATCAAAATACCCCCGCAATAAAAAAAATTTAAAAAATCTGTTATCGGTTGTCAGAAAGTTGATAGCGCTGTAGTCCTAAACGAAACCCAAAGATTTTCAGAGCTGCATTTTAATTTTTATTCCAGATTAATTTCTTAATACGAATCTGTGCGCTCTGTGCCCGTATTGCGGATCGCGTTTGCGGATCCGCAATACACGGGCACCGCTCCATCACAGATGCGGACCCATTCACTTTAATGGTTCTGCAAATCCGGAGATGCGGAACGGAACACTACGGAGTGCTTCCGCGGGGTTCTGTTCCGTACTTCCGTCCCGCAAAAAGATAGAACATGTCCTATCTTTTTGCGGAACGGGCAGATCACGGACCCATTCATGTGAATGGGTCCGCGATCCGCTGCGGCGGTCCCGCGGTCAGTGCCCGTGCATTGCGGTCCGCAGGACTTATAAGGAACATTCAATGGTACCATTAAGAGATGCAACTGGTCCTGTGAAAAAAGCCAACCCCTTGCACGGTTAACCATATGCCGATAGTAATACCGTAATTTGGCTTGGTTGTGAAGGGGGTAAAACTGTGACTAAAAGGGTAAAAGAGTTGACGTGCACCTCTGTATTAGGCACTGCGCAATTCCCTTCTATCCACAAATACATATATATGCAATTGCTTCTGCGAAGGTGTATATGTGGGGGGCAGGGGTGCCCTTAAAAAGTCATGGGGTACACCGCAGCCTGGATGGACTGGAGAATCTGCTATCCCTTGGATTCTCTGGGATCATTACAACTTGTCAGATAATATTAAACGTCATCTGAACACAAGACGGAGGCTGGAACGTGACACCCATAAGACAAGGGTCATGGTCAGGACTACATGTGGGTGTTCAGCACTGGTGCTGTGCTGCTGACTGTGGGCGGGCTGCATGAATGGGGCGGCTTTACTGGGAGGGGGGGTGGGTGAGGCCATGCCCACCGCTATAAAGAGAGAGGAGATAGAAACTTCTTGTGAAAACTCGCAGACACTGATATGTGTGCAGATGGTGGTGACTGGTCCCAGTATAGCCGCTTCCAGTACAGAACTCCGCTGACAGTAAGTGGCATTTGTTTCACTAAAACTTTCTTAAAGTTCTGCAGGAAGTGTCTGGATGCATAACTCACATAGTTTTCATGTCCCGACACGCTGGGAGTTGTAGTCTCACAACAGCTGGGGGGCTGCGGGTTGTGCTATACAAAGGAATCCGTTACCCTGCTGTGTTTGTGTAATCGCAGCCACGCTGGGGGTCATTTACTAAGACTGCTGTGCTGGTTTTCAGGGTAAAAAGGTCACAAGACCCCATTTTGCGACACCGGTGCGAAAATATTTTGTTGCGCGGGCGTTTTTACGCTTTCTTTGCCACTGGGAATTTCCTATTCTATATAGAATGCGGATTGCAGGGAAATGCAGGAACCGCCTGTAAGTGGTTGAAAAATACCTGGTTGTTTGCATTAATGTGGACGCAAAAAATCTATCGGCAATAAGTAATTTTTCACATTAGAAGTTATCCTTCCACCATGCTTTACACTGCGGCTGCTGTGTAGAAGTAGAAACTCAATGTATGAATTGAATGATTATAAATTAAATTAAAAGAAAAAATGCAAGATAAAAACTTATATTCACACATTCAGGTTTTGATCCTGTTTTCAGATGCAGTTTTTAAAGCCAAAACCAGTCGTGGATCATGAAAGGGGAGAATGTATAAAGGGCAGATAGCACCCACTCCTGGTTTTGGCTTCAAAAACGGCATTTAGAAAACCTGCTCGAAAACGTGCATGTGTGAATAAGCCCTTAGAGAAGGAGGCGAGACAGCAGGTTTTAAAGGGATTGTCTGGTTTTCAATACCTGACCAGGGAATTCTAACTCCATAGAGGGGAGGCATTTAAGATCCCCCTCAGAAAGGAGGACCCAAGCCGTCTGAGTGCATGGACACCCCATTGATTTAAATGAGAAGAGTGTAATACTCTATTTAGCCTGCGGTGGCGCTGCAGGCTAATCGAGTACTTGCTGCTGGCCGCAGCAGGGCACCCTGTGATCAGGTTATTGTTAGGGGATTACCGAGGTGGACCACGCCTTTAAATTTCAGTCCCTGCAGTCGTATGCTGGCATTGAATGATCCTCTAATGTCACCACACGTTTGACATCCCGTCATAGCTGCCACCGTAGGCAGAGCTATAGCTGGCGGAGCTGGCGGCTGGCCTATGGACTCTTATGTGGCTCTGGCCCTAGGATATCCCCGCCGCGAAATGTCGCGCTGTGACGCTGAGCGCTTTACATTTTGTCTTTCTCCTTGTATGGGAAAGATTTTGTCGTTGCTAAAGATAAACTGGATCCCAAAAGTTCAGCGGAAAGTTCAGAAATTTCGAAAGGGGAGGGATTCTTTCGAAGGAGTTACCAAAAAGTAGCTGTTTTATCAAATGTGGATACATAAATAGATACATGATACATAGATGGATGCATGAATATGACGGATACAGGTAGAACAAGAAACAGCCCTGGATATCGGGAACGGGATGCCCTTTAATGGGCTTTGGCACAGTCCTGCCAAGAAAAACATGGCAGCACTCCAAAAATGTGGCAAAAACAAAGCTAAACCATTCACCCACGTGTTCACATGGGACATTTCAGCATGCCTTCTCTGGGCCCTTCTCTTGGTGGACTGAACATGTGGGTATTTGTTTTTTTTTTTTGGGACCCGTGACGAGATCTATACCTACCTGCTCCGTTCCAGGGTTTATGGCTCCCAGGCTGCACTTCCATTTCCCACCTGTCAACTTTCACATGGGCTGGGTCACCTGAGCCGCTGCGGCCGATGACTGAGCAGCACGTGACCCACCACTGAGGCCAGTCATTGGCTTCAGCAGCGCATGAGACCCAGTCCATGTGGCAGAGGGCAAGGTGACAGAGTTCACCAGATCCAGCATTGCTGGATACGGCCATTCACCGCCGACCCTAGACCACGGTGGGATCCGGCAGGTATCATCCGCCTTCCGGCATGAGTGCCAAGTTTTGGCCAGACCAAAAACGTGTCGAACAGGCAGCTGGGTCAGGTTACCGGATATGTGAATTTAGCCTGAGCATAGATTTCGTCACAGGTCCCACTGGGGACAGCGGAGGTTAAGATTAAAAAAAAAAAAGTCCTAGACAACCCCTTAAAGTTTTGTTACATATATCAGATAGTTGTAGTATGAGAGGAAACCCACGTAAGAATGGTGAGATATGGACTCCCTGCAGATGGATTTTGGACCTGGCGCCCCATTATTTTCTGTCTTTTATAAGGTGGAAGGGGTTAATCCGTGGCCTGGAAAGAATTCTATGGAACAAGGGGGGAAATTTGCTGCTGAAAAAAAAAAAAAAATAGTCATTTTCTTGTTTTGTTTAGCGGTCAGGCAGCGTTCCCAGATCCGGGGAGGAATGTCCGCATTATAGGAGGATGTAAGCAGATGGGAGGGGGTTCGCTGATGTGGCAGGTTGTCAGGCCTGTACTGGTGGGAGCGCCGGGCGACCCCTGTCCAGACCTTTAGTACTCCTGACATGGCTGCTCCGTGGTGTGCCCTCTGCGGATAGGATGTCTTACCGGTTGGCTGCCACAATCAGTACCGCACTCCCATTATTGCCTGCAGCTGTCGGGGCATGATGGAAGTTATAGTTTTGCACCAAGAGGTCTGTCTGCACCCCAATTACCCCCAGATTTTCAGTTGCAGATAAACTGTATTTAACATTTGGTGGTAAAAGAACCCAGACTAATATATATAGCAGTGTAATAGGTAAATAGCTCACTCCTATGCAAATCTGGAAAGGTGCTCTAGTCTCTACTGACTCACCCTTTCAGAAATATGCATCCAATTACATTTATCTTGAGACTGGCACTCAGCCGTGTAGGGGGATACCACAAATTGTATCACAAATATATATAAAAATATTTGTAAATGCATAAAATCATTGATTCAATGATTTTATGCATTTACAAATATTTTGATATATATCAATAAATATTGTTTATTAGCAATCCTATACAATTTGTGGTATTCCCCCTACACGGCTGAGTGCCAGTCTCAAGCTAAATATATATATACAGATTATATCTCCAGCATATTCTACAGGGACCATATACATATGGTCATTGCCCTGTCTCTGAAACATACACATAAAGGGGGGTCCAGCCACATCACTTTTAGGGCTCATGCACACGGCCATTGGGTGTTGAGGATCCACAAAACACGGATACCGGCCATGTGCATTCCACATTTTTCGGAACAGAACAGCCGGCCTCTAATAGAAGAGTCCTATCCTTGTCTGTAATGCGGACAAAAATAGGACATGTTTTATTTTTTTGCAGAACATACGGACACGGAATGCAGAAAAGAGTCACCTCTTTCACTGGGGCAGCCATCTCTTCCTCCTCCTGCACCCCTTTCTCTAGGGCAGCCATCTCTTCCTCCTCCTGCACCCCTTTCTCTAGGGCAGCCATCTCTTCCTCCTCCTGCACCCCTTTCTCTAGGGCAGCCATCTCTTCCTCCTCCTGCACCCCTTTCTCTAGGGCAGCGGCCTCTTCCTCCTCCTTCTGCACCCCTTCTTTAGCGCAGCCATCTCTTCCTCCTCCTCCTGCACCCTTTTCTCTAAGGCAGCCATCTCTTCCTCCTCCTCTTGCACCCCATTATTTAGGGAAGCCATCTCTTCCTCCTCCTGCACCCCTTTCTCTAAAACAGCCGTCTCCTCCTCCTCTTGCACCCCTATCTCTAGGGCAGCCATCTCTCCTCCTCTTGCACCCCATCATATAGGGCAGCCATCTCTCCTCCTCTTGCACCCCATTATATAGGGCAGCCATCTCTTCCTCCTCCTGCACCCCTTTCTCTAGGGCAGCCATCTCTTCCTCCTCCTGCACCCCTTTCTCTAGGGCAGCGGCCTCTTCCTCCTCCTTCTGCACCCCTTTCTCTAGGGCAGCGGCCTCTTCCTCCTCCTGCACCCCTTTTTCTAGGGCAGCTGCCACTTCCTCCTCCTGCACCCCTTTCTCTAAGGCAGCCGTCTCCTCCTCCTCTTGCACCCCTATCTCTAGGGCAGCCATCTCTCCTCCTCTTGCACCCCATTATATAGGGCAGCCATCTCTCCTCCTCTTGCACCCCATTATATAGGGCAGCCGTCTCCTCCTCCTCTTTCACCCCATTATATGGGCAGCCGTCTCCTCCTCCTCTTTCACCCCATTATCTAGGGCAGCCGTCTCCTCCTCCTCTTGCACCCCATTATATAGGGCAGCCGTCTCCTCCTTCTCTTGCACCCCATTATATAGGGCAGCCGTCTCTTCCTCCTCTTTCACCCCATTATATAGGGCAGCCGTCTCTTCCTCCTCTTTCACCCCATTATATAGGGCAGCCGTCTCCTCCTTCTCTTTTACCCCATTATATAGGGCAGCCATCTCTTCCTCCTCTTTCACCCCATTATCTAGGGCAGCCGTCTCCTCCTTCTCTTGCACCCCAATATATAGGGCAGCCATCTCTTCCTCCTCTTTCACCCCATTATCTAGGGCAGCCGTCTCCTCCTCCTCCTTCACCCCATTATATAGGGCAGCCATCTCTTCCTCCTCTTTCACCCCATTATCTAGGGCAGCCGTCTCCTCCTCCTCTTTCACCCCATTATCTAGGGCAGCCGTCTCCTCCTCCTCTTGTACCCCATTATATAGGGCAGCCGTCTCCTCCTCCTCTTTCACCCCATTATATAGGGCAGCCATCTCCTCCTCCTCTTTCACCCCATTATCTAGGGCAGCCGTCTCCTCCTCCTCTTTCACCCCATTATATAGGGCAGCCATCTCCTCCTCCTCTTTCACCCTATTATATAGGACAGCCGTCTCCTACTCCTCTTTCACCCCATTATATGGGCAGCCGTCTCCTCCTCCTCTTGCACCCCATTATATAGGGCAGCCGTCTCTTCCTCCTCTTGCACCCCATTATATAGGGCAGCCATCTCTTCCTCCTCTTGCACCCCTTTCTCTAGGGCAGCCATCTCTTCCTCCTCCTCCTCTTGCACCCCATTATATAGGGCAGCCATCTCCTCCTCCTCTTTCACCCTATTATATAGGACAGCCGTCTCCTACTCCTCTTTCACCCCATTATATAGGGCAGCCATCTCTTCCTCCTCTTGCACCCCATTATATAGGGCAGCCATCTCTTCCTCCTCTTGCACCCCTTTCTCTAGGGCAGCCATCTCTTCCTCCTCCTCCTCTTGCACCCCATTATATAGGGCAGCCATCTCTTCCTCCTCTTGCACCCCATTATATAGGGCAGCCATCTCTTCCTCCTCCTCCTCTTGCACCCCATTATATAGGGCAGCCATCTCTTCCTCCTCTTGCACCCCATTATATAGGGCAGCCATCTCTTCCTCCTCTTGCACCCCTTTCTCTAGGGCAGCCATCTCTTCCTCCTCCTCCTCTTGCACCCCATTATATAGGGCAGCCATCTCTTCCTCCTCTTGCACCCCATTATATAGGGCAGCCATCTCTTCCTCCTCTTGCACCCCATTATATAGAGCAGCGATCTCTTCCTCCTCCTCCTCCTCTTACACCCCATTATATAGGGCAGCCATCTCTTCCTCCTCTTGCACCCCATTATATAGGGCAGCCATCTCTTCCTCTTCTTGCACCCCATTATATAGGGCAGCCATCTCTTCCTCCTCTTGCACCCCTTTCTCTAGGGCATCCATCTCTTCCTCCTCCTCCTCTTGCACCCCATTATATAGGGCAGCCATCTCTTCCTCCTCCTCCTCTTGCACCCCATTATATAGAGCAGCGATCTCTTCCTCCTCCTCCTCTTACACCCCATTATATAGGGCAGCCATCTCTTCCTCCTCTTGCACCCTATTATATAGGGCAGCCATCTCTTCCTCCTCTTGCACCCCTTTCTCTAGGGCAGCCATCTCTCCTCCTCTTGCACCCCATTATATAGAGCAGCGATCTCTTCCTCCTCTTACACCCCATTATATAGGGCAGCCATCTCTTCCTCCTCTTGCACCCTATTATATAGGGCAGCCATCTCTTCCTCCTCTTGCACCCCTTTCTCTAGGGCAGCCATCTCTTCCTCCTCTTGCACCCCATTATATAGAGCAGCGATCTCTTCCTCCTCTTGCACCCCATTATATAGGGCAGCCATCTCTTCCTCCTCTTTCACCCCATTATCTAGGGCAGCCGTCTCCTCCTCCTCTTGCACCCCATTATATAGGGCAGCCATCTCTTCCTCCTCCTCCTCTTGCACCCCTTTCTCTAGGGCAGCCGCCTCTTCCTCCTCTTGCACCCCATTATATAGAGCAGCGATCTCCTCCTCCTCCTCTTACACCCCATTATATAGGGCAGCCATCTCTTCCTCCTCTTGCACCCCTTTCTCTAGGGCAGCCATCTCTTCCTCCTCCTCCTCTTGCACCCCATTATATAGGGCAGCCATCTCTTCCTCCTCTTGCACCCCATTATATAGGGCAGCCATCTCTTCCTCCTCTTGCACCCCTTTCTCTAGGGCAGCCATCTCTTCCTCCTCTTGCACCCCTTTCTCTAGGGCAGCCGCCTCTTCCTCCTCCTCCTCTTGCACCCCATTATATAGGGCAGCCATCTCTTCCTCCTCTTGCACCCCTTTCTCTAGGGCAGCCGCCTCTTCCTCCTGGAGGTAAATCTGAGCAGATCACAGACATTGCACATTGCCCGCGCCCTTCAGATCATTAGATAGTCTTGGGAGAGGCTGCTTCTTGATAAACTGGGCAGTAAAAATAATTTTTTTTCACTTTTTTTTTTCCCTTGATGGACTTGTATATGCCAGCCGAGCAGACAGAATCATAAATGTGAGGTTTTGATATAGCAGCCGTGCAGTATCACACATAATAGGCTTAGATACACCAGCCAAGCAGACAGTGTACCACATCGCACACTTAGATGCACAGCTCATAAGACAGTATCATGCACAAGTGGCTTAGATACACCAGGCAAGCAGACCATATACGGCATAAGGTTAGATACAGCAGTCTGCAAACAGTATCACACATTATATGCTTAGGTACATCAGCCAGTCACACAGGATCACACATGATAAGCTTAGATACGCCACTCAAACAGACAGTATGACACATAACCGGCTTGGATACGTCACTCAAAAAGACCGAATCATTCATGAACATCTTAGACACGCCAGCCAGCCGACCATATCATACATGACGGGATTAGATACACCAGCTCAACAGAAAGTATTATGCATGATAGGATTAGATACCCTTGCTCAGCAGACTACATAACAGACAATTGGTTTAAATCCACCAGACAAGCAGACCGTATCACACATGATAGGATTAGATACTGTAGCCAAGCAGACAGTATCACACATGATAGGATTAGATACTTTAGCCAAGCAGACAGTATCACACATGATAGGATTAGATACTTTAGCCAAGCAGACAGTATCACACATGATAGGATTAGATACTCTAGCCAAGCAGACAGTAGCACACATGATAGGATTAGATACTTTAGCCAAGCAGACAGTATCACACATTATAGGATTAGATACTCTAGACAAGCAGGCAGTATCACACATGATAGGATTAGATACTCTAGCCAAGCAGGCAGTATCACACATTATAGGATTAGATACTCTAGACAAGCAGGCAGTATCTCACATGATAGGATTAGATACTCTAGCCAAGCAGACAGTATCGCACATGATAGGATTAGATACTCTAGACAAGCAGACAGTATCACAC
Source organism: Bufotes viridis (assembly GCA_033119425.1). Lineage (NCBI taxonomy): Eukaryota > Metazoa > Chordata > Amphibia > Anura > Bufonidae > Bufotes > Bufotes viridis. Next base: position 93,953,278 of record CM065598.1, on the reverse strand, counting down.
ATGATAGGATTAGATACTCTAGCCAAGCAGACAGTATCACACATGATGGGATTAGATACTCTAGCCAAGCAGGCAGTATCACACATGATGGGATTAGATACTCTAGCCAGGCAGGCAGTATCCCACATGATAAGATTAGATACTCTAGCCAAGCAGACAGTATCACACATGATAGGAATAGATACTCTAGCCAGGCAGGCAGTATCACACATGATAGGATTAGATACTCTAGCCAAGCAGGCAGTATCACACATGATGGGATTAGATACTCTAGCCAAGCAGGCAGTATCACACATGATAGGAATAGATACTCTAGCCAGGCAGGCAGTATCACACATGATAGGATTAGATACTCTAGCCAAGCAGGCAGTATCACACATGATGGGATTAGATACTCTAGCCAAGCAGGCAGTATCACACATGATAGGATTAGATACTCTAGCCAGGCAGTATCACACATGATGGGATTAGATACTCTAGCCAAGCAGGCAGTATCACACATGATGGGATTAGATACTCTGGCCAAGCAGGCAGTATCACACATGATGGGATTAGATACTCTAGCCAGGCAGGCCATATGGACTCCAGCTGTTTACATAACAGAAGCCGCTGCTGGATCCATCATCATCCCCAATACAAGCCGCATCTGGCAGACATCAGGGTTCCTGACGGGCGTCCATGAATTGTATCTAATAGAATTTTCTATGGACCCATGTAATATACTGTAGGTAAATTCTGTTACTGAAGTGAAACCCCAACCTATAGCCTGATCTGCTGACAGCCCTTATTCATACGCTTCCTCCCCGGCCGTCTCTAGCTCTGGGGTAAACCACCTTCTGAGCTTCAGTCAGGCACACGTATCCGACTTCCTTACGCCAGCCCTCAAGAACGACTTGTGGCTTTCTGTGACTCTTCTGCATCAGACGCCATGTACAGAGACATTTAACTCTTTTCAGGTCAAATACTGAAGTCCCAATTCCTGCACAACAGAACGTAATGCAATAAATGGCAGCGAGGCCTGCTCCGTTCCTGGTTGAGCTAGTGTTATCCGCCATTTCAGCCTGGGGAGAGGTGGACTGTAGGGCTTTTGTCCGGAATCCTCCCTGACCCCATATCCACCACTTCAGAACCTCCAGCAGCATTTCTCTCCCTAGCAGACTGATATCTGCAGCTCGTCCTCTGCAGCATTCATTGCAGGAGAACTCCCCCTCCCCTAGAATGAGCTGCTGATGCTGCCAGGCCACACACCATACGTCTCCTGTATAGATCGTTGTACTGTTCTGCTCAGAGGGAAACTATTTCACCACCTTACCACAATCTTACATAATGAGATCACCATTTGCCATTATTAATATTTTTGGATACGTTGTATCATAGGAAGCATCCGTGTATGCAGGCAGTGGTGTCCAAAGTAACCCAAAGCTTAAATGCCACCTTCTCCTATTCTGGTGCTGGGTCATGCATCGCACCCCTCTTTACCCAGGCATGTCCTTCCCATCCCATAGAGGGCAGTGGGACCCTCTGGCCCCATGAGCACCCTCCATATAGCACTCAACCCAAAGGAGAATCTCCTAGGACTGTGCTTGTCCTATCTTCACCATGGAACCTCTTAGAGCAGGGGTAGGCAACCTCCGGCACTCCAACTGTTGGGAAACTACAACTCCCAGCATGCATAATTGCTCTGCTCTTCTGAGAACTCCCATAGAAATGAATGGAGCATGCTAGGAGTTGTAGTTTTGCAACAGCTGGAGGGCCGCAGGTTGCTGATCCCTGTCTTAGAGGATCTCTCCTTGCTCCTTCATATTCATTCCGGGTCAGTGGATGGCCAGGTGTATGGTTGGCTGGGTCACAAACCAATGGGCAAAGTAAAGGATGGATGTCGCCTATCAGAAAGGACCAACAGGTTCTGCTTCTCCTTGTGGAGAGCTGGTGTAGGACGTCTTACAGGCAATGCTCCCTGGGAAAACATAGGCAAATCCGCTCTCCTCCAGAAGAAAGAACACTGTCTCTCTAGTGCCACCTATAGGCAGCTACACTGTGAGTCAAAAGGCTTGTCCAAGATGTTTTACAATTTACAGAGCAGGAGGCTTTTTCTTATTTATTTTACACCGTCCCCTTCTGATGATGTTTTAAAAAAGTGAGAAAAACTCTTTAACTGGGATTTCTAGAGATTTTTCTTTAAATGGACCAAAAAGAGTTAAAAAGTAAACCAAATGGGGATTATAAAAACGGTACTTATATATATATATATATACTCCTTGGAAAACCCCTTGAAGGGTTCTCCGGGAATTAAATACTTAAATATTATTTTATAATAAATAGATTCACAAATACCTCTGATTACTTAGAATGGCTTGTTTTGTCTAGGGAGCAATCATTAGGAGAAATAAAATGGACGCCGCCCTATCAGTACACACAAAACCTGTCCTAGTCACACAGGAGGACAAGTTACTTCACCACAATGAGAGCTGCCTCATCCTCCTCTGTGCTCTGCTTGTCAGGGATTATGATCCTGAATACAGGTGAATCTCTGTGGGAATGGAGATGATGAGGAGACATGCGAGGAGGGTGAGGTGTGGCTAATGAGCAGCAGCACTTGTATTACCATTACCACAGTCTGTCCTGTCCGTCCTCTCTGTACTTCATGTCTCCACATGAACTAAATTCCCCAGAGATTTAGCTAAAGTTCTTATCATCTGTATTCAGGATCATAATCCCTGACAAGTAGAGCAGAGAGGAGGAGGATTAGGCAGCTCTTTACCCCAGTGTTGTAAAGTAACTTGTCCTCATGTGTGATCAGGACAGGTTTTGTGTGAACTGATGGGACGCCGGACATTTTGTTTCCCCTGATGATTGCTCCCTAGACCAGTGTTTCCCAACCAGTGTGCCTCCAGCTGTTGCAAAACTACAACTTCCAGCATGCCCGCACAGCCAAAGGCTGCCCGGGCATGCTGGGAGTTGTAGTTTTGCAACAGCTGGAGGCACACTGGTTGGGAAACACTGCCCTAGACAAAACGAGCCATTATAAATAATGAAAGGTATTTGAGAATATACTTATAACAAAGTAATATTTAAGTATTTTCATTTTCTTAATTCCCGGAGAACCCCTTTAAATAGATTTGTCCAGGTTTACAAAAACATGTCTGCTTTCTTCCAAAAACAGCACTTCACCTGTCCAAAGGTTGTACATCTAATATCTAATTCAGTTGTATTTCACATTCACTTCAGTCGAACTGAGCTGCAATACCAGACACAACCACTAGGCATATGTTCTGTTTTTGGAAGAGAGCAGCCCTGTTCTTCTAATCTTAGATAACCCCTTTAAAACATGTCTATGGATTTCAGCCAAACCACAGACCCCCATCTATAGAAAGCTGCCTGGAGGTTCTTGCTCCTCGTCACAGCTGTCTACAGGTTTCTTCTCGAGGAGAGCTAATTTAAAGACTTTTCCTAAGGAACTGTGACTTTTCCTAAGATCATGTGACTTGCTCTATGAACATTTGGTAATCCATGTTTGTACTTTTCAGGTATTGTAGGCAACATGGTGGATCACCTTGCACACACAGAGATCAACAGCCAAAGGATATCGGTGGTGGAAACATGTTTTGGTGCTGCAGGTCAGCCTCTCACTCTTCCCGGAAGAGTCCTTGTAGGGGAAGGGATTTTGACCAAAGAATGTCGGAAGAAACCCAAGCAAAGGGTCTTCTTTCTCTTCAGCGATATCCTCGTCTATGGAACCATCCTGATAAATAAAGTTAAATACAGTTGCCAGCACATCATTCCCTTGGAAGATGTGACCACCGAGAAACTTCCTGACTGTGGAGACATGAAGAATCGGTGGCTGCTAAAGACCTCCAAGAAATCTTTTGTGGTTTCTGCTGCCTCTTACACCGAACGGGAAGAATGGATCAGTCATATCAAGGAATGTTCCAGTAGGCTCTTGGCAAAGACTGGAAGACGACCATCCACTAAACACGCGGCACCTTGGATACCGGACAAAGACACCGAAATCTGCATGAGGTGCACCAAAACAAAGTTCACGACTTTGACCCGTAGGCACCATTGTCGCAACTGTGGATTCGTCGTGTGTCATAATTGTTCTCAGGCTCGGTTCTTGATCCCATCTTTATCTTCCAAGCCCTTAAGGGTCTGTACCCTGTGTCATCGAAAGCTGATGGCCGACAAAAAAGCTGAGGAGGATAAAAAGAGGCGATATGACGAGATCCTAAGGAGGAAGCCACAATATGAACCTTCCAGTGATGAAGACAGCGATGAAGACAGGAACAATGACTTCTACTCTTCTTCGTGGTCAGCGTTCCATGCCTGATTTATTTTTATTTTTTTTCATATTTTTATAAAATGTTTTTAATGGTCTACAAGACAGGATTAAGAGACATGCATGTATGACTTCGCAGGGATGGATTCCCACAATGGGTTGTGTTGGTGGACACCTTAGAGACATCTCAAGAAGTTTCAGACCTTCAAAGACATTGAAGATTTTCACTAACTTTTCTTGATCATAGTGTCCGTTCCACCAGTTTATTGGAGAAACACTACCACACAGGACAGACCTCGGTGCACTCGGTGTTTTATGTCTGGTGGTCAAACTCATGGAGGCTTGAGGAGAACTTGAGTCAAAGACTTGGCTGCCCATTGTGTTCCAAAAAATTACCTTTCTAATAGAAATATTTTATTGGGTCAAAATAACCAAAAGTTCAAAGCTGTGGAGCTGAGGTGTATGGGGCTCAAAAAGCAATGGGTGTAGTCAACCGCTGTTTCTGCCCAAAGCAACAAATTCTCTTTAGACCTTGCCAGTAGCCACAATTATGTTGGGTTGTAGACCCTATGGTGGCCTATGGTAGCAGTCCAACCTGTCAACACTTGGAAAATATTCCATAGACTTCGATGACACTAAATTAGCTTCTCTCTTAAGGGCAGTGTCGGACTGGGGTACCAAGGGCCCACCAGTAAAATTTATTTTTGGGGCCCACCGTATGGATACTTTCAAATATAATAAATATTTTAACATGTTTTTTATATGAACATAGGCTGGTGGAGGAGCTGTACATTGAATATATGTATGTAGTGCAGTAAGTCTACTGTGTTATGTGCCACTTGTGCAGGGGGTGGGAGAGTAGGGGCCCACTTTGCTCATGGCCCCACCGGGGGATTTCCCTGTACCCCTGTGGGCCATACCCTTAACAAAACCGCCATAAACTTGTAACGTGGTAATCAGTGATAATTCTGCAGTACTGGTACGATAAACCAAGTCTATATCTAGATATAGGAGATGGGCCATACCACTCACCCCTTCAAGAGGTAGCCCTGAGGTCTCGCTACATGCGGCCCATGTATCCCAGATGGGTGGGGTATGGAGTGAACCAGCCCAGGAGGCCATTTTGCATTCTTCCCCTTATGTCCTGGTCCCTGATGAAAAACAGATGGCAGCCCCCCCCCCCCCCAACTTGTCACTTGTCATTTATAGTACTAATGTCCTACGTGGGACGGAGGTTCTGGGGCCAATACCCCCTGTAGCCATGACCCTGCTGGTAACTTCTCAGCTCTTTATTAGATACATTGACCGTGTTTGTGACATTTTGTAGCCTCCAGCTTAAAGCTGGTGGATGATGCTTGTAACACTAAGGACTGTAATGTGACATAATATAATATACCCTGATGTGTCATACAGTAAATGCTACGTGGAGTGACTCACTGGTTACATAGAACAGCTCCTTCTTATAACTCACAACTTCTTCAACTTTTTAGGTGGGACCCAACCAGCTAAACCATGGTGACCTAGACGGTGCAAGAAGAGGGGCATGTGGCATACCCTCCGCACCACAAGCCAGTATGCCCCCAGTACCGGCCACCCTGGGCGCCTTCTTCACACTTCTACTTCTTCCTCCGGGCTCTATCCTGGAGGAAGCCACCCATGGCAGATCAATGGCGTTTTATTTTTGTCCGTCATCCCTTTTGCACCTAATTTTGAAGAAGGAGGACACGGCGCAGCCTGTATGTGGCCCTTCAGCAGGAGAGGAATGTGCTGCTCTTGTGGGAGCCGGTGACCTGAACAGGGGGCAGGGCTGCATGTGATGGGGGGCACATGGAGCAGGGTCCCTCTGCAGCACAGAGTATTTCAGCATAGGAGTCTGCTGATCTCGGGCACGATGGTGACATGTCCTCATATGTGATGTTAGTAGGGACTGGCATTTCTACGATGATCGAGGTCACAGACCGAGAGTATATGAAGCAGGGCAGAGTCCTCCTGCAGCACAGAGTATTTCAGGAGAGGAGCCTGCTGATCTTGTTAGGATAGTGACCTGGCCCCTCATTTACTGATGTTGGTGAGGTCAGGGCTGCATATGATGGGAAAGGTGTCATGATGTGAGCAGGGGAATGGAGGCAAGTGCGCGGAGGGTCCTTCTGCAGCACAGAGTATTTCAGGAGAGGAGCCTGCTGATCTTGTGAAGGGCAGTGACTCCATGGTGATGTTAGTGAGGACAGGACTCCATGTGATGGCGCAGTGACGTGACACGATTGGAATGGGGACAAGTGCGAGCCCTTTGGCAGCGCAGAGTATTTCAGGAGAGTAGGTGACAGAGATATCTCCGCTCGTGGGATGCCGGGACTAGGCTGGATGTCACAGGGACAATAATCTGATCATGACCGGTCACCTACATGGTGGACATCTTGGCCCCAGATGTGATAATCCTTCCTCTTTCTAACTAAACATGTGACAAACAAAGAGACGAAAAAGACTTGTTAGCAGATGAATCACCCGCACGTTAACCCTTCACAAGCTGGGAGTCCTTGTCGACATCGCCACGTTTACGTGTGTCAGGAAGACGTCAGTCGAAGCACGGCATTGTGGGATATGATATATAAGCAGCAGATAATACACAAATAGAGAGGGGTGGGGAGAATGTGGAGTATCCGACGGTCAGGGTCCTCGGGCCAAGATTAGGCTACTTTCACACTGGTGTTTTGGCTTTCCGTTTCTGAGATCCGTTCAGGGCGCTCACAAGCGGTCCAAAACGGATCAGTTTGCACTCTAATGCATTCTGAATGGGAAAGGATACGCTCAGAATGCATCAGTTCGCCTCCGATCAGTCTCTATTCCGCTCTGGAGGCTGCCTGTAGCGTTTTGGTGTCCGTCTGACGAAACTGAGCCAAACGGATCCGTCCTGGCACACAATGTAAGTCAATGGGGACGGATCCGTTTTCACTGACACAATAGAAAACGGATCCGTCCTTCTTTGACTTTCAATGGTGTTCAAGATGGATCCGTCTTAGCTATGTTACAGACAATACAAACGGATCTGTTCTGAATGGATGCAGACGGTTGCATTATCTGAACGGATCCGTCCATGACGGATCTGCACAAAACGCGAGTGTGAAAGTAGCCTTATTTGCATTGCATGTTCTTCACTTTCTTCCATTAGGAATCGCATTCCCCAGAACTGCATGTAATTGGGTGCAGATCCTCGCGTGTATCATGTGCTCCACCGATTTGTCATTTATGGTTACATTTTGCAACTTCCTGCAATTTTTTTCTCAAAATGTCTTTCGCGTTTTGTGTTTTGTTTCACAATATTTGCAACATTGTCTCTTCTGCTCCTGCAGTTTACACTGTGGATCTGGTGCACTTTGGGTGAAGCTGATATGGCTGAGGGGGTGGAGCATGACACAGGGATTCAAAAAGAGAATCCTCCAAGCTCCACCCTTTTGGTCCCTACCTGAGTCACAGCATCAGCTCTGCCCATTGTGTTCCTTTAAACTCCTTAAAGGCATGGTCCACTTTGGAGAACCCTTTTTAATGCACCCTATTAGACCTTGTGGAGGTCTCCATTAGTCACGGAGGCCTGCTGACGTCAACTAAGTGGCCATGGCCACCAAAAGAGGCCGATCACTGGGGTGGCACCAGCAGGCTCCACCATTGATAAGCTTGGGCTGTCCAAAAATGTCTGCCTTCTTCCATAACAGCACCGCACCTGTCCATGGGCTGTGTCAGGTATTGCAGCTCTGCTCCATTGAACTGAATAAGGCTCAGCTGCAATACCATGCACAACCTGCGGACAGGTGTGGCGCAGTGTTCATGAGAAAGCAGCCATGTTTTTTTGTTTTTTTAGATCCTAGACATCACCATTAATAGCTTAGAACAGGTGTGGCCAACCAGCTATTGCAAAACTACAACTCCCAGCATGCCCAGTCTGCCTACAGCTATCAGCCTACAGCAGGGCATGGTGGGAGTTGTAGTTTTACAACAGTTGGAGAGCCGCAGGTTGGCCAGCCCTGGCTTAGAAGCAGCTTTTGGACATGCGTCTAAGGCCCCATTCACACGTCTGCAAGTGTTTTGCGGATCCACGGATCTGCAAAACACGGACATCGGCGATGTGCGTTCCGCAATTTGTGGACCGCACATCGCCGGTACTATATAGAAAATGCCTTTTCTTGTCTGCGATTGCGATTTTTTCGGGAACGCAATTGCGGACCCGGGAGGGACATTGTCTGTCCCCGTGGAAATTAATGGGGACAGAATTGCGGACATTTGAATGGGGCCTAAGGCCTCTTGCACACAAACGTTTTTTTTTGCGAGTCTACGGGCCGTTTTTTTATGTTCCGAAAAAACGGAAGTGTTTCCGTGTGCATTCCTTTTCCGTATTTCCGTTACGTTAAAAGATAGAACTTGTCCCATTCTTGTCCGCATAACGGACAAGGATAGTACTGTTCTATTAGGGGCCAGATGTTCCGTTCCGCAAAAGACGGAATGCACACGGATGTCATCCGTTTTTTTTGCGGATCCGTTTTTTGCAAAACCATACGTTCGTGTGCAATAAGCCTAAAGTAGACAATTATTTTAAAGGTGATGTCACTTATTCAATCCCAAACGGTCATCAGGGGTCCTAACGCAATGTATATTCACTTAAAATCTCCGTCTTTATTTAATCATTATTAAAATCTTGTACGTGTCAGAGGCCAGTGACCGGGTCACCAATGATTATCTGCCATTAATTTGAATAAACGCTTTTAGGCCCCTTCCACACGAGCGAGTTTTCCGCGCGGTTGCAATGTGTGATGTGAACGCACTGCCCCCGCACTGAATCCTGACCCATTCATTTCTTTGGGGCTGTGCACATGAGCGTTGTTTTTCACACATCACTTCTGCGTTGCGTGAAAATCGCAGCATGCTCTATATTCTGCGTTTTTTACGCAGCCCTGGCCCCATAGAAGTGAATGGGGCTTCAGTGAAAAACGCATTGCATCCGCAAGCAAGTGCGGATACGATGCGTTTTTCACTGATGGTTGCTAGGAGATGATGTTAGTTAACCTTAAGTTTTTTATCACTCGCGTGAAAAAGGCATCAAAACGCATTGCACCCGCGCAGGAAAAAACTGAACGCAATTGCAGACAAAACTGACCGAACTTGCTTGCAAAATGGCGCGAGTTTCACTGAACGCACCCGGAGCCAATCCGTCACGCTCGTGTGAAAAAGGCCTAATAGAGTGTATTTGCACTGAACGGTGTTTTCTTTCTGCGCCCACCACTGCCCATGAGCTATTATTTTATTTATTATCAATTTTAATCGTATATTAGCTAGGTTCCATTCGATGTTATACAGTTTATACCGATATTAAATATTTTTTTCCCCAACCACCTGGGTTATACACTTCAATTGATATTTTCCTGGACTGCGAGTGCAAGTTGAAATCTACACAATTTTCGAAACACTGTGTCTCTTTATCAATGATGTGACTCCTAATAATACACCATTTCTCCTCACACTTTCCCTATGTTGGTCAGCTGTTTGCCCTACACAAAGTGCTACACCGCCCCTCCCGACATGTTTCGCCACGAGTGTGGCTTCGTCAGGGGAGACAGGGGTACGGTAGCTGACAGTTCATCCGTTTGTGTTCCGCGTCCGTTGTACGTGTTTCCCTTCAGCAAAAAAATTAGTGCATGTCCTACTTTTTTCTCATTTGCGGACGAGGATAGACATTTATTACACGGGATCTGTGAAAACAAAGGAATCCTCCAAAAAAAACTGATGGACCATCAGTTTTTTTGGCGGATCCAGATTTGCGGACAGCAAAAAACAACTGTCGTGTGCATGTAGCCTAATAATGATCAAGCAAAGACATCGATTTTAAGTGAATATACATTGATTTGGGACCCCTAAAGGGATTTTTTTTTGGGCTGATGACTGTTTGGGGTTTGTCGTTATTAGGCCTCATGCAGACGGCCGTTGTTCGGGTTCGCGTCCGAGCCGCATATTTTGCGGCTTCAGCGCAGACCCATTCACTTCAACACTCTGTGTGCTGTCCGCATCCGTTGCTCCGTTCCGTGCCCCCGCAAAAAAAAATAGAGCATGTCCTATTCTTGTCCGTTTTGTGGACAAGAATAGGCATTTCTACAATGGGCCGCATTCCAATCCGCGAAGCAGCTTCCGTGTTTTGAGGATCCGCGGTTTGCGGACCGCAAAACATAAACGGTCGTGTGCATAAGCCCTTATCCTGAGGGTCCCATCCAGGGCCTTACAACTGACTTATTCAATCCCCCACTGATCCTTGCCAGATCCTTTGGTGGTCCCTGACGAGTGATAACGTGTCATACTTATTGGCGTCAGGGCTGATGACATCCCATTTATTTCTATGAGCGTTTTGAGAACAGCCAAGCGAGTGTGCATGCTGGTAGTTGTAGTCGCACAACAGCTGGAGTGCTGGAGGTTGCTCACCCTTGCCCTTGGATCGGCTGCAGGTGCCTGTGCAATGCATGGAGAACATGGAGCTGGATCCTAGCTAATGCACTGAGGGACCCTAGAGGGGGACCCCCACCTATTATCTCCATATGCACAGACCTAGTAGTAGACTACTGAAGCGACCTTAACCGCCCCCCCGGAGTGGAAATACCGCAGTCCACATACTGAAGGAATGTCACAAGACGACTGGACCAGTGGGTGTGAGATATTTGTCTCTGCATGAAAATTGCATTCTCCACACAATAGATAGTTCAGTGTCTTTGAGATCTCGTCTATTATCCAGATGAATGTAGCAGAGCTGAATTTGTCATTCAGACGCATACTATAGCTCTGCTTTTGAAGTTGTGCAGCCCCCATAGGAAGGCATCGAGCCGCACAGTTCTGATGCTCCAACCACTGCGCTGCCATGTCCGCTAAACAGCGCGGCACTTCAGTAAAAGAAAATGGGATCAAAAGGGGTTTGCACAATGGTCTTATGACCTTTCCCATTCACTTGTATTGAATAACAGCTTAAAGGGAACCTGTCAGCATGAAAATGCAGTGCAATCTGCAGGCAGAATGTTATAGAGCTGAGCAGATTGATATATAGATTTATGGGAAAAGATTCTCGCATTATATTCATTTATATTCCTACTCAATCTGGGCTTTGAAGTCCAGGAGGCGGTCCTATCAGTGATTGACAGCTCTCTCTGTATACACGTCATAGAGCGAAGGCTGCCAATCACTGACAGGACCGCCTCCTGGACTTCAAAGCCCAGCATGAGCAGGAATATAAATGAATATAATGCGAGAATCTTTTTCCCTACATCTATATAACAATCTACTCGGCCCCTCCTTCTCTACAGTTTGCACTGCATTCTCATGCTGACAGGTTCCCTTTAAAGGGCTTTTCACTTTTCCGTCATTTATGATAGTTGGGGGATCCGGCCTCTAGGACCCCTGTAGAGATGTGGACAGGTCGTTTGGATGGCGCAGAAATAATGGAAGGTGGAGGCACGTAAAAATCTGCAGTAAACGTAAAATTTACTGTACATATACACATGTAAGCTCTCCAGAGAAGGGTAAGGCACACTTTTAAAACATTGTGTGCATAATATTTACAGGCACACATGCTTAATGGTTGCAGTCACTAAGGATGAGGGCATAAACACATAGCAAATGACAGTTTCTTAAAAGCACTTGCAAGTATATAGAGTACATATCCTAAGGGGGACAACCCTGATCGAGGGGTGACATTACACCCCTCTGGCGGACTCCGTTCAGGGTCCCTTTCCTGCAGCTTTGTTCCACTGCATCTCCCAGGCTTCGGTGGAGAGTCTCCATACTCCACCTGCATCTCTGCGTCATCTGCTTAGAGGAGCGGACACACCATCAGTGCAGCCTTTGCAGCTACACAGGGGCCCTTTAGCAAATGTGCACTCAAAAAAAAAAATGACACCAAGGGCCCTTACAGATGGACTCTGAACCATCGGATGAAGAATTGACTAAAGAGTCATGATGAGCCCCTTACTCTTAATAGATGTCAGCAACTCTTAGCAGATCCTTCTACTGTGGGATGGAGACTCTTCCTTCTCCCATAACACAGGGTTCACACCTGCGCGTCCCGCTTCGCGCGTACGACGCTCTATCTTTACTTTTATTTTCGCCTCGTGAAAATGAAAGTAAAAATCGCGCGTCGTGCGCGTGTTTGCGCTATATATCCCTATGGGGGACACGCGACAATACGTCCCAAAGAAGCTCCTGTACTTCTTTGGGCGTAGGGCGTTTTACAGCGCGTTCGTACGCGCTGTAAAACGCTCAGGTGAGAACCATGCCCATAGGGAAACATGGGTTTTCGCCTGTTGAAGGTTTTACAGCGCGTAGGAACGCGCTGTAAAACGCTCAAGTCTGAACCCAGCCTAAACCCTGCATCTGCCACTTCAGTCAAAGCAGGCCTCTTTACTCACCTGCTGCAGCAGGCCTTTTCCAGCACTCACCCCCAGCGCACACCAGTACAGAGGAGCCTGAACACTATGCTACCAGTGCAGAGGAGCCTGATGGGACAGCACTTGTCTTAAGGTGGTCTCAGAATCACCTTACATCTAGATCGATCCTGAGCATGATGTAGTTCCCTGTACAGCCAGGAGTGCCAAAGTGCAAGGAAAACTTAAAGGGGGACTGAAATCTATCACTGCATCCCTGTCACAGAGGAATGCTAGAATATTACTTTGGCCATGCAATGTCTGAATGAATGAATTATATTTGGAGACTTCCTTTGAAGCGATGCAGAGGATTTCCCTGCACATTGTGTTGAAACCAGATGTTTTTCCAATAACACATTCTGCTCTGCTACATCAGAACTCCACTCTGTGCACTTCCTAAACATATTTATATTTGGGTAGACATAACAAGAAGCTACATCTGGATTGTCTGCGCAGTGAGGCTAATTTACAGCTGTAGATTCTTACTGCATCATGGGGCACTGATGTCATCTTTGTGATGTCACGCACCATAATAAGCAACATGGCTGACGACTCCTGCCCGAGAGAAACAATTGCATTCAGAAGATGGAGGTCATTTATAATGTAACTCATCGCGTACTGTACATTCCTGGGTGTCAGATACATTGTAGAAATGTCTGCAAATAAAGTCACTTACATTTATCTGAATAGGGCTGTTTTACCCTGGGAAAACACTTCGCGTGTTCCCAGGGCGCGCATATGACGCGCGCTTCTGCCGCGAAGTGGCTGTTTTATGGAAGCGCGCGTCATATGCGCGCTCCCATAATTGAATATGTGTTGGATCGCGCATGCTGCCGCGCGATAGTCACGGCAGCCGACGCGATCGCGTAGGGCGTTTTACAGCTCGGTCGTCCGCGCTGTAAAACGCCGACATGTGAACCATGCACATAGGGATGCATGGCTTTTCACATGTTGAGCGTTTTTCAGCGCGTATGAACGCGCTGAAAAACGCTCAGGTGTGTTCCCAGGGTTAGAGACATGAACATGCATTTGTGCGAGTCATGTTCAGATGAATCAGGCAGAAACTATTACAACAAATCTGTCTCGTGGAAATACTCGTATAGCTGTCACATTTACTGTAGACAGGTTACAGTATCACACAGTATGCCTAGTCTTCATAAAACACATAGGGGGTTATTTTTGTATGCTGAAATATGCCCATATTAGGCGTATTTTTACAACCAAATGAAGAGTGAACGAATTTCAAAATATGAAATTCGCTCGTCTCTAAATATAACTGCTATAATACCGCCTGCTATATACATGAACATAACTACCATAATACTGCTCCTATGTACAAGAATATAACTACTATAATACTGCTCCTATGTACAAGAATATAACTACTATAATACGGCCTCCTATATACAAGAATATAACTACTATAATACTGCCTCTATGTACAAGAATATAACTACTATAATACTGCCTCCTATGTACAAGAATTTAGCTACTATAATACTGCCTCCTATGTATAAAAATATAACTACTATAATACTGCTCCTATGTACAAGAATATAACTACTATAATACTGCTCCTATGTACAGGAATATAACTAATATAATACTGCCCCTATGTACAATATAACTACTATAATACTGCCTCCTATGTACAAGAATATAACTACTATAATACTGCCTCTATGTACAAGAATATAACTACTATAATACTGCTCCTATGTACAAGAATATAACTACTATAATACTGCCTCCTATGTACAAGAATATAACTACTATAATACTGCCTCCTATGTACAAGAATATAACTACTATAATACTGCTCCTATGTACAGGAATATAACTACTATAATACTGCCTCTATGTACAAGAATATAACTACTATAATACTGCTCCTATGTACAAGAATATAACTACTATAATACTGCCTCCTATGTACAAGAATATAACTACTATAATACTGCCTCCTATGTGCAAGAGTTGAATAGAACATTTAATATAACATTATCAGTTGGGTGAATGTTTGGCTGCTGCTTCTTCTTAAAGGGGTTCTACACCATTTTAATACTGATGACCTATCCTCAGGATCGATCATCAGTATTTGATCGAAGGGGTTGGTCTGACACCCAGGACTCCCACCGATCAGCTGTTTGAGAAGACTTGCGGTAGTGCCATAGCTTTCTTGCAGTTTCCTGCAGGCCAGTGACGCCACGACTATTTCAGTGGCCTGGATGTGGCTCAGCCTCATTGAAGTGAAATAGATCATATGGATAGATCATCAGTAAGATAAAGTTACCCGTCCCTTTAATATACCATCTATTTCCCAGAGATACAAATCACTGCAGCTGTAAAATAAAATTGTTGACAAAACTAAGTACAATAAATCTGCCGACCAGATGTGAGAGTCATCTGATTCTGTGCTGACGTCAGAGCTAGAACCTCACAGCGAGGTGGACTGAGATCTAGATGGCTCTCCACATAGGATCAAATGGACTGTGACCAGAATAAGGGCAGAGCACATGTTCTATGGGGTCAGGTGACTCCAGCTGAGGATGACATCACTGCTCCTGTGAGCTGGTACGTCCCAGGAGACGGCAACCCTGCGTAATGTGCAGAATCCAATGCCACTGGTGGGATCTCTCCATAACTGGGAGTCTGAAAACTTTTCAACGTTCCACTAATTTGCATTTTATTTATATTGTACATAGGAGCAGTATTATAGTAGTTATATTCTTGTACATAGAAGCAGTATGATAGTAGTTATATTCTTGTACATAGGAGGCAGGATTATAGTAGTTATATTCTTGTACATAGGAGCAGTATTATAGTAATTAGTCTTGTACATAGAAGCAGTAATATAGTAGTTATATTCTTGTACATAGGAGCAGTATTATAGTAGTTATATTCTTGTACATAGGAGCAGTATTATAGTAGATATATTCTTGTACATAGGAGCAGTATTATAGTAGATATATTCTTGTACATAGGAGCAGTATTATAGTAGTTATATTCCTGTACATAGGAGCAGTATTATAGTAGTTATATTCTTGTACATTGGAGGCAGTATTATAGTAGTTATATTCTTGTACATTGGAGGCAGTATTATAGTAGTTATATTCTTGTACATAGGAGCAGTATTATAGTAGCTATATTCTTGTACATAGGAGGCAGTATTATAGTAGTTATATTCTTGTACATAGGGGGCAGTATTATAGTAGTTATAGTCATGTACATAGGAGCAGTATTATAGTAGTTATATTCCTGTACATAGGAGGCAGTATTATAGTAGTTATATTCTTGTACATAGGAGCAGTATTATAGTAGTTATATTTCTTGTACATAGGAGGCAGTATTATAGTAGTTATATTCTTGTACATAGGAGCAGTATTATAGTAGTTATATTCTTGTACATAGGAGGCAGTATTATAGTAGTTATATTCTTGTACATAGGAGCAGTATTATAGTAGTTATATTCTTGTACATAGGAGCAGTATTATAGTAGTTCTATTCTTGTACATAGGAGCAGTATTATAGTAGTTCTATTCTTGTACATAGGAGCAGTATTATAGTAGTTCTATTCTTGTACATAGGAGCAGTATTATAGTAGTTCTATTCTTGTACATTGGAGGCAGTATTATAGTAGTTATATTCTTGTACATAGGAGCAGTATTATAGTAGTTATATTCTTGTACATAGGAGCAGTATTATAGTAGTTATATTCTTGTACATAGGAGGCAGTATTATAGCAGTTATATTCTTGTACATAGGAGCAGTATTATAGCAGTTATATTCTTGTACATAGGAGCAGTATTATAGTAGTTATATTCTTGTACATAGGAGCAGTATTATAGGAGTTATATTCTTTTAATGGGGGGCAGTAATATAGTAGTTATACTTGACTATATTTGGGTTTTTTTCTGAGCTAGACATTTATTCCTAACAGTTGCCTCTGTGCAGTATGCTGTCAGTATTGATCACTGTTTCTATCAGGACGATGTCAGCAATGATCGCTATATGGACTCTTCTCTGGTCGGCACTTTGATCAGACGCTTAGTAAAGTTGTTGTGTTTTGCAGAGTATTGGCAGGAATTACTTGTCACAAGATCTGCTCTGTGAAAGAGATTTTGGACGGGTCGGCTTAGGCTCAGCGCCAGGTCCCCGTCACCCTGAGAAGTTTAATAACACAAAAAAAAAAACACAACAGGACAGCATATTGCAGCCGGCCTGCCAGAACTTTCCAGACGAATCCTGCAGAGGGTGTATGGACAACGATCAGATGTTCTCTCTACTTTCCGGAGCTTTGACAATAAGGAATAATAACATTGGGACTACACTAGTGATGTAGGGGAGGGGGGGGGGACACTAGTTCTCGGAGGTGCAGAGGTAGTTGTCGTAGTGATTTGAAGAACATGTGGTAGTCAGAGACCCGGGTACAAATTTTTCATCGGGATCCAGAATCTTAAGAATGAGTTGAAGCATTTTGGGTGCCTGCTGCTATGATTGGAGGGGTATGGTGGTTGGAATAGATTTTCCTTAAAATAAAAGGTGGAGGAGATCACACATGGTGGTAAAGGTCTCAGTGCCGACCAAAAGAAGGGGAGTAGGGTACCATCGATAGTGTTACCATCCAATGTGAATGGGGGTTTCCAAACATGGCCGGTGCGACAGTTTTCTGAGTCTTTCTTATAGATAACGATTAACAGGTCAGGTGGATTCATGGCGGGGGGCGGGACAATAACTGCCAAGGGAAGCAAATTTTGTAATTTATTTAAAAAATATATAATATCTGACCCCCCCCCCCCCCTTATTTTTGGCTACAGCTGTATCACCTTAAAAGAAAATGTCTAAGAAAAGACAATTTTATTATTTGAATAAATTGCATCAAAAATGTTCAGGGGTTACCTAGCTTGTGAATGATGCAAAACAGATTGTTGCGTTTTCAAAATGGCGGGTGGACTTTCCCAAGGATGACGGCTGGGCTGCGCTTGGCGAGTTTTTAATTTTATTTGCCCGGTTTCCAAGGCGAGGACTGTTCCTTGCAACCATCTCCAGCACTGGGACAGGATTTCAGAAGCGGTCTGCTCCCAGCTGCAGCGTTGCTTATCTCAGCGGGCAGTGCATGAAAGACCCCAGGAATGCTAAATGTTACAAATTGTCGTTTTATGTTTTTTTTCTTCTAAACGTTGGCCCCAAAAGAAGAAACTTTGAGACTTTCCATCACGTCCCTTCCATGGCCGCACATAGAAAATAGAGGACCCCAGAGAGCAGAATCAGCAATAGGAGGATGAAGGCTGGAGTGTAAAGCAGGGGAGGGGTCGTCCAGGGCCTGACCTCAGAACATTAGCCAATGACAATAAGGTAAGTGTCCCTTTAACACTTTGATTGCCAGGGCCATGTTTACACTGCCTGGTCCTGTCAAAGTGCAGAGGGCGCGGCCATTACAGAAAGAGCAGAGCTTCTAGGTGTAATGGTAACGCCCCCGTTGCTCCTAAAGGCTCATTTGCATATATTAAAGCATCATTTTTCTCAGCAATGCGGGCACATATAACCAACAGGTCTCCAGCTAGCAAGTGTCATAGGTACAAACCTGCTGACAGGTGCCCTTTAAGGCGTAAGGACACTTTCACGCTAGCGTTAAACTTTTCCGGCATTGAGTTCGTCCTCGGGGCTTAATACCGGAAAAAAACGCTTCAGTTATATCCTAATGCATTCTGACTGGAGGGAAATCCGTTCAGGATGCATCAGGATGTCTTCAATGCTGCGGTATTATCTCCGTCCACAATTCCGGTACACATGCCGGATCCGGCATTAATTTCCATTTCAATTTATTAGTGCCGGATCCGGCATAAAAATACCGGATCCGTTTTGCCAGATGACACCGTAAAAACGGATTCGGTATTGCAATGCATTTTTCTGACTGATCAGGCATTTTTAAGACCTGATCAGTCTGAAAAATGCCTGATCAGTCAGAAAAAAATGACGTGTTTGCATAAAGTTTGCCTGATCAGGCAGGCAGTTCAGGCAACGGGAATGCCTGCCGGAGTCGAACAACGCAAATGTGTAAACGTACCCTAAGTGATTAGAAAAATATGGTTGTTCTCATCCAGAAACAGCGGCCCCCCTTACCCATGGCTCCATTCATTCGAGCAGTGCAATACCAGACACAGCCTATGAAAAAGAAGCTCTGTTGCAGGAAGACGAGGCTGAAGGTTTTTAGGTTGTTATCGGGGGTCTCTGGTATTTTTTAACAACAACATTGCAACAACAACAACAACAACAACAACAACAGCAGAAATATTCTGACCCTCAGACAACAGACGGACCCCCAGGATTTGTCCGACACAGCAGTCAGGGCTCTGTGATGACATAGCAACATCCATCAGGCAAAAAATAAAAAAAACACAAATTTATTTATATAGAAAACTAAATAAATAAATAAATAAAACCCAACACAAAAAATACAATTCTACATGTTTTTTAATTGAGGTATCAAATATTCTTCAGATCAGAGGAGTAAAACAAGGCCGCACCTGGTGTCCACATCGTATCGGCTACTTCAAGCCAGTCAAAAATATTATTGATATATTAATTAAGAAAAAAATCCAAAAATAGACAATTCCTACAATTATCCTCCTCAAAGTTACAAAAAAGGATACAAAGAGAGTCCCTCACGCTGGAGGACCCAGCACGACCTCAGCCTGCTGATTTCAATAACATCAGTGTAATGCTCCATTTCACCTGTGGTGGCACTGCAGGGAAACTGAACACTCACTGCCAGTTCCCTGCGCGGATTACAGGCGATCATTACGATCACAGCAGCCTGTGATCAGCTTATTGTCCACAGACCCACTGACAAATAGGGATAGCTCAAAGTGGACAGCGCCTTTAAGGCGGCGTGGGTTGTTTGGACGCGAGCTTGATCAGTGGAAATACGTTGAGAGGTTGTCAAAGCCCATGTGTCCAGAATAACAATCAATGAGACTCTACTTAGACAGAGTCTGTAAGCATACTGCCATGTAGGGTGCCCCAACTTTCTTGTGAAAACCCGGCCTTCTAATCCTGAGAAATGCTTAATTTCATTTTTATGCAAATAAGATTTTCGGTGCACTTTGGGCGGGGCCGCTCCGATCGATGCACCTAGCTTTGTCTACATCATCGCTCCAGCTCTGAAATCTCAGAGACTGTCAGTCAAACAAGAGGTGATTTAACAGTCAGCATTATTAGTGAAGCAATGGTGCACCCAACAGAGCAGCTCCGCCCACAGTGCACCAAAAACCTTATTTACATAAAAATAAAAATAATCATTTCTCAGAAAGAAAGAATCGGATTTTCACAATAAAAGGTATAGTTATGTTTCGGAGTATCTACCCTACATGGCGGTATGCTTAGGTTTAAAGTGGTTTTGGAGGTGATAGACTAACTTCTTCTGCAATTTATGTAAATTAAAGGCAACTCCATGATCCTAAATACTAGATTTGGGGCATTGCTTAACTAGAAATCTTCTAATAGATCACATAAGGCGGCAAACGAAGAGCAGACGATTTATATTCCTGTCGCCTCCCCAGTGATTGTATTTTATGACGCCTTGGTTAAGGCCTCATGCACACGACCGTTGTTTGATTCCGTGTCCGTTGCTCCGTTTTTCTGCGGACCCATTGGTTTTCAATGGGTCCGTGGAAACCTCGGCAAATGCACCGTTTGTCCTCCGCGTCCGTGATTCCAGTCCGTTAAAAAAAATATAACCTGTCCTATTCTTGTCTGTGAAAAACAGTTCACGGACCCATTCAAGTCAATGGGTCCGTGAAAAAATGCGGATGGCCATCCGTGTGTCATCCGCGTCCGTTTTTTTTGCGGATCCCTTGGCAGGCACTTGGGAAAAATTGTCAGCCTGTCTTTTGGTAAAATCTTTTGGGTCATGTCCGCTAAAAAAAACGGAAGACACACAGAAACACAACGGAAGGCAAAAACGGACACGGATCACTGAACAACGGAACCCCTTTTTGCGGACAGCATAAAAAAAACGGTCGTGTGCATGAGGCCTAACAGTCTCAATCCATGTGTTATTGGAAACATGTTAGGAAATGGCTAGTTATGGTCTAGCGCCCCCAAGTGTCAAAACAATGCCTCTTACAGGACAAGACCAGTGCTCTTCGGCTGCTCGGGGGTGGAGCTTCCATTGGTAAATGCCCCCGCTTATCTCTTTAGGTTTACCCATATTCTATAGAGGCACCTGAGGGGATACTGTCTGGGAAGAGGTAATAACGGATGTAAACGAGGTATGGCCAGAAAAATAAAAAGATCTAGGCCAGCAGAAGTACAAGGCATTATACTAACGCCCCTCCTCAGTGCATAGTGCTGGGGAGCCTAAGGTGGAGCCCTCCACGAACGTACATGGGGCTGCAGGACAAATGGTCAGCAAAAACTGAGATTTGAGGGGTTTTCCTCACTTTACCCCCCCCCCCCCCCCACATACAAGACATGGATGTAGCTCATTCGCAATTAATTTTTTTTTTCTTTTTTAAATTAATTTCACTGAATTCAAATTCTGATGTGGAATAACGCGTTTCAGAACCACTGCAGGCAACCGGATGTATGGTTTTAATACGCAGGCTGCTCTTGTGATCAAAGGGTGGACGATGGGAAGGTTTTTGACAAAAAAAAACAAAAAATATCCAATTTTAAATTCTGGAACAGAACTGCGAAATGCACCGCTAACCTGTCTTCCTGCAGAAAACTAAATCCAGAACGCGTTGTGATGTTTAAGCCACGCCATTACCGGATGAAAGGAATTTCGCCTGCGCTTCTGAAATGTAATCCTATTACTCAGTAAACACTCTAATAGACGTATATTACTAGAAATCCTACCGAAGACACTGCAAGAAAAAATAATTTTTTAAAAATCACACAAAAGCGACGCCGCACGCAGGTCAGTTGCAGGTGTAAAAAGTCATGGCGCATCCTATGATACTTAGGGCTCATGCACACGACCGTATGTACTTTCTGGTCCGCAAAACACGGATCCGCAAAAAGATGGATGACGTATGTGTGACATCCATGCTGCATACGTTTTTTTCCGCGCAGATCCATTGTAACAATGCCTGTCCTTGTCCGCGAAATGGACAATAGGATATGTTCTATCCTTTTTTTTGGCGAAACAGACATGCAGATGTACGGAATGAGTCATTTCCGTTTTGTTTTTTTTCAAGCGCCATTGAAATGATAGCTTCCGCATACGGACCTGTAAAAAAATAAAAAATTTGGAAAAAAAAATACATTTGTGCATAAGCCCTTAAAGGGTAAATGTCACGTGACGTTTGCTGCAATTAGAGCAAATCATATTGCGCAGTTCAGTTTCTAAGGCCGCCGCAGTTACATGATTTCAGGCACTGTGCGTCCGATCCTGAGACTACCACAAGGTCAGCAATTTCACCCCAAAAATATATATATTTTTTTCTATTTCTGTCAGTGGCATCATCTTTTGGCTAGTTTGTGCTGTGTACGGCGCCCCCTGTGGCGGATTGCACGCAGCGCCATACTATTGAGTCAGTCTTCACAGTCATTATCCTAAAGTCCCTCCGTGGCGGCGAGCCACGTGGTCAGGTGACCGCTGGCGCTGCAGTCTAGTCTCCGTACTGGATTTCGGCTTTCAGCTCCTGTGTCACGTATCCGATGAACGCTGCTGCCACCCGCTGTTGTAAAGCGGCATTGCCCGAGACCAGCATGATGAGGTGCGTGGCGTCCGTCCAGTCCAGGTTCCGGATGATGGCGTAGATCTGCTCGCACAGCCTCTGCTGCTGCACCGGCGGCAGCTCCATCAGGATCTGGGGAACAGGCTTGAACTGTCCGTTCGCCATCCAGGCTCCTAGAACGCCCCCTAGAGCGCCACCTGAAAAACACAAGCCATGGACCATTAACCCCTTACTGCAGGGGGGGCTCATTTTTTACAGGGAGAGAGGTGGCTCCTATTGCTGCCATGTTGGTTCATATATACCACTTTTCTTATCGGTTTTTATTTTACCGGTAATTGTAATAATTTTTTTAATTACGTAATTTAAATTATTTTTTCATTTGAAATTTTTATTATTAATGTGATTATTTAAATGCCCAGGTCGTTATGAACGCGGCGATAATAATTATGTGTAGAAAATTCCTCGGGCAGGGATTAATAGGAGTACTACATATGGCGGCCCCACCGCTGTCACAGCAACCATGGGTACCTGCTGCCGAGCGGGACGGGCTTAAAGGGGTTGTTCGAAGATTGACACAGGACGTGTGATGGTGGGGGGTCCCACTGCGCCCGAGAACAGGGATTCCATGGCCCCCGTTTTAATGGAGCAGTGGTGGGACCCCCGGCGATCAGCGATCTAGATTTACCCAGGGACATCATGGCAGCCAACCTGAAGACGGTAAAACTTGGTACCTTACCCACGGCTATCCCCGGGGGTCCTCCTAGCAATCCCCCTACAAAGGCTCCAGCACCGGCAGCCACGGCCCCCCGGGCAGAATGCTTTATGGCCACCTTCATCTTCTGCTCCGTTGACAAGTGGCACAGAAGGCGCAGGATGTCGTCCACATTAACCGGCATGTTCGCGGCTGGAACAGAAACAAAATGGCCGCAATGAGCATATAAACGTACGGGAGGGAACAAAATGGCCACAAGAAATGTACAGGAGAAAACAAAATGGCTGCAATAGCCATATAAATGTACAGGAGGGGACGGCGCAGACCCCTGTAGAGAGATTTACAAATAATTGTCACGATGGTCGCACTGTAACATGAGGCTGCGTCAAAATAGTACTGACACTGTACCGCAAAAAAGAATAGCGTATAAAATGAGGATGCTCGGACTGGGAGAAAATGTCTGTATGTGGGTAAGTAACTGGCTGAGTGACAGAAAACAGAGGGTGGTTATTAACGGGAGATACTCAGATTGGGTCACTGTCACTAGTGGGGTACCTCAGGGGTCAGTACTGGAGGGGTCACTGTAACTAGTGGGGTACCTCAGGGGTCAGTACTGGAGGGGTCACTGTAACTAGTGGGGTATCTCAGGGGTCAGTACTGGAGGGGTCACTGTCACTAGTGGGGTACCTCAGGGGTCAGCACTGGAGGGGTCACTGTCACTAGTGGAGTACCTGAGGGGTCAGCACTGGAGGGGTCACTGTCACTAGTGGGGTACCTCAGGGGTCAGTACTGGAGGGGTCACTGTCACTAGTGGGGTACCTCAGGGGTCAGTACTGGAGGGGTCACTGTAACTAGTGGGGTATCTCAGGGGTCAGTACTGGAGGGGTCACTGTCACTAGTGGGGTACCTCAGGGGTCAGCACTGGAGGGGTCACTGTCACTAGTGGAGTACCTGAGGGGTCAGCACTGGAGGGGTCACTGTCACTAGTGGGGTACCTCAGGGGTCAGTACTGGAGGGGTCACTGTCACTAGTGGGGTACCTCAGGGGTCAGTACTGGAGGGGTCACTGTCACTAGTGGGGTACCTCAGGGGTCAGTACTGGAGGGGTCACTGTCACTAGTGGGGTACCTCAGGGGTCAGTACTGGAGGGGTCACTGTCACTAGTGGGGTACCTCAGGGGTCAGTACTGGAGGGGTCACTGTCACTAGTGGGGTACCTCAGGGGTCAGTACTGGAGGGGGCACTGTCACTAGTGGGGTACCTCAGGGGTCAGTATTGGGCCCTTTTCTCTTCAATATATTTCTTAATGATCTTGTAGAAGGCCTGCACAGTAAAATATCTATTTTTACAGATGACACTAAACTGTGTAAAGTAATTAACACTAAAGAGGACAGTATACTGTATATATACTACAGAGGACAGTATACTGTATATATACTACAGAGGACAGTGTACTGTATATATACTACAGAGGACAATATACTGTATATATACTACAGAGGACAGTATACTGTATACATACTACAGAGGACAGTATACTGTATACATACTACAGAGGACAGTATACTGTATATACACACACTACAGATGACAGTATACTGTATATATACTACAGAGGACAGTATACTGTATATATACTACAGAGGACAGTGTACTGTATATATACTACAGAGGACTGTATACTGTATATATACTACAGAGGACAATATACCGTATATATACTACAGAAGACAGTATACTGTATATATACTACAGAGGACAATATACCGTATATATACTACAGAAGACAGTATACTGTATATATACTACAGAGGACAGTATACCGTATATATACTACAGAGGACAGTATACTATATATATACTACAGAGGACAGTATACTGTATATATACTACAGAGGACAGTATACTGTATATATATACTACAGAGGACAGTGTACTGTATATATACTACAGAGGACAGTATAATATATATAATACACTACAGAGGACAGTATACTGTATATATACTACAGAGGACAGTATACTGTATATATATACTACAGAGGACAGTGTACTGTATATATACTAGAGAGGACAGTATAATATATATAATACACTACAGAGGACAGTATACTGTATATATATATATATATATATATATATATATATACACACACACACACACACACACACACACTACAGAGGACAGTATATATACTACAGAGGACAGTATACTGTATATCTACTACAGAGGACAGTATACTGTATATATACTACAGAGGACAGTATATATACTACAGAGGACAGTATACTGTATATATACTACAGAGGACAGTATACTATATATATACTACAGAGGACAGTATACTGTATATACTACAGAGGGCAGTATACTGTATATATACTACAGAGGACAGTATACTGTATATATACTACAGAGGAGAGTATACTGCTACAGAGGGATCTGGATAGATTGGAGGCTTGGACAGATAAGTGGCAGATGAGGTTTAACACTGACAAATGTAAAGTTATGCACATGGGAAGGAATAATGCAAGTCACCCGTACATACTAAATGGTAAAACACTCGGTAACACTGACATGGAAAAGGACCTAGGAATTTTGGTGAAGAAAAAACTGCTGCAAAAACCAGTGTCAGGCAGCTGCTGCCAAGGCCAATAAGATAATGGGTTGCATCAAAAGGGGCATAGACGCCTGTGATGAAAACATAGTCCTGCCACTTTACAAATCACTGGTCAGACCACACATGGAGGACTTTCATCTCCGCTCAAAAATCATGTTCTGAGCGGACACGGAACGGCCACCATTATAGTCTATGGGGTCTTTAGGCTCCGTTACGGTCAGTTCGGTCTCAGTTATCTGCAGAATCCGTCCTTTCCGTTCTCCTGATCCTTAACGGACCCAGAGAACGCAAAGGAGAAATGGTGATGTGAATGGAGCCTTATAGCTACTAGAGAGGGGCCTGGATGTATTTCTGGAGTGTAATAATATTACAGGCTACAGCTACTAGAGAGGGGTCGTTGATCCAGGGAGTTATTCTGATGCCTGATTGGAGTCGGCAAGGAATTTTTTCCTCTTAAGTGAGGAAAATTGGCTTCTACCTCACAGGGGTTTTTTGCCTTCCTCTGGATCAACTAGCAGGATGACAGGCCGAACTGGATGGACAGATGTCTTTTTTAGGCCTTATAAACTATGTTACGACAGGAGGGCAGTGGGGAAGCGCGTATTAAGCGCCACTGAAATCCGACGGGCTGCGATGATGCAGTACTGCCTCACACCACCAGATGGAGCACTACACCGGAGATTACACGCGGGAGCGGAGGGTTCAGCATGCCGAGTCACGTCCGACAGTGTGAAGTCCAGAGTCACGTCATCAGTCAGTGTGCGGACAGTCGGGTATTAGAGGGGCTTGGCCGGCAACACTGGGGTTAATGGGAATGTTGCCAATTTGCCATTATGTGAGATAAACAATGGGGGTCGCTAATTATTATTATCGCGCTATTACTTTAAGACCTCCATGTGCCCCCATCAAGCACCTCCTCACGTAATGGGCAACATGGGGTTAATGTGAGGTACATGATGAGGTTACTGAGGCACGTGGGGGTCCAAATCCATAAAACGGCGTGCCTCACATTAAAAGCAAGCACCTCCATCCATTAACCCCATGTTTTCCATCATTCGAGGAGGTATTTGATGAAACTATTAAAGGGGGTTTCTGACACTTTTTAACGGATGACTTAAAAAAAAAAAAAAAGGCGCGCGGCTGCCTTCAAACAGCTGATTGGCGGCAGTGTCAGGTGTCGCACCCCCGACGATCAGATACTGATGATAGGTCACCGGCTGGAAAGTGTCGGAGAACCCCTTTAATATGAGGCACATATGGTTGGACCTCCACGTGCCTCACCGTAACATCACTAACTCAGAATTCTCCTCCCGTGACAGCTCCAGCTCCACTTTAAGGTTGCGTTCACATGGACGGTCAAGGCAGAAGCTTTACAGAAAGTGAAAGGACGGCAAGGACTGCAGCTACGACTGATATCACCACAGAGCAAGATAAGAGGACGTCGGGGAAAGGTGAGACGCTTATCTCCGCTCCCGCTTACCTGTGATATCTGACCCCACACGAGGCAAGACTAAAAGACACCGGCCGAACGATCACTGCCAGAGAGCGGGGACAAACGATCGCACTGACGATCGATCATCCGAGCACACTTCAGAAGAAGGGGACCGGCTATCAGCTATGTCTCCCCGCCCCCCACATGCACACTCAGCTCGACTGAGCATGCATGTGTTGTCAGTAGGGGGTTGGAGGAGAACGGCCCCACCTGACACCTCTGGTAATGGCTGAGAACAGATCAGGCATATTGAAACCCAACTGCCCGATCCTGATCTATCCCAACCTCATCGTGAGGTTGAAAGCACTGGGTCTGGCCCCCCACATTCCTCAGGGGCCACTTATGAGCGGATCCTCCGCCTCACTGCCCGCCGCCAGCCCCTCCAAAGATTTACAACTGACCCAGCCCTCTTGTCACACAACTACAACTCCCAGCATGCTCTGACAGCAAGATATTGGGAAACCTCTGATCTATAGATTTGTGCAACACAGAACCCATCAGTTCCCATATTCCTGAGGAGGATGTGACCTGTGGAACTACAACTCCCAGCATTCCCTGCCAGGTGACATACCCTCCAACCAGCACTTCACTGCAGGATTCACTACAAGTCTCAGCAGACCCGAGGAGTCTCTGGAACAATCTCCAGCTGATGTGGAACTACCAGGTTTCGGCACACCCCTGGCATGGTGGGAGTAGTAGTCACAACTCACCGGTTTCGGGGTCAGCAGCAGAATCCTCAGTCTCTCCTTTTGATACTTTGATCTAGTGACATGTGACACCTTTTGGGGGCGGAGCCACCACTCACTGGTGTTCCATTGGTCGGAAAGCCATGGGGCGTGGCGCCCAGAAGTCACTGGTGTCTGGGATGGAAGTGACGTCATCACAAGGGCTCGGAAGGGTCAAAGTTGTGATTTGCTACAGATTTGATGTTCACTCGGCTCCACGCGCCGCGATTACCAGGAGCAACGTGCAGCGCGGCCGGCGCCCGGATATAGCAAGATTA
This sequence comes from Bufotes viridis, assembly GCA_033119425.1. Lineage (NCBI taxonomy): Eukaryota > Metazoa > Chordata > Amphibia > Anura > Bufonidae > Bufotes > Bufotes viridis. The sequence goes on along the minus strand of CM065598.1, from coordinate 93,925,049 downwards.
GACAGAATGAAAGTGAATGTGCCGTGCAGCCATTGGCTGTTCCATGGCACGTGACTAGCTGCTCACACTTTGGTAGCCGTCGCCACCCGTGTAAAAAATTCTACTTACTGCTCTCATTGATGAGGCACAGTGCCCTCTAGTGTCCGCAGAGTGGCGTCGCCCGCACGGTACATTGGCTTTTAATTCATCCTTGTGTTAGACATGTGGGGTAGTGCCACCCAGTGGTAGGTGGGTGTAATGACGTCTGCTGCGGTCATCTGTGACAGTGTGGGCTGTAATGTGAGAGGTCTGTGTGCAATGCACAGCGCTGCTCCTGTCACTCATACAGGCTGGGGAAACTGAGCAAAGGGGATGTTTTACAAAGCTGATCTGTGCACTGTATTATTGTACAGCATATATTATCATTTGAGTTAATCCTGTATTATACTCCAGAGCTGCACTCACTATTCTGAGGATGGAGCCACTGTGTACATACATTACTTATCCTGTACTGATCCTGAGTTGCATCCTGTATTATACTCCAGAGCTGCACTCAATATTCTGCTGGTGCAGTCACTGTGTATATACATTACTTGTCCTGTACTGATCCTGAGTTACATCCTGTATTATACTCCAGAGCTGCACTCACTATTCTGCTGGTGGAGTCACTGTGTACATACATTACTTATCCTGTACTGATCCTGAGTTACATCCTGTATTATACTCCAGAGCTGCACTCACTATTCTGCTGGTGCAGTCACTGTGTATATACATTACTTATCCTGTACTGATCCTGAATTACATCCTGTATTATACTCCAGAGCTGCACTCACTATTCTGCTGGTGCAGTCACTGTGTACATACATTACTTATCCTGTACTGATCCTGAATTTCATCATACATTATACCCCAGAGCTGCACTCACTATTCTGCTGGTGCAGTCAATGTGTACATACATAACTTATCCTGTACTGATCCTGAGTTACATCCTGTATTATACTCCACAGCTGCACTCACTATTCTGCTGGTGGAGTCACTGTGTACATACATTACTTTACTTATCCTGTACTGATCCCGAGTTACATCCTGTATTATACTCCAGAGCTGCACTCACTATTCTGCTGGTGCAGTCACTGTGTACATACATTACTTACTCTGTACTGATCCTAAGTTACATCCTGTATTATACTCCAGAGCTGCACTCACTATTCTGCTGGTGGAGTCACTGTGTACATACATTACTTATCCTGTACTGATCCTGAGTTACATCCTGTATTATACTCCAGAGCTGCACTCACTATTCTGCTGGTGGAGTCACTGTGTACATACATTACATTACTTATCCTGTACTGATCCTGAGTTACATCCTGTATTATACTTCAGAGCTGCACTCACTATTCTGCTGGTGCAGTCACTGTGTACATACATTACTTATCCTGTACTGATCCTGAGTTACATTCTGTATTATACTCCAGAGCTGCACTCACTATTCTGCTGGAGCAGTCACTGTGTACATACATTACTTGTCCTGTACTGATCCTGAGTTACATCCAGTATTATACTCCAGAGCTGCACTCACTATTCTGCTGGTGGAGTCACTGTGTACATACATTACATATCCTGTACTGACCCTGAGTTACATCCTGTATATACTCCAGAGCTGCGCTCACTATTCTGCTGGTGCAGTCATTGTGTACATACATTACATTACTTATCCTGTACTGATCCTGAGTTACATCCTGTATTATACTCCAGAGCTGCACTCACTATTCTGCACTACATTACTTACTCTGTACTGATCAGGGAGCATCTTACATACACTGATAAATCTCCCCATACGGCTCTAAATCCACTATTTCCCCGTCACACAATATACTATAAAAATGGCTGGGGAACTCGGTGCATAAGAATTTGTCCAATAACCATTAAACTCAACAGAAGCTGTAAAATCTCTGCGTCATTGCCTCTGACCTCCACAGAGTTTACGGGATATGGGGGGGGGGGGGGGGCATTTAGAGGGATGGGTCACATGGGGCATTCTCTCCAGAGAAATTCTGTAACAAAACCTCTTTTTCAGACCGCTGCCTAGCAACAGGCACCGCAGCTAGCGGGTGACTACTCCGGACGATTGCTCCGCCCATGGCTGTCAGTTTGTGTCCAGAAAAAGAAGATAAACCTGAAAATGTTTCAACTTCATTATTTTTCACTTGAAAAATTGAATTTAACATTTAAAATTTGTGGAAAGTCAGAGGTAGGTGGAAACGTCCAGAGCCCTACGCCCAAGACTGGGACTACTACTCCCATAGTGGCCACCAGGGGGCGGTACCAGCTGACTGTCCATCAGTCCCGCAGCTTATTGACCTTGTCCATAAAGGTCACGACCTTCTCGTAGTCCACGTTGTTTCTCCAGTCGCCGCCATGTTTGAAGTAGGAGCCGACGATCAAGGCGCTGGCGTCGGAGTACTTCTCCAGGTTACTCAGCGTCACCCCCGACCCGACAAGAACGGGGATCTGGACGCAGCGCTGGACCTCTAGGACGGGACGGAAGAGGTTAACGGCAGATCCTCTATGGAAATACATCTAATAGACTTTCTCACCTGCCTCCACATCTCTGATTGCTGTCAGTGAACAGAAATGCCCAGAGAGCGAAAACTCATCCTGACCCAAGACTTCTCACAGCTGGGAGTTTGTTACAATTGAATCCAGTCTAGACAATCCTCTGTGAGCCAAACCCTGCAGCAGCGCACATCGACTCCCGACCTGTTACAATGTATCAGCGCAGGTAAAATGTATTCATCCCAGAATTGTAGCGAACCTTCAGCTGTGAGAAGTATTGATCGGGAGGCGAGGATCTTCGTGCCATACCTTTCAGTTCTCGTGGATCGGCTTCTTGTCCTGTAGCGACGCCGGTCAATATAACGCCATCCGCCAAGAAGAACTCCGCTGCCTTTGCCGTCTCCGATATCGTAACGTCCGCAGTCACGGCGTGGGAGCTGAGAACACGGACATTGTCTTAAAGGACCCATCCATATAAAAAACGGAATCACTGGCTAAGGGCTCATGCACACGACTGTGTGCTGACCGGGCCCCTGCTGCGGACCGCAAATTGCAGTCCGCAATGCACCGGCACCGACCGCGGGGCATCTGCAGCGGATCGCGGACCCATTCACTTGAATGGGGTCTACGATCCGCATCCGACGGTCTGCAGCGCAACTACTTTTTTTCGGTGCGGAGGCACGACCAGGAACACTCCGTAGTGCTTCCGATCCGTGCTTCCGTACCGCATCTCCCGGATTGCGTGATCCGTGATGCGGCTGCACACGGCCGGTGCCCCGCCTATTGCGGACTCGCCGTCTGCGGGTCGCAATACGGCCACGGGCAGCACACGGTCGTGTGCATGAGCCCTAACTCACAGATTTCCAACTTTCTGAGGCTTTGCTGTAATTCCTCATCATTTTCAAGATCTCTGCTTGCAGTCAGCAAATGGAAACATTCTTCTGTACATCCAGAGGCTCCAAAACCATCCTGACCTTATATTTCTCATAGCTGAGGGGTCGCTACAATGGTATCTAGCGAGAGAAATACAAGACTCCAACCAATCACAGGTCGCACAATCTAAACTGCCTTGTGTCCAGGTAAGATGGATCCATCATAAAAATAGGGATCAGTTTACAAACATTTCTGTTTCCATTCACTGACAGCAAGCAGAAGTCTTTAACTTCATAAAAAGCCTATTAGGTAGTTGCAGAATTTTACAAGCCTCACTGCCAACAGCAATGGCGTCGCCTCGATGTCCGCGGCCACTGACCTGTGCTTCTTCTTAATGTCGGCGAAGATCTGGACGTGCTCCGCGCCCACGGCCTTGCGGTACCGCAGCAGGTCTCCAGCGCAGGCGCTCACCAGTCCTTCATCGGCGACGTGAGAGAAGACAAAGCTCTCGGCTCGTATGAAGTCCAGTCCTGCACAACAGCGGAGGAGATTAGGGGTCCGGATGGGAGTCATGTACTGGGGGAGGGGGGCTTCCTGCTGCCCCCAGAAACAACACAATCCCATTTAATATTAGGCTCCAGGAAAGCTGGGTGACCACCACGTGACTACCACCATATCACTCCCACGGGCAGTCACCCAGCTTTCCCTGAGACAAGTTTGCAATTTAAAGGGGGGCTCCAGACTTCAGTCATTACAGCTTAGCTGCCCTATCATTAAAGTTCTGCTCACCTATGAACGCTCATGGCCTAGCCCTGCTTCCTCAGCTGAGGGGTCTGTTACAATGTATCAGTGTGAACAAAGCTGTTGCCATTCACTGACAGCAAGCAGCAATCTTGAAAATGGCGAGGAACGGAAACACAAGGCGATTAGGCGTTACATAATACAGACCACCCCTTAAAAGAGGAATTCCACGCAAGAACCACAATCCTCCGCCATACTGGTTGTCGGCTCCTGACAACAGTCGCTACACTTGTAACGTGATGACAACCAAATGGCGGACAATCTTTTTTGCAAAACAGCCGGTTTAGCAGAACAGAATACGGAAATGCCTTCTCGCCCTGGGTTCCGCGGCAGCGGTCACGTGCACGCTAGCCCCAGTCGTTGCCACCATTTTTACTGTTACCATTTCTGCTGTTTACCTGCTGCCAGTGCCACCGCCAAGGCTTGCTGATTGGCGCAAGCGAGGACCTGAACCCCTAGAGGGAGCTGTGGGCATGTCTGCCTGACAGCGGCGCACACCGCGGCCATGGATGCCGTCACCTCCGGTCCGACGTGCAGGGTATACGGGACGTCGTTCATGTTTTCCACCATCAGGCCGTCCTGAGAAGAGAAAATCACCGGCTCCAGTGGCTCCTCGCACAATAAAACGCAGTCGCTGCCGCCGAGCATTGGCAGACAGATCAAATCCAGGCGTTGCAATTAAAGGCACGCTCATATCTATCTGGTCAGAGCTCTGTTTTCCTGCTACAAAGCTCCAAATCCCCTGCACAGATATAGTTACATGATAACATCTGTCATAGCTGCAGCCACCACTAGAGGGAGCCTTCTGTCCACTGCAATGATAAAACAGTATGCTGAAGCTCCCCCTAGTGGTGACTAGGCAGAAGTCACTTTATTATCTAATCCCACCAAAAGGGTTGTCTCACTAGGATATACCACCAACGTCAGATAGGTGTGGGTCCTAGATCGAAGAATGGGACCCCCGAAGTGAGCGGAAAGCCGACGCACACTTTCGGACACCTACCTTAGAGACACGCGTGGGCCTCACCTCTACGGGTCCCACCTATCTGACAACTTTTTACACTTTCTGTTCACAGAGCCGTATAGGGGCTTATTTTTTGCAGGGCAAGTTTTATTTTTAATGGCACCATTTCATTTGTATTTAAAAATGGAAAAATAAAATCATTTGTCGAGTGAAAAAAAAAAAAAAACTATTTCGCCAAGGTTTGGTTTTGTTACTACGGTTTTCACTATGCGCTAAAACTGACATGAGGTCCTTATTCCGTGGGTTATTACAGTCACGGTGATACCAAATCTGTAAGGTTTATATTATGTTTTACTACTTCAAAAAAATAAGTAAAAACCTTCTAAAAAATACAACTTTTTTTGCATCACCATATTCTGACCTAACGTTTTTATACTTCTGTCTACGGGGGTTATTTTTTGGGGCGAGCTGCAGTATTTACTGGTACCATTTTGGGGTAGATAACACATTTTCAGAGGCGGTTATCTGGTTATGTTTATATTTTTATTTGTTTATTTTTATATGTAAAAAATGAGAAAGGGGGTTTATTTAAAAAAAAATTTTTTTTAGTCCCATTACATGTACGTGTGTACACCTTCTATTGCAGTCTATGGGATTTTCACTCCGCCCATGGCTCTGATGGCAGCTCTCTATGACAGGCTTTACGCTTTTTACGCGCGTTTTTGGCAATAGTAAACGCGCGTTTTACGTGCGTTTGTGTGATTGACTGCAGTGTTGTCCAATGACCAAATATCCCTGTCTATATGAAGTTTGGCCTTCCCAGCATGTTGCAAATTCATAAACGCGCGTTCAAACGCGCGTTTTCAGTGTCAAAAACGCGCAAAATACAAGCGTTGCGCGTTCCCATTGAAGTCTATGGGCTAAAACGCGTGACAAACGCCTCAAAAAAAGCTCAAGTACTTGTTTATGCGTCGGGCGTTTTTCAGCGCGCTGTAAAACGCGAAAATCTGAACCAGTCCCATACGGAAGCATTGGTTTGCATCGGTTATACGTTTTACAGCGCGTACGAACGCGCTGTAAAACGCGCAAGTGTGAACTGAGGGTTAGGCCTCTTGCACACGAACGTATTTTCCGTGTCCGTTCCGTTTTTTTTTTTTTTTTTTGCGGACCCTATGCGCAAGCTACTCCGTGTGCATTCCGTTTCTGTATATCCGTTCCGCTAAAAGATAGAACTTGTCCTATTATTGTCCGCATAACGGATAAGGATAGGACTGTTCTATTAGGTGCCGGTTCCGCAAAATACGGAGTGCACACGGACGTCATCCGTATTTTTTGCGGACCGTAAAATACATACGGTTGTGTGCAATATCTCTGATCCCGGTCACAACCGCCACCTGCCACATTTGCTCAGTCCGCTCGATACTTCGACTGTACATGTATGGCACTGTGTACTAAGGGGTTAAAGGGATCTGTCAGCAGTTTACACTATGATGAATTGCTGACAGTGCCACTTGGAGGCTGGAGAGAACAGAACAAATGTACCTATTCTGAAGCTTTTATTATCAGGAGTGGTGTGATTATGAAGTTTTATTCTGCCAGGTTCTGCTCCTACAAGTCCCCAGCCCCTCCTCTCTGTCCTGAGTGACAGCTGTAGCATCCAATCAGGAGACAGTTGTAGAGGGGGCGGGGCCGTGAAGACTGACGGATATGAGATAATCGGCCTGTACAGGATGTCACTGAATAACAGGGACGACTTAACCCTTACAATGCCAGCCTTCCGGTAGATCTCAGCTTCCTTACAAGCCTCCTCCAGAATCTGCCCCACCGATGATGTGCAGCGCGGCGTGCCTGGAAGACAAGGGTTAACGTGAAAGGAACGCTAGGATCACTTAAAGGGGTTTATTGGGATTTTGATACTGATGACCTATCCTCAGGACAGGATCGGTATCTGATCGGCGGGGGTCTGACACCCGACACTCCCGCCGATCAGCTGTGAGTGCCGCGCCCTTCTCCGTGCTCACCAAGCACAGCGCCCTGCATTGTATTGTGGCCGTGCTTGGTATAGCGCTCAGCCCCATTCACTTCAATATTAAACATGGCCGCTATACATTGTGTGACCATGTGCTTGGTGAGCACGGAGAAGGGCGCGGCGCTCACAGCTGATCGGCGGGGGTCCCGGGTGTCGGACCCCCGCCGATCAGATACCGATCCTGTCCTGAGGATAGGTCATCAGTATCAAAATCCTGTAAAACCCCTGTAGCCGGTATCTAGCCGCCCCTCGCCCACCTACCTGGTAAAGCTTTCAGGTGCACCATCCCAATGACAACGGACCTCAGTCTCCCAAAGAGCTGCAAAAACTTCATCGCCTTTCAAAGAAGAAAACAGGAGGCGTGACGGCGAGCAGATTCACAGAGCAAAGTGGAACGGCCCTTTAAATCTACATTTCATAAGGAACAACCTCCAAAATGTATAGGAATTACCGTACTAACCAGAGAGACTGAGGCGGACACAGTGATCCCCAACATGTGGCTCTCCTGCAAAACTACAACTCCCAGCATGCCCGGATAACCTGGATACTATACAGTAGTGATCTCCAACCTCTGGTGTCCCTGCTGCTGTAAAACTACAACTCCCAGCATGCCTGGAGAGCCTGCATACTATACAATAGTGATCTCCAACCTCTGGTGTCCCTGCTGCTGTAAAACTACAACTCCCAGCATGCCCGGATAACCTGGATACTATACAGTAGTGATCTCCAACCTCTAGTGTCCTTGCTGCTGTAAAACTACAACTCCCAGCATGCCCGGATAACCTGCATACTATACAGTAGTGATCTCCAACCTCTAGTGTCCTTGCTGCTGTAAAACTACAACTCCCAGCATGCCCGGATAACCTGCATACTATACAGTAGTGATCTCAAACCTCTGGTGTTCCTGCTGCTGTAAAACTACAACTCCCAGCATGCCCTGACAGCCTGCATACTCTACTGCAGTGATTTCCAACCTGTGGCTCTGGGGGTGTTGGAGCCTGCGGCGGTCAGGGGATGCTGGGAGTTGTAGTTTTGCAAGGCAGACACAGGTTAGAGATCCCTGCAGTAGAGGTAGCCCATGGGGTCCATATAATGTTGGGGCCCCAGCTGAAGTAGCCCCACATCCAATTGAATCTATTCACAAAGGGGTTTGGGATGGAATAGGGGGTACGGCAGAGGGGGCAGCTACATTGGGCTATAGGCAACATTTCCTCCATTAAAGCCCCTGAGGGGGGGGGGGGGGGAGACTGGCCGATGCGGGGGCCATCCATACACCGGAAATTCCTGTACGAGAGGTGACGGCCCGTCCATAACAAGTGACCGCCTCATGTCCGGGGCCCAGGAATGGACGCTGCTCCTTAGGCCCCTTTCACACGAGCGAGTATTCCGCGCAGGTGCAATGCGGAGCGAGTATTCCGCGCGGGTGCAATGCGTGATGCGAACGCATTGCGCCTGCACAGAATCCGGACCCATTCATTTACATGAGCGTTGGTTTTCACGCATCACTTGTTCGTTGCGTGAAAATCGCAGCATGTTCTATATTCAGCGATTTTCACGCAGCGCTGGCCCCATAGAAGTGAATGGGGCTGCAGGAAAATCGCATCACGTCCGCAAGCAAGTGCGGATGCCATGCGTTTTTCACGGATGGTTGCTAAGAGATGTTGTTTCTAAACATTGAGTTTTTTATCACGAGCATGCAAAACGCATTAAATCGCATTGCACCCGCGCGATAAAACTGAACGCGATCGGAAACTAAGGGTACTTTCAACCTTGCGTTTCGTCGCATTGCAATACTGGATCCATCTATCCGGTTGTCATCTGGAAAAAAGGATCCGGTATTTATCTTTTTCACATTCTCAAAGGTCTGCGCATGCACAGACCGGAAGATCGGATCCGTCAATGCGGTCATTTTAATGCCGGATCCGGCACTAATACATTTCAATGAAAATTATCATTCGGCAAGTGTTCCGGAATTTTGGACAGAGAAAATACCGAAGCATGCCAAAAAACGTAAGAGGGACTGAACTGATTCATACTGAACGGATTGCTCTACAGAATTAAACTAATCCGTTTTTTCCCGGTATTGAGCCCCTAGGACGGAACTCAATACTGGAAAAGAATAACGCTAGTGTGAAAGTTCCCTAAGTTGAATGTACTTTCTTGCAAAATCGCACAGTTTTCACTGAACGCATCGGGACCTAATCCGCTCACGCCCGTCTGCGAGGGGCCTTAGAGGTGAAATGTAGTAAGAGCACCCCAGACCCCCCGGGTCACACAGCGGAGTCCAGTAAATATCATAAGGTGTGAACTGAAGCATGTGGGGGTCGGAGGCTACACCATCATTCAGCCATCACCCCCATGATCATTTTGGAGATTATGGACCGTCCTGAAAAGTTCTGGGGAGAGAGGCGACCAGTAATGAAGGGGGGGGGGGTGTAGGCGCCTCTATTCTCAGGATTAGTGGGACTCCCATTAGGCCCCCGCTGAGAAGACATGTAGGTCACAAGTAGGGTTTCGGGGGCAGTCAGACCCTCTCACCCCTTAACCCTTCACAGACATAACAGTCACGTTTGCTAAATGCCCTCCCTCCACAACTGCAGGGATGGAAGAGAACTCTGATCCTGGCAGTTAAAGGGGTTGTCCGCGTTCAGAGCTGAACCCGGACAACCCCTTTAACCCTCCCAGTCCTATACGGAGAGTCTGAGGTTCAAGTCCTTCCTCCATTACATGGGAATGTCCCACACGGTCACCCCCGGGTCCAAGGGGACATGCGGCTGCTCGGCTCGTTCTGCATGGGTGCCCTACGTGTGTACTGAGTCTGCGCCTCCATGGAGGCCACATGCACAAACTGTGAGAGGCGGCAAATAGTAAAAAAGCACCGCGCCCCGGCCAGGGCCTACTGTGATCTACTGGGACATCTACCCGAAATTTTACGTTCATACATCGAAATCTGCGGCATGTCAATTCTTTCCGCGGATTTTCATTGCGCTGCAGGGGGTGAAATTCATGAAGAATCCGCCGCCTGCAACACACGAGGATTCGGCCGGAGATTAGTTTGGAGCTTGCGGCAAAATCGGCACAGGAAAAATAAGCATCAAAATCATTCTTGGGGGCGTGTCCTCAGGATAGGTCATCAAGATTAGGCCTCATGCACCCGGCCGAGCACGGATCGCGGCCCGCAAACAGCTGATCAGTTGGGGTGCCGGGTGTAGGGGGGTCCGCAAAAAGAATAGGACATGCTCTTTTTGTTTTGCGGGGCTATGGAATGGACATACAGATCCACATCCTATCCACACAAAAAAAACGGACACGGAAACAAAATACGTTCGTGTGCATGTAGCCTAACTTGTACGGAGCGCATTTTTCACGGACAGCACATGTACCCATTTATTTCAATGTGTCCGTTCACACACCAGTATTTTTTTTTACTGACCGCGAAAAAAATCCCGGAGACATGAACTGCTTTGGTCAGGAATGCGAAGCACACATGCCCATTGAAGTCTATGGGTCCGTGAAAATCACGGAAACAACAGCGATACATCTGTTTTTCACTGACCGCTAATAGGAGATGCTCAGGAAAGCTGCGTCCATGAAAAACAGATGACGCACGGATCGGCGTGAAATAGACACGGAAATGTGAACGAGGCCTAAGGGTATGTTCACACGGAGGATTTCGGGTGCGGGTTTGAGCCTGAATTCAGTGCCGAAAATCAGGTTCAATCTGCGCAGAAGCCGCCTCCCGCTGTCTTCAATAGCAGGCCGCGCCGCAGTTCGTGTTGAGGGTCCTTAAAACGCGGTTTTCAAGATTGTGCCAAGAACGTACAGGTCCAATGAAGCTAAACCTAGAAAACGTCAGAAACCGCAGCGCCCTGTGTGAACCCTGATCACTCCGAGCGCCGCCAAGATGGAAAATTCTGTTGTGCGGGTCCAAAAGAATGGAGGCGATCCACAGTGCGGGGACGTAAGCGGTAAAGAGCGGTTATATGGCGCCTATAGGAGGTTCTTTTCTCCTGAAGAACAGAACAAAAAAAAAAGCTCTTTTAGGGCTCACATATGTATTTTCTTTCCGTTTTTTGTTGCGGAACCGTATGCGGAACTATTCATTTAAAAAAAAAGGGCAGTTACTCGGGTGCATTCCGTATGTCCATTCCGCGAAACAATAGAACAAGGACTAGGACAGGACTGTGCCATTAGGGGCCGGCTGTTCCTTCCACAAAATACGCAATGCACACGGGCACCTTCCGTATTTTTTTGTGGATCCGTTTTTGTTTTTTTTTACGGACCGCAAAATACATAGGGTCGTGTGAATGCAGCCTAAAGCACTGGGTGAATTCTGGAAGGTGAGTCTAGGGCCTAGAACACATTAGGTGCGGCAGGAACAGTTACAATGTATCCAGGGGTAGAACGCGGTGACGTCACGCAGGTTCCCCGCACACGGAGCCCCTCCCACTCCCCTCAGTCCACAATGTCCCGGGTCCTCACCTCACCCCGATACCCGCGGGGCCCCCGACCACCGCTCTGTTTACATTCGGCTCCCGCAACCCACGTGTCCCGTCCACTTCCAGGTTTTCCCGGCCACGCCCACCCCGCGCGCGCTGGCCACGCCCTGGGCGCCAGTCCCTCCCCCAGATCCCCGGCCGGCGGTGGTTATAACCGGGGGGTCGGGTGTGCGGCTGCCATACATCCAGAGAGGCACCAGGGCCCCTGAGCAGTCAGCACCCCCTACCCCCCCGACATTTCGGCGCGTGCCTTCGGTTTTTTTTTCCTGGACTCCTCCACCTGCCCCATGTCACCCCCGGCTCCTAGAAGGGGGTCCCCATTACCGCCGGGCCTGTAGGAGACATGTGACCCCTCTGCTGACCCCCATATTTCTAAAGCGCACCCCAATACTTTGCTTTGAGGAAACGCATGCGTCTAAGTCTTACAGATTCTCGTCCTAAGCACCCTTCCCCGATCAAAGAGGGGCCCCTGCACCCCCACACCTCTGGTAAGTCCTTTCTTGCAAAGTTTCCGGTGCGGCTTACGTGCGTTATATTTGTGGGGGGAGGCCTGCAGAGGAAGTGATAGGCCTGAGCGGCCCTTCGGGGGTTAATGTCTGCCGTGGGGGGCAGTTAGGTGGTGGGGGGTGGGCAGCACGTCCTCACACCCTTCCCCAGTGCAAACTCTGCAGCCATTTCCCGGCTCTTCTTGCCTTTGAGGGTTGCATTGCTCCTGGGGCCCAGCTCCACAGCCCGGGGGCCCCTGCACCTTCCCCTCCTCCCCTCTTCCAGGCGCCAAAGCCTCAGTGGGGGCTGGGAGGGCCCTGCAACGTCCCCTGGCCCAATGTGAGCTCCTCATCCTGCTGTGCTCTCCATTTTCAGCTGCAGATCCTGCCCATTGCCCCCGGAGATGCCAGTGATGAGGTAGGTACAGAGCACCCACTGCCAGCCCCCCTTCCTGCCATGATCATATTTATTATTTTATTTTTATATTTAATTTCAGCAATTTCACAAAAGAGAAGCCGGTGGCGGGGCACTCCAGGAAGAGAAAGGCAGATGTGGCCATTGTAAGTGCATACAAAGAGCCGTGTGTGGGGTGTGGGGGGCCGCTGCTTGCTCCCCGCTCATTGCCCCCTCTGCAGTTTTTGCAGGATCCGGATGAAATCCTGGAGCTGGAGAAGCTGGAAATGACCAAGAAGAAGCAGTACGAGCAGCAGGTAGGTGGCCGCGATACTCTGTAGCCATTTCCACCCGCTGCTTGTAAATAAGACTTGTTGTTTATTTATGGATGGCGACAATTACCTGCGTTACTTATTTTTTGCTGAGGGTGTGTTCACACACGGCATCTGATAACTGCATCAAAAATGTGTGTGTTTTACAAAACGTACCTTTTTTTTTTTTTTTTTTTTTTTTTTTTTCTGCTGTAAGTTTTTGGTTTCCACACCCAAAAACCAGGCCAAAAATGCTCACAAATGATCTCCATTGATTTCAATTGGAAACCCGGCTTGTTGATCTACGCGGGACGCAATCCAGCTCCCAGCGTGGTGCCCTGCTGTACCCGCATGGTAACGGCACCAGGAATGGGCACTTACTTTCTTGGTGTGGTCCCAAAAGATCGCACGTGAAAAACTCTCAGCCTTTTGAGAAAAACGGGAGTCGGTTTCAGCGCACGTGCCGCATGGTTTTCGGTGCAGAATCTCTAAAAAACACAAAGTTCATGTGAGCATACCATGAAATGGGCAGGATCAAAAACCGCATCCAAAGGGGGGGGGGAATCCGATAGCCGATGCCACATCAGGATTTTTTTTTATTTATCTTTTTCAGCACATGAAAAACACTGAACTTACCCTAAGGCCTCATGCACTTGAACGTGCGCTGGCCGTGCCGCGAATCGGGGACCGCACGCTGCCCCCAATGCACAGACACCGTCCACGCGGGTCCGTGCTCCGTTCACACCCCAAAAAATACAGCAAGTTCTATTTTATTTATTGTTTGCGGTGCGGAGGCACAGACCAAAATGCCATGGAACCGTTCCATGGCCTTCCGCTCCGTATCCTCCGGATTGCAGACCCATTTAAGTGAATGAGATTGCATCTGTGATACTCTGCGCACAAGGTCGGTGCCCATATGTTGCAGACCGTAAGATGGGGCACAGCTGAATACGGCCTTGTAAATGGCTTGTTGGTTTTTGGGGCTTATGTTTTTTTTTTCTCAGCGTTTCCCCTACAGAGAAGGTGAGGTGACAATGCCTGAAAGCGAAGGCTCGTGTGTCCGGAGTTTCATATTTCCCTTAACCCTGGGTTCACAGCGCGTTTTTGCAAATAGGAAACGCGCGTTCGTGACTATGGAGACCAATTGAAAAAGGCATAACTACACTTTAACGCGTGTTATACGCGTGTTCCCATTGAAGTCTATGGGTGCAAACGCGCGACAAAACGCCCCAAAGAAGCTCAAGAACTTCTTTGAGCGTAGGGCCTTTTACAGCGCGTTCGAACGCGCTGTAAAAAGCTCAGGTGAGAACCATGCCCATAGGGAGACATGAGTTTTCTCCTGTTGAGCGTTTTACAGCGCGTTCGAACGTGCTGTTTTTTCTGGCAGGAAAGCCAGCAGATTTCAGCCCCTCCGCTGGACCGGTGTGCAGTATTGCTCAGGCCTATGGCGGCCACTTCTGGCGCACGGAGGGCTGCAGGTGCCCCCAATTTATTAAGTGACTTTGCAAATAGTTTGCTTTAAAAGAGTTTTTCAGGAGTCCAGCACTGATGGGCAGTCCTCGGTGTCGGATTGGGGGTCCGACTCCCAGCACCCCTGCCGATCAGCTGTTGGAAGAGACTGCAGCGGTTTGAGTGCCGTGGCCTTTTCCCACGCTAGTGATGTCACGTTCATCGGTCACATGGGCTCAGTACTGTTCAAGTGAATGGGGCTGAGCTGCAATACTGAGCACGGCCACTAGCGAATGTATCGCGCTGTGCCTGAGGCCGCAGAACTCTCTGCAGCCTCAGAGCTGATCGGGGGGTTCAGTGGGTCGGACCCCTCCGAGCAGATACTGATGACCTATCCTGAGCATAGGTCACCAGTATCGGGGCTTATTCATACGGCTGTGATGCCCATATTATCACGGACACCATATGGTCTTGTAAATGAGCCCTTAACACTTGGGCCTCATGCACACGACCGTATGTGTTTTGCGGTCCGCGAAACACAGAGGCTGCTCCGCGTTCCGTTCTGCAATTAACGCAACGTGTCCCATTGTAGAAATGCCTATTGTCTGCAAAACTGACAAGAATAGGACATGCTCTATTTATTTTTTTTTGCGGGGCCATGGATGCGGACAGCACACAGTGTTGTCCGCGTATTTTGCAGCCTCATTGAAGTGAATGGGTGCGGCTTGGACGTGGACCAAAACGGCTGTGTGCATGAGGCCTTAGACCAGGCATGCTCAACCTGCGGCCCTCCAGCTGTTGTGAAACTACAACTCCCACAATGCCTTGCTGTAGGCTGATAGCTGTAGGCTGTTCGGGCATGCTGGGAGTTGTAGTTTTGCAACAGCTGGAGGGCCGCAGGTTAAGCATGCCTGCCTTAGACAAACCCTACCAGCACATCTCTGGCACACTGGATCAAAACTGTAAAGGCCAGGCTTCTTAGATCTTAGATCTCAGTGCTGTGGATGTAAGAATAGTGCCACACACTTGCCACTGGATCGGCGCAGGGAAGCGTGCCTGGCTGCAGTGGCGCACATGACTCTGGAAGTTGGGGTGCAGTGAACGAAGGGAACCACGCAGTGCAGGCAGGTATGCTTCCCTCCACAGGTCCGGTGGAGAGCGGGGGCAGTCCAAAAGGGTCTGAAAGCTGGACTACCCCTTAAAGCAGGCCTCCTCAAACTGCGGGCCTCCAGCTGTTGAAAAAATAAAACTCCCAGCATTCACGAACAGCCTACAGCAGGGCATTTTGGGAGTTGTATTTTTGGGGGCCGCAGTTTGAGGATGCCTGCCTCAATGGGATATTTCCATCTCATAGCGTTAGCTTCATTATTGTTGGGGGGCCGGCTGCTGCTTTGCTCAAGAGAACACCGACCTCGCTCCATTCAAGTGATTGGGCTGACTGCAGTTCCCTGCGCAGGGGGGGGCGCTGCTTTGCAGAGAAATACTGAAGGACCCCAGCACTTTGGTCCGTTCACTGATATCGCTTTACAAGATGAGAATACCCCATTAATGATGGTCCCCGCAAATGTTTGCCGTTTTCTGTTACCAGTACTCTTTTGGGGAGCGATGCCGACACTACAGAAAATGTGTGCTGCCTGCTCCTTCGCTCCTACCGTGCATCTGTCGGTCGCCTCAGAAGTGATGTATTGGGGTTTGAGGAGAGTTGCATCTTGTTTCCAAAGTGAAGAGCGTCCTATTCAGCTGCATCTAAGCCCTGCGTAGTTCTGGACTGTGTCAGCTCTGCTATGTGAAGACCTCCTCCCTCTTCAGACTGTGCGGTCTCCTTATACAGTGTGAATTGGAGAAGCCTGGAGGCTCAGCACATGGGAGGTGCAGTCCAATCTATGGAGATCTTCTGCACCCCCTTATTAGTCATATGTTCTTGGAGCGTTTCCAGGACTGTGTCGAGGACTACGCTACTTTAGACCGTAGTCGATAAATAAAGAGGTGGTTATAGAAAAGTATCATCTCGTTTTAGGATTATTGGAAAAATGGTGACTCGTGGAGAAGCCCCTGCAAGTTCATCCCTACGCCTGAGAAAGAAGCGGGGTCTCTAGATGTTGCCCCTCACCCTCGGTACGCCTGCCTGAAATTCCCATCGTCTAGGGTGTCTCCTCTTCCACAGCTCAGGTATGCGGATACGTATCGGGTGATGGGGGACACGAGCTGTTTCTGGCTCGGGTCGTCAGTGGGATGATCATGACGTGCCATGATCAGTCCGTAGATGTGACGTTCCTCTGCTGCTCTATTACAAGGTTCCAATGTAAGGGTTGAAGTTTCAACTTTTGCTTTCGAGGAATGAAAAGTTAATTCTGAGCTGTTAATTTCTGGTTTGGTCTCGGTCACTATGGGAGCGTTCTGGGCTTGGCATCAAAACTTGTAAAATACAGTATGAAGGGCTGGCACCGGGGGGAAGCGGCTGTAGAGTCCGGACTAATGGCACCGCAGACGCCTGGTGAACGTCGTTCTCTGATTTTTGATCTTGTCACGTTTTCCAGTTGGGCCAACCATGATGACGTGTGGAGAAACATGCTGCACAAGGACGCAACCTATCTGAGGGACAAAAACTTCTTCCGGAGGCATCCAGAGCTGCAGCAGAGCATGAGGTCCATCTTGCTGGACTGGCTCATGGAGGTTGGTAGCATCTTTAAGTGGGGGTCTGGATTACATACTGGGTGGTATCCTATCCTAGCATCCTTCCATCGTTGCAGTGGGAGGACCAAGCCACCAGTAATTGGCTTTGGCCAGAGAAACCCTCAATGTGAGAAGGGCTCGCTCAGACTTGACAACCCCATAAGTTGGGTGTAGGTTCCTGTATGGTGGAGTGACGGGATACAGTTTTGATATTATCCACTGCATCCAAAGGTATCTTTTCAAGAACCAGTTGGAACTTGAGGTTCTAAGGAGTCCAAGAAGTCATGGGATGAGAGAACGTCTTGCCCTTCATCTCCTCTGCTTATGACTTTGCAGTTCCTCAGTCTTACGGCTGTTTCCTCTTCTTTCTCAGGTTAGTGAAGTTTATAAACTGCACAGAGAGACTTTCTACCTGGCACAAGACTTCTTTGACCGGTTTATGGCAGAGCAAGAGAACGTGGTAAAGACCAGTCTCCAACTCGTTGGCATCACCTCCTTATTCATAGCTGCCAAGCTGGAGGTGGGTAACCTCGTCTCCCTCTTCCGGAGGTGACCTATTGGATTTCTGTAGTGTAAAATTAGGACATCTGGTAACTCGTGTTTGAGGTTCTCCTCGATGACTTAAACTAGGGTCTTCCATGTAATTTATCTACCCAGTGACCTGTGGTGACTCCTGGAGTGGGTCCCGCCGGACTGTTGATTTGGAGAAGTCCCTGTGCCTCCCATGGTGTCAGTTGGCATTCTTCATGACTTCAGAAGAAGCTCAATGGGACATAAGACCGTTGCAATAAGTGATTCATTCTGGGAAACGTTGGGTGTCCACCTCTTGGATTAATTCACGTTTCCTTTGTATTGTAGGAAATCTACCCTCCCAAGCTCCATCAGTTTGCCTACATTACGGACGGTGCTTGCACAGAGGAGGAGATTCTGACCATGGAACTGATACTCATGAAGGTAAGTGGTCCTTGTGGGATGGGGTGACCGTAGGGTTTCTTAGAACCTCCATATTAATGTGACTGGATCTTTGGGTTGACTCTTTTCTCAGGCACTTAAGTGGCGTTTATCGCCGATGACTGCGGTCTCGTGGTTGAACGTCTACTTACAAGTGGCGTACAGTAAAGAACTCCAGCATTTCCTGCTCCCCCAGTACCCGCAGCAGACCTACATACAGGTAGTGGAGGTAAGAGGGGGCTCCTGTGTCATATGGGGGGGGTCTATAGTGTCCGGCCTTCTGGTAAATGGTCCCGTCTTGTTGCAGCTCCTAGATCTGTGTATCCTGGACATCGGGTGTCTGGAATATCCGTACAGCGTCCTGGCCGCCTCTGCCCTCTATCACTTCTTTAATGCGCAACTTGTGGAAAAGGTGACGGGTAAGTTTGGAAGCGACTGTGGCTTATGTGGTCTGTCCGGTGTAGCTGTCTCCTTAAAGGGGTTGTTTTGCGCTCCCCCCCATTTTTTTCAGTCTTCTGCTTGCTGTCAGCGAATGTGATCCCTGTTGTGGATATTTAGAACATCCTCCCAGCTGAGGGTTGTATTCAGTGGAGTCCCTCCAGACAGTATTGGTTTGTTTTTCCCCTGCGCTGATACATTGTTCCAAACGCCATTATTTTCTTTCCTGCTTGCAGGCTATGAATGGATGGAACTCGAATCCTGCATAAAACACATGGTACCGTTTGCAATGGCCATAAGAGACGCACGGAAACAGACCCAACTAAAGTTCTTCAAGGGGGTGGACGTGGAAGACGCGCACAATATCCAGACACACACGGGCTGCTTGGACCTGCTGGTAAGGGGCTTCACTTTACCTATATTGAGCTCTGATGGGATTGACTGTAAGGGGGGGGGGGGGGGGCTCATGCACGCTGCTGAGAGCAGATAGGTTTGGCTTAACTGGTGACTATCAACTTATGGGCTATTTAAAGGGCATCTCCACTGGCGACACATTCTTCCTATACTGGACCCTTTCTGTTCTGGTGACTGACATCTCTACTGCAAACAAGGGGGATGGAGGAGCCCTAAGCTGTCTGGTGCAGGGTATCCACAGGACATGCTGTAAGTGTCTGACAGCTGCTGATGTGACCTCTGGGACCCCCACCCATCTCCAGATCAGGGGTCTTCTAAACTTCAAGGAGCATACTGTGGCTCTCTCCAATCTGCTGAGCGCTCTTGCATGGCATCCATCTACCAAAGCAGGGTGGTCGGAGTTCCCCCTCCTGGGACCAGCGCCTGTCAGACATTTGGTGGCATACTTGGATAAAAAAGCAAAACGCCCCTTTACGGGGCTTCCCACGGCAAGGCGGGACACACCCCTTTACAGGGCTCCCCACGGCAAGGCAGGCAGGTGACACTTGTCTGAAATGAATCAATCTGAAGTTCAGTTTTAAAGGGGAGCTCTACAACCATTTTACTATGCAGGAATGATTGGTGCTAGAATCTGCAGTGACTTTTCCCTGCCGCCTGTCGGCCTACCTTCTGTCTGGCTCTGCACCCTCCTATGTTACTGGATCGACCCTGTCTGCCCCTGGGCAATTGCTTGACTTACAATTCCCCCCCCCCCTCCCCCCCAATGCTGTTTTCTTGTGTTTTTTGTACTTTTGATTTATTCATTTGAATTTTTTTTTTACTTTTTCAGGAAAAAGCCCAAGCGAAGATGGAAATACTTGTGGAGAAGAACCGAGTGACTCCGGTCCCGAGCGGGGTCCTGACTCCTCCTCAGAGTGACAAGAAACAGAGGGCGGACGACTCTGAATAATTCTGCCGCGTGCTGGACTATTTACCTGGCAGGGTTGCCTATGCGTTGGCTGCGTTACATTTTATAGTGTTTTTATGTTTTATGAACTTCTTCCTAGGGGGCGCTGTCTGGGGCAGCGCTCTACGTCAATCACCAGCGATTGCTGATATATTTTTATTTTAACAAACGGCTGACGATGCCGAAGTGTTTATTTTTGCTGCTATTGAAAATGCTGCTGAATGCCAAGGAAAGTAATGGATGGGGGAGGGGTGACTACTCGGCGCGGCTGGGTGTCGGGTTTACCTTTCAGTGTGCAATCTCCTGTTCTCTTTACAATCTGTACCATTTTATGAATCTGTTAGATGCTGCTATATCTTTTAATAAAGTTGCCATCGGAGAGATGGCGAAGTTCTTAAGGCAGCGTTTTTCATTGTTTTAACTCCAGCCTCTCCATTCACACCCAAAGCTGCACTCACACTAGTTAGATGAAGGAATGAAACGCCACATCTACAATGCAGTGAATGCCAAGTAATCTATGTGCAGAGAGTGCAGCTCTGGAGGATAATACAGGATGTAACTCAGGATCAGTACAGGATAAGTAATATATGTACACAGTGACTCCACCAGCAGAATAGTGAGTGCAGCTCTGGAGGATAATACAGGATGTAACTCAGGATCAGTACAGGATAAGTAATATATGTACACAGTGACTGCACCAGCAGAATAGTGAGTGCAGCTCTGGAGTATAATACAGGATGTAACTCAGGATCAGTACAGGATAAGTAATGTATGCACACAGTGACTGCACCAGCAGAATAGTGAGTGCAGCTCTGGGGTATAATACAGGATGTAACACAGGATAAGTAATGTATGTACACAGTGACTGCACCAGCAGAATAGTGAGTACAGCTCTGGAGGATAATACAGGATGTAACAGAGGATCAGTACAGGATAACTAATGTATGTACACAGTGACTGCACCAGCAGAATAGTGAGTGCAGCTCTGGAGTATAATACAGGATGTAACACAGGATAAGTAATGTATGTACACAGTGACTGCACCAGCAGAATAGTGAGTACAGCTCTGGAGGATAATACAGGATGTAACAGAGGATCAGCACAGGATAAGTAATGTATGTACACAGTGACTCCACCAGCAGAATAGTGAGTACAGCTCTGGAGGATAATACAGGATGTAACTCAGGATCAGTACAGGATAAGTAATGTATATACACAGTGACTGCACCAGCAGAATAGTGAGTACAGCTCTGGAGTATAATACAGGATGTAACTCGAGATGAGGAATATATGTACACAGTGACTTGGATTATTTGGACATAACAGAACGTGGTATCCGAACTCTAGACAAATATTTTTCTTTTTGCCCGTAGAAACTCGCCCCCTTGAATGTTCTCAGAATTTTTGCCTGGTGGGTGGAGGGCTCTTTTAAAGGGGCAGTGTCGTCAATATCTCAGGTAATCGTTACTGGATCCACACTTGCTCCTCAGGCACCTACGTGGAAGACAATCGCATTTGCATCACAAGGTAGAGAACGGTTACAGCCCCCCGCGTCCTGTGATTAACGCTGTGCTCTCCGCCTTTTAATGGAGTTCTTTATCTTCTTCTGAGATAATTAACGTGGAAACAACCTGAGCGTCGCCGCCTTCATACAACTTGATTGCTTTTGTAGGTGAAAAACCCCATTAACCTTTGGGCCGGGATGTGGCAAAATGCAGATTCATGTGGCGACCTGTGAAATTAGGAAACCGATTAATTATAAAGAGTGATATGCGGTGATGGCGGCCGCTATTTACACAACACGGGATGGGAAGCGCGGCGACAACACTCCAAATCTGTCTTTTCCTCCCCGGCAGATTAATATCTGTCACGAGGGGAGAGTTATCTGCGCTCCGAAAAACTGGATACAAATTATATAAAAAAAAAAACTATTGTGACAATTATTGATACATTGCAACAAAACAATAAATCACAACTTCCACTTCTCTACAGTTTTGTTTTTAAATAATTTCCTCTCTGCACTGCTGATTCTGAAGGTCAAGGTTTAACCCTTAAAGAGCAAGCCAGTTTTAGGGGCAACGTTTTTCCTTCCTTGCCATATGAGGGTCGCTTTTTTTGTGCCATTGTGTTTCAGGTTATGTAATATGACATAATAACTATTCTGTGGGGTGGTCCGATTGCAGCGCTGCCCATTTTATATGTAGGCACGTCGCTGGCTGCTGAGGGGTTGAATGGAATGCATTGAGCTCCCCCTAGTGGTGGCTGGAGGCGGCCAGCATTTTATATCATCTGTTTCGAGCCATGCAGCGGTTTTGGAGCCTCACAGATGGGACGGGCCGCAGGACTTACCGGATAACGCACGCTATCTCCTGCAGTACGATCGGTGTGATATAGGTGGCCAGTTGCCCACGTGATCTTTTATATGTGGGCATGGCGTCACGGGAATTGAAGAGACGAACCAGAGAACGTGTCCTGGGCATTGGTGCGGCCGAAGAAGAAAAGGATCTGACAAGACTGAACACCATCCCTCGCCATTTCAAAATCTATCATGATTGTGATGGCTCCTTAGTATTGACAGAGTATTGGTTGGTAGTAGGGGTGGGAATGGGAAGGGTCTGCCAGCACCGACGGAGGCGAAAAGGGTCCAGCTGAATAGTTACTCCCTAAGGTCTGAGCTTCTCCCCGTTTCTCTAATTATAAGGTGGTTCCTTTGAATCAGAGGGGTTCTGTAAGGTTCCGTATATTTCATTGTTTGTTTTTAGTTTTGATAGATTATTTTTTATTTATTTGCACTCTAGTATTTTAATGTAATCCCTGATACAACTGATAGGGGAATACTTTGTACTTCGGCGCTGGTATTGACAATAAAGACATGGCTCCTGATTACAAGCATTACGTGGGACCTGGTAGTTAATCCTGCATATGGAGAAAGGAAGGAAAGAGAAGAATTTAATTTTTTTTCATATATTTTTTTTAAGTGGCTATATTAGATATGCATGTATCACCGCCCAAATAAGCTCACTACAAAGTTGGGTATTATATATTGGTATTAGGGTTAGGTTGATCATTATGAATTTATTTATAATTATAGTAAAAACGTTTTTCTGCACAAATTTATACATCCCTTTTTAGCACTTATTTTTTGGGGCACTTGCACTTTCTCACTTTTGTTGCACTTTGGGCTTTATGTCACTTTGTATAAATTTAATTTGAGGTATATGATGGTTAGGCATTTAGGCTCCATTCACACGTCAGCAAAATGGGTCCGCATCCGTTCCGCAATTTTGCAGAACGGGTGCAGACCCACTCATTTCCAGTGGGGACAGAAAAGATGCGGACAGCATACTATGTGCTATCCGCATCCGCACTTCCGTTTCTGCAAAAAAATAGAACATGTCCTATTCTTGTCTGCAAGTGTTCCAGAGTGAAGAGCACGCCGGATGTCCGGGAGTGCTGAGGCACGTCCCATGATGAGAGAGCGGTGCGCTCTTTTGCTCTGAGAGGTGGCGACGAGATGTGTTCCAGGGTGGAACGCATGCCGGATATCCGTGAGCGCTGTTGCACGCTCCTAACCATTTGACATATAAATTCTTGCTCTCTTCCTTTCTTTTTGATTATCTTTCCTGATCTTCAGGATTTATTAGCCTTAGCCTACATGCACACGGCAGTGGTTTTTTGTGGCCTCTGTTACATTTTTTTTGCAAATCCGATGGGTTCCCATTCATTTCTATGGATCCGTTAAAAATGCGGAAGCCTCTTCCGTTGCCTGTCCACTGTCTGCATTTCACGTCCGCTGAAAAAATATGGCATGTCCTATTCTTGTCCGCAAAAAACGTTTTTTTTTGCGGATGGTTGCTTGGAAACCAGGGCACTTGTACAGGTACTTTAAGAAACTGGTTAAAGCCTTCCGTTTTTTTTGAGGATCTGCAAAAAAAAAAGGAAAGACACACGGAAACACAACCTACAAAATTTGCGGACGCACGGAAAGGATGTGCATGTGAAAAAAAAGGAAGACGGATCTGCGATTTGCGGACAGCAAAAAACAACTGTCGTGTGCATGTAGCCTTAGGCCTCTTGCACACAACCGTATGGCTCCTTCAGTATTTTGCATTTCGCAAAAAATACGGATGACGTCCGTGTGCATTCAGTTTTTTGCGGAACGGAACAGCTGACCCCTGACAGCACAGTCCTATCCTTGTCCGTTATGCGGACAGTAATAGGACATATTCTATCTTTGAACGGAACAGAAATACGGAAACTGAAGGCATACGGAGTACTTTCTGTTGGTTTTGCGGATCCATTGAAATGAATGGTTCCGTATACGGAACGCAAAAAACGGAACGGAAGAGTGCAAGACGCCTTATATTGAGAAATCTAGGAGGTGGGAGGTCCCTAGTAATAAAAAGGGTGTGATGTCATGCATTCCAGAGTGGAACACACGCCATGAACATCCAGGAAGCACATGTGCTGGCACTTTAATAAGGTATTCCCACAGATTTAGTAGGGTATATATAGCTAGTGAGCACACAGTGTATTCATCCCCTGAGGAAGCGATATGCGAAACGCGTGTCGGGGTCAGAGCCACACTGGTTGGTATGACATATTGCACTGACGTATTTACTGTAGAAATGGGACTTCTCCTTTCCAACTGTAAGGCTACATGCACACGACAGTGAAAAATGGCCGTCACACGGCCATTTTTAGCACCAGTTAAAGTCTATGGGGCTATTCACATGGCCGTTTTTTTTAACTATTTTTGGCCGTTTCCACGGCCATGCGGACCCTGTTGAAATCAATAGGATTGTTTTTAACGGCCGATTGACAGGAGTGCACCCGTCTAAGGGCCGTTAAAAACGGGTACACAGGTTAAAGAAAATGTCCCCCATGGTTTTAAATATTGCTCCCATAGTGCCCCGCAGCCAAAAGCAAACAAAAAACTCACCTCATCCACTTGCTCGCGGTTCAACAGTTTCTTCTTTCTTCATTGAGCAGGACAAGCGATGTGCGTGGTGACGTAACCACGTGGGAGCGCGCAGTGACGTCATCGCGCATGTTCAGTGAAGATAGAAGAGACTGCCGCAGCGCGAGCAAGTGGATGAGGTGAGTTTTTTGTTTTGTAAATTCAACAAAACAAGAACAGCGGAGGGCCATTATGGGGGCTTTATTTAAACCATGGGGGAAATTATTTTAGATGGGGGCATTATTTAAGGTGGGGACCTACATTGGAGGCATTATTAAAGATGGGGACAGTAAAAAAAATTCCTACACTATGGGGGGCATTATTAAAGCGGGGGCACTATAAAAATATTTACACAGTGGGAGACATTATTTTAGCTGGGGCCAAAATAGGGGGCATTATTAGAGCTGGGGGAAGCAAAAAATAATTCCTACACTATGGGGGGCATTATAAAAATATTATTTACACAGTGGGAGACATTATTTTAGCTGGGGCCAAAATAGGGGGCATTATTAAAGCTGGGGGAAGCAAAAAAAAAAATTCCTACACAATGGGGGACATTATTTTTGCTGGGGGCCTACCATCCGGTGGGTGTTCTCAGAAAGGTGGGTATAGAAATAACTGCCAATCAAATTCATCCATTTTTCATGTCTGGACATGAAAAACGGACACACGGACAGAAAATGGATGCACACACTGATGCAAAATGGCCATGAAAAACTGACAGTGTGTCCGTTTTTAACAGTCGTGTGCATGTAGCCTAATGTGGTTTACTTGTATGAAAGGGATGCACTACTAGGCCAATCCCTTCTAAGGCCTTATTCACATGTCCGCATATATGTCCGCATGTATTCCGGAATACATGCGGACCCATTGACTGTGAATGGGGCACGGAACGATGCAGAGAGCACACAATGTGCTCTCCGCATCAGTTTTTGCGGAGCGGATTCTGATTTCGCTGTGCACAGCCAGTACCTTGTCTGGCGCTCGTGTATTTTTAGGGGAGAAAAAAATAAAGATGTAGCAAGAAACCAATCACAAGGACAAAAACTAACGACGTGCACCTAAAGGGGCTCTCTAGAGGAGAGGTTTTAGTAGGATGGCCGGCGCTTACTTGGAGGGAGACGAGCGCCTGAGTAAAGTGATATGTTGGGGAGTTGCTAATAGGGCAATTCCCCAATATATTCAGATTTAATGGATGAATTAGGACAGCCGTTGTGTAACTACAACTCCCAGCATGGTCTGACAGCTCCTGCTGGGGGTTGTAGTTTCACACGTAGTAGACCAGTTAATTAGAAAAAGAAAAGTCAAGAATATAAGTGAATCATTAGACGGAGCAGAATAAGAATGGCGCAGGTCACAGGCGGCAGCCGTCCTACTGGTCGCCATCGGACGAAGCAGGGAACATGCGGGTAAGGAATGTTTGGGGGCTGGATCCATGAGGCACCCCTATAGAATTATCCTCTCCCCACCCTGAAATTCTTGTACCTGGATGTGCATCAATCAGTCGTCCAGTTCCAGAGATTGTTACACCGAAATCGTGGACGCTGCTTTACAATGTCAGTATACCCTTCTCCTGAAATCCTCTGTGCTGCTGAGGGCCGGCCACGTGTCTGCATCCCCCTCCTGACATTAGGACGCTGCCCCTGACATGTGCAGCCCTGTCTTCACCAACACCTTCTACAATGTCAGTATACTTATCTCCTGAAATCCTCTAGGCTGCTGAGGACTGATCATCTGTCTGCATTCTCCTGAAATCCTCTGTGCTGCTGAGGACTGATCATCTGTCTGCATTCTGCTGAAATCCTCTGTGCCGCTGAGGACGCATCACCCATCTGCATTCTCCTGAAATCCTCTGTGCAGACAGGACTTATCACCTGACTACATTCTCCTGAAATCCTCTGTGCTGCTGAAAGCCTTCCTCACATTATAAGACTTCCTCTGTCCTCACTAATATCAGCACTAACCGGTCTCTGATTCCCCCCCCCCCTCCCAATGTCAATATACTCTCCTGAAATCCTCTGTGCTGCTGAAAGCCTTCCTCACATTATAAGACTTCCTCTGTCCTCACTAATATCAGCACTGACCGGTCTCTGATCCCCCCCAATGTCAATATACTCTCCTGAAATACTCTGTGCTGCTGAGGGCAGACTGTGCTCATGAATATCATCGCTAACAGGTCCTACAATGTTGCAATGTCAGTATACGTTTCTCCTGAAATACTCTGTGCTGCTGTAACCCTGCTCCTATCACTCCTATGTCGCCAGCAGCACCTTTGTCCTCATGAACAAAATGAATTCAGGTGACACCCCCCCCTCCTGAAATACTCTGCGCTGCTGCAGAAGCTGCCTCTTCCACTAGCAGTCCATCCAGTTCATCGCCAGCACAGCACTGCCTGCTTCCCCTCTGATGTAACATCCTCCTGAAATACTCTGCGCTGCTGGAGAAGCCGCTTCTTCCACCAGCAGTCTAGGTCCTTCCACTCGTCTCCATGATCCGCATCCCTCCACTGTCCCCCTGCACTCTGATATACCACTCTCCTGTAATACTCTGCGCTGCTGTGGGATTCTTTACAGCTCTCAGAGACAGTAGTGATAATGTGGGGTCAGTATGGTGAGGCAGGAGGATAAGTATGTGCCCCCCCCCCCCCTGCGCAGGCAGAACGACCCCACGCCTCACTTGTATTTGCATAAGTAAGTGCCGCCACAAATCCGGCTTTGTATGGAGTTTGTTCCCCCGGCGCCCATTATAGGAGCAGCTGCCGAGGGGCGGGTGACACAATACGTGGTCAGCAGGTGCGCCCTCCACCTTCAAAGGGGCGCACACAAAGCTGCCACCCGCTCCTCGCTGCACTGCCTGACACCACTCAGCAGAATCTCCTGCCCCTTTAAATCAGACGTCCCCACCTCCTCTGTATCTAGGAAAACTGGGTGACAACCAATAGAACTGCTGCCACCCAGCTTTCCCAGGCTCTCCTGACCTGTGTTCCCCTTGAAATAACAAATCTGGAGCCTCTTTTCTGATAATTCTGCAATAAAGCATTCCTCTATGATTCCCCCTGGAAATGCAGACATAAATGGACAGCTGGGCATTGCCATTATTTTGGAGGGGTAGAGGTCTGGCATTGGCATCACAGATACATTACCAACCGGTAACACCCAGATGTCAACATATGTATATAATTCCAGAAGGAATAATAGAGGGATGCCACAATGTAGAGGTACTTCATGAAGAATACAAGTAAAAGACATGTCCGGGAGGTGCTCAGCTCAGGGCGACACCGCCACAGGAACCAGTACTGGAGAGGTAATGATGGGGCTGAGTGCGCCCTACATACAGAGGACTGGGGGAGGGGGCGTTCCCTGTCCTCTCCTGTGCAAACAGGATGATGACTACTGACATCCTACAGTACCTACTGATGTCCTTCTGGTGTCCTCCTACCTACTGATGTTCTCCTGCCTACTGATCTGCTTCTGCTTCCTGGTGTTCTCCTGCCTACTAATAATCTGACCACTGATGTCCTCCCACTTTCTGATGTTCTTCTACCTACTGATGTCCTCCTGCTCTCTGATGTCCTCCAACTTTCTGATGTTCTCCTACCTACTGATGTCCTCCCACTTTCTGATGTTCTCCTACCTACTGATGTCCTCCTGCTCTCTGATGTCCTCCCACTTTCTGATGTTCTCCAACCTACTGATGTCCTCCCACTTTCTGATGTTCTCCTACCTACTGATGTCCTCCCACTTTCTGATGTTCTCCTACCTACTGATGTCCTCCTGCTCTCTGATCTCCTACCTACTGATGTCCTCCCACTTTCTGATGTTCTCCTGCTCTCTGATGTTCTCCTACCTACTGATGTCCTCCTGCTCTCTGATGTCCTCCCACTTTCTGATGTTCTCCTACCTACTGATGTCCTCCTGCTCTCTGATGTTCTCCTACCTACTGATGTCCTCCCACTTTCTGATGTTCTCCTACCTACTGATGTCCTCCTGCTCTCTGATCTACTACCTACTGATGTCCTCCCACTTTCTGATGTTCTCCTACCTACTGATGTCTTCCTGCTCTCTGATGGTCTTCTACCTACTGATGTCCTCCTGCTCTCTGATGTTCTCCTACCTACTGATGTCCTCCTGCTCTCTGATGTTCTTCTACCTACTGATGTCCTCCTGCTCTCTGATGTCCTCCCACTTTCTGATGTTCTCCAACCTACTGATGTCCTCCCACTTTCTGATGTTCTCCTACCTACTGATGTCCTCCCACTTTCTGATGTTCTCCTACCTACTGATGTCCTCCTGCTCTCTGATCTCCTACCTACTGATGTCCTCCGACTTTCTGATGTTCTCCTGCTCTCTGATGTTCTCCTACCTACTGATGTCCTCCTGCTCTCTGATGTCCTCCCACTTTCTGATGTTCTCCTACCTACTGATGTCCTCCTGCTCTCTGATGTCCTCCCACTTTCTGATGTTCTCCTACCTACTGATGTCCTCCTGCTCTCTGATCTCCTACCTACTGATGTCCTCCCACTTTCTGATGTTCTCCTACCTACTGATGTCTTCCTGCTCTCTGATGTTCTTCTACCTACTGATGTTCTCCTACCTACTGATGTCCTCCTGCTCTATGATGTTCTCTTACCTACTGATGTCACCCTGCTCTCTGATGTTCTCCTACCTACTGATGTCATCCTGCTCTCTGATGTTCTCCTACCTACTGATGTCCTCCCATTTTCTGATGTTCTCCTACCTACTGATGTCTTCCTGCTCTCTGATGTTCTTCTACCTACTGATGTCCTCCTGCTCTCCACCTACTGATGTCCTCCTGCTCTCTGATGTTCTCCTACCTACTGATGTCTTCCTGCTCTCTGATGTTCTTCTACCTACTGATGTCCTCCTGCTCTCTGATGTTCTCCTACCTACTGATGTCATCCTGCTCTCTGATGTTCTCCTACCTACTGATGTCCTCCTGCTCTCTGATGTTCTTCTACCTACTGATGTCCTCCTGCTCTCTGATGTTCTTCTACCTACTGATGTCATCCTGCTCTCTGATGTTCTCCTACCTACTGATGTCCTCCTGCTCTCTGATGTTCTCCTACCCCACAGTAGACACAGGATGCCACTCCAGCTGAGCTGACGTCATGAGGGTGGGTGACAGCTCTAACCTTCACCCCAGACAGGGGAAAATATCATTCCAATGAGTGTCCAGTAGGGGGCATGTGCTCTACAAGACAATAAAACTCAGGCGCCATGCGGTCACCTACCTCCTACCTACCACATGTGAGAGCAGCGGCCATAGGACTCTGACCATGTGCTCCACAGCCATCACCATGTGCTCCATAGCCATCACCATGTGCCCCACAGCCATCACCATGTTGTGCTCCACAGCCATCACCATGTTGTGCTCCACAGCCATCAATCACCATGTGCTCCACAGCCATCACCATGTTGTCCTCCACAGCCATCACCATGTTGTGCTCCACAGCCATCACCATGTTGTGCTCCACAGCCATCACCATGTTGTGCTCCACAGCCATCACCATGTTGTGCTCCACAGCCATCACCATGTTGTGCTCCACAGCCTGTCTCTGGCAATGGGAAGTTAGATTATATTCTTCATTAGGTTAAAGGGCTTGTCCACTATATGACAACTCCCCCAGAACAGCTTCGGTTATTCTATAATCTTCCTTCTCACCACTGAAATCTACCTGAATCTACAGCGAAATGCTCTGCAGTTGCTCCCCAGCAGTGACGTCAGCACGTGACCTCTCACCCCGCCGACACTGAAGCTTCTACAGCGCTGTCAAACTTTCCCACCTTCTGATTGGCTGCAAAACTTTCCCAGCCATGTGATTGGTTAACGCACTTCCGTATTCTGTGATTGACAGAACTTCCTCCCCCACCGGCTAGACGCGTCACCACGTGTTCGGCGGCCACGTGCTTCTGTTTACTCACGTGACCTCACTGACAGTTGATGACAGCGTGGGCCGCTGGACACGCCCCTTAACTGGGAGTTACGTCAGAGAGCGAGGGGGGGAGCGGCTACAGGGGTATAAAAACCAGCCGCTTCCGGCTGCTCTGTCTCGCGCGGTGGACGTTGGTAGTGTGAGAGCAGCTGAGGGCCTGCGACTGAGTAAATGTTGTGGTTCTCTAGGGCGCGCCCTT
Organism: Bufotes viridis; assembly: GCA_033119425.1. Lineage (NCBI taxonomy): Eukaryota > Metazoa > Chordata > Amphibia > Anura > Bufonidae > Bufotes > Bufotes viridis. Next base: position 93,894,175 of record CM065598.1, on the reverse strand, counting down.
TGAAAGTGGCGCGGGCGGGTGGATTCAAATGTGCGGCAAACAGCCAGCTTTTACTTGTGTGAACAGAGCGCGATAGGGTGACGATTATAAGCGCTGCTGTCTCGCTTTTCAAGTATTTCTGCGCAGTGAACATGTTAGGGTACTTTCACACTAGCGTTTTTCCTTTCCGGCGTAGAGATCCGTCGTCGGGTCTCTAATCCGGAAAGGAACTGATCAGGATTATCCCCATGCATTCTGAATGGAGAGAAATCTGTTCAGGATGCCTTCCGTTCAGTATGTGAACGTTTTTAGGACGTTGACAAAACCGCAGCATGCTGCAGTTTTGTCTCCGTCCTGAAAAGCCGGAACACATGCCTGAACGCCGGATCCGGCCTCAAGTCCCACTGACTTACATTGGGGCCGGATCCGGAATTAAAAAAAGACTGAAGGACGGATCCGTCCTTCCAGTCTGCGCATGCGCAGACCTTTAAAACTGTACAAAAATGCAAGACGGATCCGTCTATCCGCATGGCAAACGGAGAGACGGATCCGCACTTGCAATGCATTTGTAGCCGGATCCGTCTACAAATGCTTTCAGTTGTCAGGTATTGTCACGGATCCTGCGGGACGGAACTGCCTGCCGGATCCAAAGAACGCAAGTGTGAAAGCACCCTTCGGTTAAAGTTTTGAGTTCCGTCTTAGGGGCTCAATACCGTAAAAAAAACGTATCAGTTTTATCCTAATGCATTCTGAATGGAGAGCAATCCGTTCAGTATGCATCAGGATGTCTGTTTTTCCCCGTCTTTTTGCATTCCGTATACAAACCGTATACGGAACCATTCATTTCAATGGATCCGTAAAAAAAAGGAAGGTACTCCGTATGCCTTCTGTATTTCCGATGTTCTGTTCCGTTCAAAGATGGAACATGTCCTATTATTGTCCGCATAACGGACAAGGATAACACTGTTCTATCAGGGGCCAGCTGTTCCGTTCTGCAAAAAACAGAATACACATGGACGTCATCCGTATTTTTTGCAGATCTGTTTTTTGCAGACTGGAAAATACTGAAAAAGCCATACGGTTGTGTGCAGGAGGCCTTATGTTTCTCTGTCCAAAATTTCGGAACACTTGCCGGATCTGGCATTATTTTCCATTGAAATGCATTAATGCCAGATCCGGCACCAAGTGTTTTGGCAAAACGGATCCGGTTTTCCGGTCTGCGTATGCGCAGACCTTTAAAAATGCAAAAAATAAATACCGGATCTGTTTTTCCGGATGACACCGGAGAGACGGGTCTGCTGTTCAAATGCATTTGTTTAACTGATCCGTCTACAAATGCTTTCCGTTTGCACACGGATTTCCGGATCTGGCAGTTCCGTCCCCGGATCCTCGCAATGCAAGTGTGAAAGTAGCCTTATATGGTGTAAAGTTGCATGGCTTAAAGTGCAATAGATAAATCGCATATAATGGGGTCCTGATGCAAAGGCTGGACCCCCATACAGTAATAAAACCCCCCTTGTGCCCACTGTGCATGGTGTGGGTGACAGCCGTGCCCATTTGCACCACTTGCCCCACTTGCCCCGTTCCACAGATGCAGAGAACCCTGAACATCCATGTTGCGGTCATCCGTTTTTATGGAAGCCTCTCAGGTGTTCCCGGAGAGTCAGAAGCCGGCTGTTATTGGGTTCTATCTCAAGAACGGGGCCCTGTCTCGCACCACTGGGAACAGGGAGCGCCTGCGCAGTGCTCTGCATGTATGTAGGGCTTCTGATGGTAGCAGGCCGAGTCCGATAAAAGGGAACGATGAGTGCCGTGTTCTTGAGACAGGAGCAGGTCCTGGAGGGGAAAGGGGATGTAAATGATCAGAGCTGCGCCCATAGGCCTCCTTCGGATCAGCATAATGTATCCTTGTAGATTGTCCATATTTCTCAGGATTAGGTCATCAATAGAGATGAGCGATTCGAAGTGGAATTCGATCTGAATTTCAGTAAAAAATTGATTCGCACCGAATCCGAATTTCCTCACGCTTCATTGTAACGAATCGCATTTTTTTTACTAAAATGGCTGCTGAACGGGTGAGGACAGGGAGCAAGGAACTCTGGGAAGGCGGGATCACCCATAATGCCATGCATGAAGCCAATCAGCAGCCAGCCCTGTGATGTCACAGCCCTATAAATACCGTCAGCCATCTTGGATTCTGCCGCTTTCCAGTGTACTTAGTGCAGGGAGAGACTTCAGCAGGCGCTAGGGACAGTGCTAGAAAAAACATCATTGTTCTCAAAAAACTATTTACAAGTTCAGGGAAAGATTAGTCAAGGTATGGGGAAAGGATAGGGAGGAATCATTCCAAAGCATTTATGTAGAACAGGGTTCAGTAGGGGAGGTTACACCCTGGGTAATAGGAATAATCCTATTACACCTTGCTGCACTGACTGGGGACCCAAATTGCCATTATACAGCTCTGTAATTCCAGCAAACCGTTCTTGTTATTACGGTGCAAGTGCTGTTTGTTACCGCCATTAACAGGGTTTATTACAAGGAAATATTTCTACGTCATATTTGCCGTTTGGTCGTGCAGTTATATGTTCTAAAGCATTTTTGGCTTGTATCTCCTGCGCTGTCGCTCCACCACTGTCTCTCCTGCGCCATCGCTCCACCACTGTCTCTCCTGCGCCGTCGCTCGACCACTGTCTCTCCTGCGCCGCCGCTCCACCACTGTCTCTCCTGCGCCGCCGCTCCACCACTGTCTCTCCTGCGCCGTCGCTCCACCACTGTCTCTCCTGCGCCGTCGCTCCACCACTGTCTCTCCTGCGCTGCCGCTCCACCACTGTCTCTCCTGCGCCGCCGCTCCACCACTGTCTCCCATGCCCTGTCACTTGGTGTCTGTCACCTCTCCCGATATGTCTGTTTTAATAAATGATTCTATTCCACGTGGAATTACAATTCTGGAGAATCTATTCTTATGACTTTATATTGTTCCATTCTTTTATTATTCCTGCTAGAAGTTTATGGATAACGGTATCGAGTGTTACCAGTTGGGGGGTGGCCCTGCGCAGTCTGATATTTTCCAGCGAGTGCTGCCAGTGTCAGACTGCGCAGACACCCTGCCCCCCCCCAACTGGTTACACCCATCAGTACCTTTACCCATAAACTTCACACAGGAATAACAGAAGAAAGGCACGACATAGAAGTAGAAATATTGATGCTCCAGAATTGTTTTTACATGGGGCAGGCAAGTAGCTATTAAGACAACTATTAAAACAAATGTCGGGAGAGGTGACAGGTCCTCTTATCCCATGATTAATGTGAAAAATAAAATCACACGCCATACAGTACATGACAATTTCTTTCCAACAAAGCCAGAACCAGCCCTGTACCTCCCATGGAGCCAGAGATCTCCTCATTCATTGCCCCAATTGTCCCGCTTTAGTCTGACAGCTCAGGGGGCGTGTCCTTTCTTCTGCAGCTCAGGGTGTGTGTCTTATAACACAGCTTCTAACGGTAGATATGACTGATAGCAGTTGAAGGATGGAACTGAGCATGTGTTTCCATCTCCGTGAGGTGGACAGAGAGAGATGAGGAAAAAAACAAACAGCAGGTGGCGCTATACAGATCCATTCAATTAAATATCTCACTGGCTATACTATATTTTTAATTACATGCAATTACAAAAGTATTCAGCTCCAGATTTTATGTCAGTAACCTTTGACATCACCCGTTCTGTGTTTTTTTTCCAGTTTGCTATATTTTCTACATGGAAACCATCATCAAGCTTCTATTGAGGGATCTGGTTCTTGTTACATGCCTCTGATTGTGACTTGTGCCTGGGCCATGGGGCTGGTTGGCTCATTAACCCTTTAAGGGTGCCTGTACATGCAGCGGTGGTCTCGAACCGTGCGGTTTTACCTTGATTTTCTCCATTTTGCAATGCAGAGTGTAGCCGCCCGGCTTGTGCCATTGATTCCACGTGCCACACATTTTTACATTGCAACCACATTTGCTGCTTAGCCCTTCGGAGCCAAGATGTCGTCATATAATGCCTTATAATCTGGTCCCACCTCCACCCGCCAGTCATGGGAAGCTGGTATGTCTGCACTTCTTCCCCATCAGGTAAGTGCTCTTATATCTCAATTGAGCTCCCACAATTCACTGCTCCCTGCTATATGAGCAAGCTGGCAGAACTATCGCTGCAGCTTCGGATGTGAGTGGAGTATAACTCATGATGTAGCAAAAAATATTTGCAACATTTCTAAAAATGTAATGTAACCTTAGGCTGGGGCTACATGTGTTGAGACATGACTAATGTGGTCATGTTGTCTTTTTAGCTTGTGCAAATTGTCCATGACCAGCATCTCCTTGTAGCGCTAGTCTTAAAGAGGACCTTTCACCCCAAAAAAAAATGTGTAATCGTTATATTACCTTTTAGGGGACCTGCCCTTGAAGTCTTCACCCTATTATTTTTTTTTAAATGACCCCCCGTTCGGCCGCCTTTGTTCCCGATATGTTCTGCGCCTCATATGCAAATGAGGCATAGAAAGTTATAGTAGGCGTCTCCTCGGATGTTCTGGTGGGCGTGCCTGGGCGTTTCTCCTCTCCCCCTGGCTGCGAGTGCATCCAATAGCAGCGCTCGGCTCTTAGCCAGGGAGAAGGAGCTCAAGTTCTCGCGAGAACTTGAGCTTGCCGAGTCCCGGAACCCGCGCCATCTTGGATTCCCCAGCGCAGAAGAGGAGCGTAGCGAGCATACCAAGATGGCGCGCGTTCCGGGACTCGGCAAGCTCAAGTTCTTGCGAGAACTTGAGCTCCTTCTCCCTGGCTAAGAGCCAAGCGCTGCTATTGGATGCACTCGCAGCCAGGGGGAGAGAAGAAACGCCCAGGCACGCCCACCAGAACATCCGAGGAGACGCCTACTATAACTTTCTGTGCCTCATTTGCATATGAGGCGCAGAACATATCGGGAACAAAGGCGGCCGAACGGGGGGTCATTTTAAAAAAAAAAATATGGTGAAGACTTCAGGGGCAGGTCCCCTAAAAGGTAATATAACGATTACACATTTTTTTTTGGGGTGAAAGGTCCTCTTTAATGTCATGCCTTCAGCAAGTTTATTGTTAATTCATTCATAGTTTTCATGCTTAGTCAATTTGCTTTCTGTATAATTATCTGTTGATTGTGTAACAGCTCCCTCTAGTGGCCGTTTTACATACAATTTCAGCTATTCATATTAGAAGTTTGGTCTACTTCAGCTTCCATACCTCAGTGACATTATCAGCCCTGCACATAGCAGTCACTTCCTCATTTACAGCAATCTTTCCAGAGGTAGCACGTGGTCTGGAAGTTCCAGGAGTCATCCTCCACATCTAAGCTCACGGTAGCATCGCTGGTATGTCGCATAGCCACATTATAGCCTGTTTGTATCTGTATTTTACATGTCTTTTTTTTTTGCATGTCTTTTTTCCTGCAGCTGCAGTTAATAGTTAGGGACCATTTCTGAGCATTTAAATAGCATAGCGTGCTCATGGTTAAATCCTGTATATCTGTGTTTGTATGTGCATTGCTATGCACAGTAATGTATGATATGCATTGTAATATGTCAGACCCCATTAGTAGGTGTACTATTTTTCTGTTCCCCAGTTTCACCGCGCATTTACGTCCTTGCAATAAAGATAGAGTTGGACGATACTCCATTGTTAATTCATTGCCGGAATAAGGTTTAGCTGTCTGTCAAGCTATGTACCTTCACACATAAGGAGGACAGAAGACTTAAACTGTGAAAATGGAGTATTCCTTTAATTCCTGCTTGTAGGGATGGATTAGATCTCTAATCGGTTCCATACAGACGTCCTCTGTGTCCGTTTTTTTTCAGCTTGCAATCATAGATTTAACGGACGGGCCTGGGTCATCATACGCACAAGAATAGTGCATGCTACGAGCAGAAAAACGGACGTGTGATTGTTTTATAGACTTTAATGGACCCGTGTGCAGTCTATTATGTGTGGACATAACTCATCTATGTGTAATTTAGACCTAAGGGTACGACCATGCGGGGCAGAATTTGTCGCGATTCTGCTGCAAAAAAACAGATGTAGATGCGTATTTTCCACTGATTTCAGGACCTGTGCTATGTCATAGGAGAAATCAGTGGAAATCGGCAGAATAACTTGATATCCACCGCGTTTGGATGAGATTTTGTAAAATCTCATCCACTTTGCTGCTATTGTAATCCAAAAATCTGTAATGTATACGCCAAGTGTGAATGTACCCTAAAGGTTCTCTAATTTAGTATGGGGGGTATTTTCCCCGGCGCCTCCACAAGGGCACTCTCAGGAGGGTGTCCCCGCCTCCCACGGACAGGAAACAACATAGAAGCTCAAGTTTAAAAGGCCTCCTCCGTTTACCCGATTCAGTTGTTGTTTCCCGTCCTCGGGATCGTGTGGAAGCCGCTCCTGCACTGCCAGGAGTTCAAGTCTTGACCGCATGGCCTGTCGTCGTTGCCCCATTCCGGGAGGGCTGGTGCAGAGGACGGGAGCTGAGGAGGTCTTGGGCCTCTATTTCCCGTTCCTTCGCCACAAGTCCTTCAGGGAAGGCAGCCCGATCTCTGGGGCCGAGAGTTCCGCTTGCCAGGCCTCTGTTCGTCACTTCCGCCAGCACATGACATCAGAGGCCTGGTGGATATCAAGGGAAAGTCGAGAGGCAAGGAGCACAGCAGAATTAACGTCTCCTGACATGTGCAGCATGTCAGCTCCGTAGGACACTCCTGATATGTCCCGCAAGCCAGTGGATCAGGGGCGTAGCTAAAGGCTTATGGGCCCTGGTGCAAGAGTTCATCTTGGGCCCACCTTCCCTCAGTGCTTTGTGTCTCTTCTTATGCGGCACAAGGGTCTTTGGGCCCCCTCAGACTCCTGGGCCCGGTAGCGACTGCTACCTCTGCACCCCCTATAGCTACGCCCCTGGTGTGGATCCTTCTGCCGCCCAGAACCCAGTAAGCCTCCTTCCAATGTTGTGCCTGATGTGTTACCCCTGCTACAAAAAAGGGAGGGGGGGGGCCCAATTTCTATCTATATTCCCCCACTGGTGTTGGTGCTCGTCCCAAGTAAGCCTTTAATTGCTACTAGCCCTGATTTCTATTATTACCTTGTAGGGTAGGGAGGCCAGCACCATTAAATCCTCTGGTGGAGAATCAGGGCGTAAAAAGTGTGCGCTTTGCAAGAAATCCCTGCTGTCTAAAACTAAAAAGGTGCTCTGTCCCAGATGTACGGACAAAGTAGTGACCGAAGAATCCCCGTCCTTCCTAGAATCCAATAAAAATATGATCAAGGAAGAAGTAAAAACGGTAATAGATTCAAGATTACCGCCGTGTTCCCCCCAACCATGGGAAAATGTTCTCAGATGCAGGTTCTGAATCCTCCGAGGATGATTCGGGGAAGCCTTTCTGTACCCCTGAGGATACATAAAAATTATTAAGGACCATAAGAGCCACTATGAAAATTGAGGAGGTAAAAGAGCCTCAGTCAATTCAAGATAGGATGTTTAAGGGACTGGGTGAAAAGAAAAGAGAGGTTTTTTTCCATCCATAATAATATACAAATACTGATCACTAAGGAATGGAAAGATCCAGAAAAGCATAATGCAATCCCAAATGCCTTTAGGAGGAAATATCCCTTTTCAAATTCAGCTTTGTGGGATAAGACTGCCAAAATTGATGCCCCAGTTGCCTGAATATCAAAAAAGACTTCTCTGCCATTTGAGGATATGGGCTTTTTAAAAGACCCGATGGGCAAAAAATGTATGGGGCTTCTCAAACGGGCATGGTAGATGAACACGGCTATGCTAAGGCCCAGTATAGCGGCCACCTGTACCTCCAGGTCATTATCCATCTGGTTAACTGAGTTTGGGGAACTCTTGGCAGCTGGTACGCCCAGAGAGGAAATCCTAGCCTCCATCCCCATTCTAAAACAGGCCTCAAATTTCCTGTCTGATGCCTTTACCGAATCTGGTAAAACTCTCCGCTAGATTCTCAGCCCTTTCAAATCCCACACGTAGAGCTATATGGCTCAGGTCATGGTCTGGAGACACCAGTTCAAAAAGTCGACTATGCTCCATTCCGTGTGAAGAGGAAAAGCTATTCGGTTCAGTCTTAGAGGATGTTCTGGACAAGGCATCAGACAAGAAAAAAGGCTTTCCTTCAGACTCAAAATTTTACCAACAAAGATTGTCCATCCGAAATCAGAGAAGAACCAGATCGGACCAAAGGAGAAAAGAGAGCTCGGGAAAGTGGCAACCCTCTAGAGGAAAGGAAAGAGGTTTCTTATTTACCACAGAAACTACTGCAAAACCCTCTCAATGATGCCAGATTTCAGGCAGGAGGCAGACTAATAAGTTTTGCTTCAGCCTGGGAAAATATTTCAACTTCTCCTTGGGTAATAAGCACTATAAGCGAAGGCTACAAGCTCGAATTCAGTACACCTCCTCCAAATTTCTTCACTTACAACAGGCCGTTACTTCAAATAGAAAAACAGCGAGCTCTAGAATCAGAGAAAAGATCAGGAGGGAACAGGGTTTTATTCACCCATCTTTTTAATCCAAAAACCAAACAAATCCTTTAGATTAATAAAAAAATCTAAAAAAGTTAAACAAAAACATATCCTACAAAAAGTCCAAGATGGAGACAATCAAATCGACAGTAAATCTTTTGACTTGCGATTGCTACATGGTAACGATGGATCTCTCTGATGCGTACTACCATACACAGAGAATATCAAAAGTTTCTTAGGATTTCTGAAGGGGCAAAAACATAATTTCCAATTCCAGGCCCTACCCTTCGTGTTGTCATTATTCCCCAGAATTTTTTCAAAAATTATGTCCGGAGTGACAATTTTTTTGCATCTTCAGGGAATATCAATCGTTACATATCTGGACGACTTTTTGGTGGCAGCCCCCTCCATTCAAGATCTTTAGGTTCATCTATGGATTGTTTGGGAAAAGTTGTTGGAACTGGGCTGGTTGATAAACGAAGAAAAATCTGACCTGGTTCCCAGTCGACAAAAAATATTTTTGGGAGTTATGCTAGACTACCACAATCTTATGTCTTTTCTCCCTCAAGAGAAACAGACTTCCCTCTCTCAGAAGGTCTCGCTATTCTGCAAGTCCAAAATAGTATCCATCGGGGACATCATGTCGTTGTTAGGCCATTTAACTTCCGCAATTCCTGCAGTCAGGTGGGCCCAGCATCATACGAGGACACTACAGACATTTCTCCTAAAGACCTGGGATGGAAATCAAAACACCTTAGACAGAAGAATAAAGGTTCCTCTAAAAGTAAAACAGTCTCTCCTTTGGTGGAAGATCAGAATAAATCTTCAAAAAGGAGTGTTCTGGTGACATACAAATCAGTTGGTCATTACAACCGACGCCAGCGGTCGATGATGGGGTGGCCACACCAAAGACTTGGAGTCTAAAAATGTCAGTAACATCTTGAAATTTAAAGGAACTGATGGCAGTGTTCAGAGTACTTCTTTCTCTACAGTTGACCGTAAAATCCTAACGTGAAGATTCTGTCCGTCAATGCCACTTCTAAACCGGCAAGGGGGGAAAACGCTGCAGGATCTATCAGGAAAGATTTTTTGTTGGGCAAAAAAGAACCTAAATTCCTTGATGGCCGTCCATCTAAGAGGCAAAGAAAATATAGTGGTGGACTATCTCAGCAGGAAAAGTTTGAAAGAAGGAGAATGGTCACTAGACCCCAACATGTTCAAACAAATATAAAAAAAATGGGGAACCCCCGATCGTGGACCTTTTTGCAATCGGAAAAACAGACAGGTCGAAAAATGATATTCCCTCTTCGTTTGGTATTGACCTCTCATAGCCCCATGGCCAGAAGGTCTTCTTTACGCTTCCCCACCTTTTAGTCTAATTCCGAGGGTATTGATGAAGGCGATAGAGGGAAAGCGCAGTTGATACGGATTGCACCCTTCTGGACGAAAAGGTCCTGGTTTCCTCTCCTGTTCGATCTCGCAGCGAGGGAAATCTGGTCTCTCCCATCGTATCCAGGTCTACTACATCAGGGCCCAGTATCCCATCTAAGCGTATCCCAATTGCACCTAACAGCTTGGAAACTGAGCAAGTTCTGTTAAAGCAAAAGAGTCTGTCAGAGCCGGTAATTTCCACTCTTTTGTTTAGTAAAAAGGACACAACTTCCAAGATCTATTCAAGAACATGGAAAACCTTCTTGAAATTTGCGGGGGATAGATGGTATCACAGTCGAGATCCCGATATTCCCCTTATGTTGGATTTTCTTCAGTCCGGTCCTGATAGTGCAGGTATCGGCATTAAGCAATTTTTTATAAAATAAAGTTGGCAGACCTGCCTCTGATAAAGCGATTTCTAAAAGGAGCAACACGGAGATGTCCGTTGGTTCATTCCACTATACCGCCTTGGGATTTAAACCTGGTGCTTGAAGTTCTGATGGATGTGCCCTTTGAACCCCTACAGGATATTCCGCTAAAACTTCTAACGTTAAAAACCACCTTTTTATTGGCAATCACATTGGCCAGAAGGATGGAAGAGATGCAGGCCTTTTCCTGTAGAGCACCTTACCTCACGGTTCTGGAGGACAGTATTATTCTCAGACATAGGCTTCATGCACACGACCGTCTGTATTTTACGGTCCGCAAAAATATGGATGACGTCCGTGTGCATTCTGTATTTTGCGGAACGGAACATCTGGCCCCTAATAGAACAGTCCTATCCTTGTCCGTAATGCTGACAATAATAGGACATGTTCTATTTTTTTGCAGAACAGACATACGGAAATGCACGCGGAGTACCTTCTGTTTTTTTTATTTTTTTTGCGGACCCGTTGAAATAAAAAAAATCAAAAAAACTAAAAGAAAATATGTTCGTGTGCATGAGCCCATACCCCTATGTTTCTACCTAAGGTCGTTTCCAGGTTCTATCGCCAGCAGGAGGTATCCCTGCCATCCTTTTGCCCAAATCCATCCTCAGAAATAGATAAAAGATATCATCATATGGACGTAAGACGATGTATAATAACTTACCTGGAGGTCTCCAAAGAATTCAGGAACTCAGATCATCTTCTTCTTCAGCTTCAAGGCCAGCATAAATGATCAGCAGCAACCATCAAATTCTGTTACCTTCAGAAGAACTCGACTCCCCCTAAGGGGATAAAGGCTCACTCTACCAGGGCGGTTTCGGCCTCGTGGGCAGAAAATGCCTCTGCGTCTGTGGAACAGATATGCAGGGCAGCCACATGGGCAAACCCAACATTATAAGATGGATGTGCTCCGTAAACATGCAGAAAAGTATTATCTGCGGTCGTCCCACCCTAAAAATATTGTTTCTCTGTTACTCCTCCTGAGAGTGCCTCCTGAGAGGCCCCGGGGAAAATGGTTAATTATTCTTACCGGTAATTAGATTTTCCAACAGCCTCCACAATGCACTGGAGTTTTCCCAACCCCTCTTATGTTTATTATGACGTAATTATGTTATATTATATTGTTGGATATTTCAATACACTTCTTGCATTACTAACGAGTCCTATGTCATTATCTGAATCAGGGTAAACTTTTAAACTTGAGCTTCTACGTTGTTTCCTGTCCTGGGGAGGCGGGGACGCCCTCCTGTCAGTGTCGTCGTTGAGGCTGTTGGAAAATCCAATTACCATTAAGAGTAATTAACCCTCTGGTGTGGCCTCGACCCTTCGGCTTCATACGTTTTTTTCACCTAAGTGATCCCTCTTTCGGGGTGCTGCACCCTCGCCGCGATGCCTCTGTTCCGAATCATCGGCTTGTCTTTTTTTTTTTTTTGCTGCGGCGACAGAAGAGGCGAGCGTCTTATCTGAGCCAAGTAATTAGGCAGCAGAGTGATGAGCGCCTGATAATTAATGTTTGCGGCTTTATTGGAGATCGCAATTGGTTTTGAATGTGGAAATATAAACTCGGTCCGGTCCATTACCTTTATGACCGGCTCCAAACTCTGCAGCCGTCATAATCCACACGAGAAG